>JARHVA010004026.1:5000-487500 GCA_037957365.1 Torreya grandis | reverse complement strand
GTGATTCAGTTTTAGTTATCACACTTAGATGATTTTGTAGGATCACTAAATAGATTCTCACAGTGTAATCTATTTATAGTATATGTGTTTAATTAAAAAAAAATCACATATTTCTAGTTAGATCCTAGTGGAGATGTTACATGTGGTATCAAAGTTGCGGCTCAAACTCTAGGACTTAATGAGTCCATTAGCATTTTTGTATCCTTCTATTTACCATAAAGATAGTGAAATATGTGTAGTAGGTTATCTTATCATCTTGATGGTGATGGTTGTAATCGATGTTTGGTAGGAGAGTGCATAATATAGTTCATGAGATGTAAACAAGAGATCCTACCATATTTTGATCATTTAGAGCGAACATCTCGAGAATGATTACATCCTTACTTGTTAATCAAATAACCTCTATTATTTGTTTTTTATGTTGTGAGTGTTTGAAAAGTATGGGATGATTTTCACTTAAGTATATGTGTATTATTTTTATATTTTATATACACTAATCATAGGAGTGGGAAATCTTATAAGATCATTTTAAGATTGGCACCACCTAGTGCGGTGGGAATTTTCTTATAGTATATTGAAGTTATCTTTGTTAAGGACTCCAATGTGTTAGGAGTTGGATCATGAGTTGAAATCCCATATGTTTATGTGTATTAGGAAGAAGTGTTAGTTAGTATAGAGGTGAGTTGTTATCCCACCTTCTTTTGACATCATTATAAGCCCACTGAGAGGATTCATATTTTCATGATGTTGATTTAGTGTTCCCTTAAATAGAAACTTGTTTCTTAAATGTTATTTTGACCTTATTGCCTTGAGTTTATGGGATAGTGTCTTCCACTTTTTGTTGAGATAGAAGTTTTAGAATTGGATGGATTGATACATCTTTGTGGTTAGTTTTTTTTCCTTTCAGATGTGGAAACAGATTAAGATACTAATCTTACAAGCTAGTAAATAGGTTGTGATTATGGCAACTTAGGTTGCTATGTTTTCTTTATACCATTAGAGGGTATTTATGAGTTATGTTGTTGAGATGTTAGTTCTCTACTTTTCACTAGTGACTTTTTAGAGTGGTACCTTCCAGTGCTATTGTATCTAATCTTGTGAACTTTAGACCATGTGGAGTGGTGAAACTTGAATTTATATTAGTTATAATTAGATAATTATAAGTTGATTATAATTATTATGTTATTATATACCATTTATTAGATTGATATTATTCCTTTTTTGCTTTAAAATATGTTGTTTTGATGAGACATTTATGTACCTTTCACTATAAGTGAGTAGGGTATAGGATGTGTGGAACATCTTGTTAGTCTAAAAGGGTTGAGGTAAACTTTTAACTTATTATGTATCTAATCGAGAGAGCAGAAAGGCATTGTCTTGCTTTTCCCTCTATAAGATTGTAAGGATGGTGTGATCCATGGCCTTGTATATTATGTTAATTTTAACATTATTTTCTCCTAACTATGAATATAACACTATAGGTTAAGTTGTAAAATATGAAACTAGTTATGTTTGGCTAGTGGCAACTTAATACAATTATAGAATGATTGTATAATTTTTCTTGTATGTATGTTGGTACATCTAGAATTATTTAGCATGTATTATTACATTTTATGATCTATTAGAATAAAATATTGATTCATTAAACCTTGTGCACATTTTAGAGATCATTAGGTCATGGAAACCTAAGGGATGAGTGGTTAATTAGGAATGTAACTACTAAGTGATATGAGTGGATCCTAATTAGTCTCACATTGAATCAGTTATTGAGTTTGGATCTGATAAGGAGATCTTATCAAATCTAAGATTTGGCAGATAGTCTTATCAAATTTAGACATTTGGCCATACGCATGTATACTATGGAACATTTATTCTTTAATTTTGTATGCATTGGTTATGTAATATTTCTAGTTCCTATTCATCATCATACTTGTTATGAGCTCTATGGAGTAGTGACAATATTGACACATTGTACTTATCAGGAGCTATGTAGAGTAGTGAGAGCATTAACATATATACATCATTCTTACCAGGCTCCCTAAATACTTTTCTCTAGAATGAGAAAAACACTCTCTAAGTTAGAGAGATGTGTAGAGGGGCTGGAAGATTTTGTGGAGCTCTCCTTGGACATTTATTCTTACATTTTATGATTATCTCAAGTGTTTTAGAGAAGATAGTGAAACTTTAACTAAGATATGTGGGTCCCTTTGAGGTATCAAAAGTGGTTAGTCATATAGTTTATAGGATTGTCTTGCCAGTTCTAAACCCTGGGGTGGTCATGATAGAACTAATTAGAGTAAGTAAAACTCACAAACTTTATTTTCATAACAGAGAGATGTCATATTGTTGGGTCTTGTGAGACCAATACTCTGGGAATAGTACTACTTGGAAGGACTATGATGAGTTCTACGGGTAATTTCTACATTTAATTCTTGATTAGATACTATTATACTATGTTGTTCTTCTATTAAATAATATTTTTTATTCAAAACTTATGTTTGAACAAGAGTCATTTGAGATGATGACTAGCTTTAGGTGGGAAGAGTATTACATCCTGATTCCTCGCTAAGCAAACTATTTGATTATTCATGGATATTTATAGTTGAAAAAATTAATTTGGGTTATTTTGTACTAAACTTTGAAGTATATGTTGTTATGGGATAGTAGGATATTGCTTAGGTTATATCATTACATTGCTATGAGTTAGTTGTAGTGTGTATGTTTACATTACAAACATTTTGATTTGTTATTTTAGTTATATTTTATGATGAACATTTATCATGATGTTATGATCTAACTAACTACTTGTTATGAAGTTAATGTAGGAGAACTCATCCCTCATAGTGTGATAGAGGGAGAGAATCATCAGATAGGGTGACATAGATGGAGATGTCAAAAAATGATAGAGAAACTGACTAGAACCCTGCACACACCATATTAGCTAGCACATGATTAGAAGCATAATAAATGGTTATCATAATGTGTTTTCATGCCATTTACATTAGCTAGTTTAACATAGTTGATAGCATAGCTTAATGGTTCTATGATATTTTCCTTGCATGACTTGCAAGTATGTCCATTAAAGGCTATTAGAAATGTGATTTGATTAATTAGACTAAATTTGGGTTATTGATTTATGAAATTATCATTAACTCCTTATGACATGCATGGTGATAATTTAATTATCAAAATTATTTATTATTCTAATTAAAATAAAATATAATAAATAATATCTTGGAGGAAAAAATAGGAAAAAGAGAAAAAAATTCTCAAAATAAGCAAAAAGCGGAAAAAGAAAAAAATTGGCAAGTTAGATAGAAGAGAAATTTTAATTAAATCTCATGATTTTTTAGAAAATAAGATTAAAAATAATGAAATTTTATTATTTTTAGAATAAAATAAAATGAAAAATCTCAAAATTAATGCCCCTTCCTCTTGAAAAATACAATAAGGATAAAAGAAAGGTATGCATTCAAGTGGAAAGGGGCACAATTTCTATAGGAGGAGAGGAGAAAATGGAAAAGAAGAAAAGAGAGGTGCATATACAAAGGAGAGGAGTCAGAGGAAAAGAAGAATAGGAGTGTAGAAGGGAGATGTGTTTTGAGAAGGTTTTACCAAGTAGGCATAAAACATGAATTATGTGTAATATATATTAAATGCTTTTACCTTACCTATAACACCATGAACTCATAAGTATACTAATTGATATCTTATTAACTATGACAATTTAAGGATGTATATTCCATATTTATTAGACATTTGAGTTATTCAAAACAATGGTACTAATTATGGCAAGCAAATTTGAGAGATAATCAAAATATGGTGCTAAGTATACTCCTTGATAACATATGCTCACAAAACTATGGTAATATTAAAGATTAATATGCTCAGCTATTATAGTGATTTTCCTCTATATATCTTATTATAAAACTATCAAAAGATATTAAATCAATTATGTTATTCCTCATAACATGAAACTATTTATAGGTAGCTCTAATAGCGAACTAGTTATGTTATTCATCATAACATGTAACTATTTATAGGTAGCTCTAATAGTGAACCAGTTATGATACATAGAAATACATAGTTTATAAAGGTATAAATTGTATTTAGCCAATGGGGATGGTCGTGTTATGTTATATGTATGAGTTATATTGTGTATACCTTATTCTAAAATTATCAAAAGATAACAAACCAGTTATTCTAAAACTATCATTCTCAGTTATTATGTTATTATGCACTTTTACTAAGGTTTGTAGGGTTGTCTATTATAGATACTTAACCAATACCAATGGCCTATAAATGGGTGACTTGTACATTTTTAATAATTACAAGCTAGCGGTCAATAACTATCTTTAGAAGTTAAATCATTGCCCATAGCACACCAGGTCTGATAGATATAACTAGATTTATGAATATGAAAATTTCCCAATTAGATTTTAACCAACATGTTTTCGGTGATACCGTATATTGACCAACTTGGTTAAAACCTACCCTTCATTTTTTAAAGCTAACCAGATTCTACACCTTTGTTATTAAAAACAAAAAAAAGATAACTAACAATTAAATTATGGAATGCCAAGACTGATCCTCATACAAGAAAATGTCAAATCTTTATAAAAATTGTAGTTCATTGAGATGATTGATGTTTTGAGAAGTGTTTTTTTGGATAAATGCATGTAAAATTAAATATATATGTACCAACAATTCTTACACATTCACATAATCATTAAGCATATTTTTAGTGATCCTTTTATATATAATTGAGGAATCAGTGTGTATAAAAAGATTTTATATATGTTTGATGTACAATTAATTATTTGTATGTATCAACAGTTCATGGTATAATTGAAATTTATTTAGTGTAGCTAAACTATTTTTAATAAGAAAGAATATACAAGCAAAAAATCATGTTTAATAGATAAGAAAGAATAAGGATCTCAGGTTACGATTCTATAAATGATGTATGACTAGAATCATATTCTCATATCTTACATAATTTAGCTATTTACTTGATGAAACTATGGTAATAGTTAAATGATATATAAAACTTATGTTATTCAGAACATACCGTAATGATATATGATTAGAATCGGTTTGTATATATATAATAAAAATATGACATGCTTATTAATAACTATTAATAAATAATCATTTAAATGATGATTTTGTAAACTTGTTAATAATACAGTCTAGTATTATATAGTTATAAATATAGATTCATATGTTGGAGTTTTAAATCAATAAAAGTATTTGTAAAGTATATTAGGGACTTACTATATTATGCTTAGAGTGTATGTCAGAATTTTGTGAGTAAGAATGTCACAATATAAAAAGAATTACATTTGTGCCAATTAGTTTACATGTACAAATAATATCATAGTTAGAAAGATCATAGTAATGAGGCTATGCTATGTTACACGTAAAGAATCAATTATTCTTAATATAAGAATCAATACAGGATGTATTATAACGAATCGATATATATATGTATAGCAGTGATTAAGTATAGATTATGGCTAGTACTTGTCACAGCCTTGGGTGATTCACATATTTTTGTACTTGATAAAAAATTTGTCTATCATATAGAGTAATTAGTATATTGCTGACAACTCATATGTAAACCAAAATATGAAAGACAATGTTGTCTTGAGAACTAATATATGAAGCTATGTACAAAAATTTCTTTAGATAGGGATTAAAACTATGAAGGAAAATTACATTTTAGGATCCTTCAAATCTTTAAGATTTCCAATACACTTCATGAACAGGGACATTATAATGATTATTGAAATCATATGAGATTCTTGATTACGGCTATAAATGACTATTAGTATATAATAGGAGAAACTTATGTGCAGTTCACAATATGAGACTATTGATATGTACAAGTGCTTATACTTATATAGCATATATTAGTGAATTATGATGTGTGTCCATAAGTTATAGTTATTTTTATTGGTAGAGACTATGTTATATATTCTAGAAGCATGGGGAAACTATTTACTTATGTATACAGCCTCGTAAAATATAAAAAAATTGTTTAAACCAAGGTCTAGAATTTCATGAGAATTATGACTGGGTAATTAAATTGAACGCTGTAACGATGAACCATAATAATAGTATAGAATGTACTATATTGAATCTACTTATAGAATTTGGATTATATAGTTTAAACATGGGGTATACTCGAGTGGTATAATCATGTACTTGCTTGATTATTATTTATGAATATGGGTTGTTAAATTCTTTAATTTATAAAATTGGTTGTCTATGAGTGAGTAGTGTGCTCATGTAAAATGACCTATGATATTATGATATGTCATATAATTTTTTCATTTGAAAGTTAAAGTCTAAATGAATGTTATAACCAAGTGGTACAAATTGTAATTGTTATGTCTAGATACATTCATACATTTGATAGATAAAAGGTATGTGTGTTGATTATTTCTATGAATGGAATTTACATGTACCTATAGGTGTGCACTTCTAATTATAGTTCAATAGGCGACTTAAACTATATTGTATATTCCTGTAAAATAGAATCTTAGTTATGCATGCATATAATCTCTAAGAGTATAGTGAATACTAGAATGGATTATGTTATGATTGTGTGAATTGAGACTTGCTCTGTTATATCTAATTACTTGAATAGGATCTTATATTTCCATGTGTTTATGATTAATTTATTATGATTGATTGTGGAAAATTAGTAGTTATGTCTTAGATCACTAGACTATGATAATATGGGTTATCATAAGGTGTAGTATATTTGGAAAATACTTATAGTAATTAGAAACTATAATTAAATGTGCATTTTACCTGGATGGTATAAACTATATTCATTATTTCTAGTATAGGATAGAAAATAATGTGAGATTCATTCATATGTTTGATGGAAAAAATGTATTATTTTTTGTTATTCCTATGCTTATCATGTTATGTGATATGATTGTTGGTAGGATGTAAATTGTATGAATCTTTTGGTTATATTATGTTAACCAATATAGTCATTATTGATACTAATTAAGGAGTGATATGGACTTCACTAGCTTACTAGCATCACAATGCTAGATGAAGACAATCTGATCAAGTGGTGTGTATGAATTTTGACTGATCTATAGATCGTTATTATTTATTATTCTTGAAAACTTTGTCCAAAATATGTTTAGTGAGACATTATAATTTCATAAGTATGATTTACATGTTTGTGTGATATTTTTTAATAGAACGGGTTTTCTATGATACATCGTATTTTTAGTTTTAGATATCATGCAACACATGGGTACTATCTTGTCTCTTTGGATTATTGCATCATCACTATCTATTCATTTGTGAAGGGAGGGTCATTCACTGATGGGATTAGTACAGAGGATCATTGGTCCATAGTTGGTGTGGAAAAGCACTCAGATGATGCTCTCCCTCCCCATAGTAGTACTACTTTAGAGATGACACTTGAGATTGCCACAGATAATGGAGAGTCTAGGAAACTCATGCTCTAGGGAGTCATGTATCTTATTTATGTACATTGTATTATATTATATTTATTATTGGAAACATTATCATGAAGAGCTTTAATTGCCTATTTACCATGGATTGATAGCAGTGGTTATATATTGTACCAACAGTGGCTGGCTATTTGTAATTATTTTCTATGTTTGTATTACGATGTGTTTCTATTGATGATATCAATCAATGATGTGGTGTGATTCATTTTCAGTTATCATACTTAAGAGTATTTTTTAGAATCACTGAATATATTAGTATGGTGTAATGTATTTATAGTATATGCATTTAATTAAAAAAAATCATGTATTTCTAATTAGATCCCAGTGGGGTTGTTACGTTTACTAAATAGGATGTTTATCAAGAACCTACTTTGTTATCCCTGATTTCTAAATTCTAAGTTTTGTTGTTTAGTAGGGCCATTCATGCCTCAAATCAAAACTTTCACATTTCCTCCCTATTTACTCATAGATGAATCTTATTGATGATAAGCTAAGCATGAACATAGTATAGAATAGATATGAATATTTATCCATATTCACCTATATCTAATATTGTCAATATTTTTATCTAATCCCATTAAGGGTAAATGTATCCTTATCAAGTTATTATAAATGATAGGGCTAACCTTCTTATTAATTTAACCTTACATTACAAATGATATTAAATTTATTAGATGTCTTTCACTATGAGTTTGGTATATAATCATTTATAATATCATTTATATAAACAAATTAACTTAATATAAGTTACAAGGATGGTGACTTATTTGTATTAATGTATATTATTGAATAACTAGTTGTGTTAATTACATCAATAGGGTTTCTCAAATCCTAGTAAGCGTAAAATCGATGAATATTAATTATTGATAATGAGACTCTTATGTCAAGGTAAATAAGATTTGTTTCTTACTCAAGCTAGACATAATTCCCCTTTCGCAAAATAGTGTTTATAATCCTTTAGGTTTGTATATTTAATGTTTATTCTAAACAAAATGGAATGTTTCCAATTACTTATAAGAACCTAAACTATTAACTTATTCATCTTTATAAATGATAGATGAAGAATGATCATAAAAAAATAATTGACTATTTACTATAATGCTTAAGCAATCATATATCATGATATCATGTTATCATGAAACCATATCCTTAGTAAACCTTATAGACTGCTTGGTTTCATGGAAGTTATTAAAATCTTTCATTTATTATTTAAACTATTGTAGTGGTCTTATTAATTTATCAATTTTCATAGCAATTGAATAATTTAATAGATAGATAAATCTGCTTACGAATATCATTTAAACAACAATGGGATTTTCTCGATTCTAGGTTTATAAATATTTACAGGTTACTACTTGTTTTTTTTTAGATTATACTATACCAAAAGATTAAAACAGTCCAAATTAAATGTAAACATAATATACATTTAATATACCATTAGATTCAACCTATTAAATTATATTAGAGCTCTAATCTACTAAATTGTATTAAATTTACTATACATTTAATATACCCATAGATATGTCATTGAATGGGTTATTATTGTGCCAGATTACAATTACTCAACATTATGCCACATGATATACTATCCTAAAGATGATAAATATCAATAACACAAATTGGCCAATTGACATTTGTGCCATATTAGTGATATAGGACTGTGCCAAAATAAATAATGGATATTAGCAAGTGTTTGGTCTAGCACTATGCCATACTGACACTCTAGCTAGTGAAAGGACAAATTCAAATGAAAACAATTTAATTGGGAATATCAAAGTCAAAAGGAGAGGCATCTTGTTCTATAATAGGAATAGCTAGATATTAAAGTAAAAAAACTCAATTTTTTGTTTTATAATTAAATTCATTGACCACATAAAGAGTTATATTTAGTATTGTGCCATATTAGTGTGACAATTTTGTGCCATAATGACAAGTACTACTATTTGGTTAAGTGAGAGGGTGGTGTTTTATTCACAGTATGACAAGATGGTTGTTAAATACAAGACTGCATTGTAATTTTTCTTAATGATAGCATAGATATTATATTTACTATTGCAAAATATTGGTGTTATGCATTTTTGTTCTATTTTTGAGTCTTTATTTGCATTAGATCTAGTTTAGTATAAGTCTGGAAGTTTTTTTCTTTAACTTGGGTGATATATATATATATATATATATATATATATATATATCAAAGAGAAATTAAATGATAGAGTGCTACAATTATCTATTCCTATTCTTTCCCTTACTAGCTACTTACTAGATGCACTTGGACTGCACTATAATTTATTTATTTTTATTTACTAGTTTTTAGTATTTACTTATTGCCAATGTTTGATTTTTTATTTAATTGTGACCTGATAACTATCCATGTATAATTTTATTATTTTGATAGGGACAAAAATCCTATATGTATATTTGATTCAACAGATAGATACATGGTAAAGACAACTTACAATTGGGCCATTATTAAGTTTCAAGACACATCTACTCATATCTAAGTGCTATCACTTATGCAAATGATATTAAACTCAAGAAAATCAAAATGCTTTTCTATTTGATATAGTTAAATATCTTTCTAAACGTGATTTCTAATAATTATGGTATTACATTATTCCTCTACTAATCACACACTCTAAAAAGGTAAAACAAGTTTGTGTTGTTATCAAGGTAACACCAATAGGAAGTCATGGTTTATTTATTAATTTATTGTCCATCTCTGCACTTAGATGGGAGAGGGTAAGTTAATGGTAAGAAAATGGTTTCCAAGGATGCACTTACCATCTAGGTGCTTAGCAAAGTCTAATTTGTAACAAAACTAGAATACTAAGCAAGAATCCATTTGCAATCACTGAATTTAAAGATATATCTACGAAGCATTAGAGATGAATTAAAAGAGAGTGTTTAGAAGTTAAATAGCTTGGTGAGAATTAAATTATTCTCAATGACTTTCCTTCTTCCTTTTCTCTTTGCTTTCACCTCTTCATCAATTTCCTTCTTTCCACTATTTTTTTCTACTATGTTTTCTTCCATTCTCCTTCAAATAAGATCCTCTGATACAAAAATAATATCTTCTCATATTCTGTTAACATCCCCCTTTCCATTCAAAGGCTTAATAAATATATTTTTAATTAACTCCAACATTTATTTCCACCCATGTGGCGTCATGGGTGGGAGTCATCTCATTTTGGTGATGATCATAGTTCTATGACATGATTTGTTGGTCACCCATCATTCTGTCCTTCCAAAATGGCATATTGGGGAAAGACGTACAACATGGGTCTAATTTTAATTAGTTATTAGAAGAGTATTTAATAATATTTGCATTCCTTTTATCTTCACCAAATAAAATGTATTTAATTCCTATCCTAGGAAGTTATGTGGTTTAAAATATTAAATCAAAACTTTTAAATTTATTAATTAGTTAATGAGTCATGTGATATTTGGAAAGCCAATTGCCAAGTTTCATTTGATTACTGGAAAAGGTCTCTGAACTAAAATATGGTTTTTAAAAACATTCCTTGACAATACTAGTAAAGAACCCGACCTAGGTTGCCTACTCTTTTTTACGCAATTCTAAGTTCATTGTTTGACATGATCTCTTTCTCATTTCCTAACCTACTATCTATTCCAACTCTCCTCAATAATACCCTCTCTCTTTGTAGGGTTAATTTAACCTATGCTACAAGTGCATACTAAGAATAGACTCATTAACAGTTAATAAATCTAAATATATATTAACTATGCAAGTATAATAATGCTAAACCATTAACACATTCTTGCATCACTTATAAACATGTTTACATTAGATCAATGTGCATATCAATAACCATTTTTAATCCTATAATAGTATAATGCATAATAATCATTTTAAAAATGTAGTTATTCGGTTCCACAATGGATACAAGCACTTAAATAGTAAATAAACATCATAAGTTTACCTAGATAAGTTTATGTAGCACACCACATTGACATGAGTAATTAATTATTATTGTTATCACTCAATCTTGAACCCTAGAGATGGTTTTTCAAGCCTTCTCTAGATTGAGTGAAACATTAGATTACCTTTAGGCCTATGGGTTGCCTATAGCAGAGGTAAACCTCTAAGTTTAAGGGCTAGCTCCCTATATTAAACTTTGATATTTTATCACCTACACTACTTGCTTGCTTGGATGAAAAGTGATAGAAGGAACATGGAAAGTAACCTATGCTGATGAGATGATACACCAGAATGATCTTCACTAGACTACCATACACTTGCACTATGAACATACGATTAGACTACAGACACTAATGCTACTCTTCTACACTTAGAGATATGCAAATACACTTGACTACACTTCATGTGACTTGTTAGAGTGAGAACTACTTACACCAAACATGGAAGAGTAAAGAGGAGACAAGGATAGATATTTGTCACTTATCATTCCACTATTCACCACTCACACACACTTAGAAAAGAATTTTATGAGATCAAAACTAGATTGGAAATCTTTATTTCAAAGGCAAATATAGTATTCAAACCAACAAAGCTTCACCATACCAGGTGTGGAATTTTTTACAAAGCCAAAAAGGCTTGCATTTATAGATCATGTGAGAAGAAAGAGAATAAGGGAAGTGGAAAGGTCAAAAATCCAAGTGTCAAGACATGGAAATTAATTAAATTTTATTATAATTAATTATAAAAATAGGCTATGAGGTTGTCATGGACAAGTGTCCATCAAAATTGCATTATTCTCCTAAAGCTGGCATAAAGACGTCAACTAGCGTTCTTGAAATTGCCTTCATGATGAAACATCACTTGGTTGCTTGAAAATAAACTAGGAAGTCTTGACACATATGTAATATTTTATGGAGGTTGGAAAAAATATGTGATATTCATCAGATACCTCCCTAACTGATAGCCTTCTTCTTGACACTTGTGTTCACTGTCTACAGTCACTTACTAGTCATCTTGGCTTTAATATTCACATTTTTCATCAAAGTGACTTGTATTTGCTTAATTAAATCCATGGAAGAGATGTTAGGATACCTGTTCAAATTCCATCTATCTTCTAATCCATGAGTTAGACCTTAAAAAGATCCAATTAAAGACCTCTCATCTTCTCACTAGGCAATCATTTTTCATTTTCATTACTTGTCCAAGATTGTTTGTAGTGAATATTGTATTAGAGGAGTTTCCATGATTATCTATGATGAGAAATGAGCTTTAGGAGTTATTAAAAGTCTCTAAAGACTCCCCTCAATGACTTTCATCTACCAATTCTCCTTTGTACCTATAAAACATAATAAAACTTGTAAGAAACTTAGATTTTACCTTGTTCATACAAGTGTTGGTAGATCCAAAGTGGATGTCATCGAGCTTGGGAGAGTGATATACATGTTCCAAACATTCTCATTGGTATTTTACCCCTCTTGAATTCATCTCAAATGATATTTTCTCCATTAGGTTCTTGATAGGGTTTTGGGAAGGTTTTAGGAGGTTTTACTTCTTAGTGATGATCCATAAAACATGGATGTCCAACCCCTGAACCAATTCCATAAATTTAAATTTCATGATGCTCCTCAACTACCCTTATCTCCTTGAGTTTCCATGCAATCATATTGTATAGATATAAGCATTTGAAAATGGCCTTGGAGCTCTTATAGTGCATTTTGGGTAGGTTTATCATAAAATTGGGTAAAAATAACCAACTTCACATAATTTCTAAAAAACAATGACTCTAATCAACTTTGTACTTCTCATAAAGGTATTCACATGGTTTATAAAGTTCTCATGGTCATATGGATTAGCCTAGGCAACTGTAGGGCTTAGGCCTAGTTCTAGGCCTAATACGCCTGACTATGTCTGTGTTTAACCTTTATGAGGGTTTCCAATGATTGTAAGTCCTTCCCATACTTATTAATATTTAATGAAAATGTATACAACATATTACATCCATCCATGCTCTCTCATTTCACCCCTTCTTCATTCACACACTTTATCTGTAGTTTTGTCTTGACTAGGAGTGCCCTCTATCTAAGACAAAATAGAGGGCATCTCTCCTATTTAACTAACCAAATTGAGGCCATGAGAGGATATATTAGGTTTTGGTGATATTATTTACCCTATTTCACCACTTGGTTATGATTTAAGGCTCCTCAAAACTTCAAATCCCTCAAGACTAGCTTATAGAGTTGAATGTGTGCAAGATTTATATGTAGAGTCGGAGCCTATTTATTCAACCTTCCTTTACCATATTTCCTTATTTCATGAACTTCCTATTATATTTACATTACCACTATGAGAGTTGTCTCAATCATGTTCAATCCATCATACACCTCTGTCATCCTTCAAACTATCAATCTTAACTAGCTAGAACCAGTCTGTTATATGTGTCAATCTATAGGTGGCAATAGGTAGAAATTATGAGACCCCTATAGGTGTTCATTTGTGTGAGAATACTATGTCATATTTTCATGATTCTCTCTAAGATAATTTGGTCATTTCCAACTTGAATGAACACCTATGTCTACAAATCTCTCAACTTCTTGTCTCTCACCATCAAATCTATGGGTCTATAGTCATACTATAAATGCTCCATTTGGGGAATTATGGGATTCCTATAAGTGATGGTGTATGTCTTAACCCTGGACTTCACTTTCCTTTATCCTTATTGAGATTAAAAAGACCATTTTATACCTATATGAGTTAATATTATGCCTATATACCATAGTCTCACTCACTACTATAGGTCACTACAAGTTGTGTTATTGTTAGTCATCTTGACACTATGTTTTACTAAGTGTTTCAAGTCAAAACTTGCCTGAGTTAAAAACCACTCAAAAACTTCTTTCTTGATCAAAAAACTACTTTCTCATGTTCAAATGTAGCCTATACACCTGGTATATAATAAATAAGACATTTAGACTAACATAGACCTCAAATTCTTCATCGTAAGATGGCACTAAGTATAGGCAAAACCCTCATTTAGAGAAGTTAAGGTAAAACTTCTCAATTGCAACTTTCTCAATCTGTGGACATGGTTCTAGGTTTGTCTACATACAATGGCCTCACCCTTATCACCATGATATTCTCTATATTCTCATACCTAATTGAAGGTCTCAATGAGTTCAAACACTCCATTTCAACACTTCTCTACCTCTTTTGCATTAAACTTAGGCCACTGTTGGAGACTACTTGTAGGTCTGCATAAGATACAAGATTGCGTGCTAAGTTAGAATTTTTTCATCATCTTAATGACTTTTCATTGGGTCCATGGACTTGTTTTAGGTCTTAGTTAGATTCAAGACCTTCAACACCACTGTGTTTCATTTCATATCTTAATTATTCTTTAAGGTTTGAACATGAGACCTAAATATTCCTATAATGAAACTAATTCACCGTGTCAAGTATCATAGGCTTTACATTTCATAAGGACACTCTTGAGACCAAAGCCTTCATGAATATTTGTGACCAAACATGCTTTCATATGTTGAAATCAAACATTATATCCTTTACATAAATCCAATTACAAGAAATTAACTATGTAACAAGTCAAACAATGGTCTACAGCTTCAATGGTGTCTTCTACTAGCAAAATGAGATAGTCATGCCTATAAATTCACACCACACATGAAAACTAAATTTAAAACCTTGTGAAAAGGATGATCATAGTCTTTAATACCATGTACACCATCTAGTTTGTTTAGATCAGTGTAAATAGGGAAGAAAATTGAAGTGTTGGGGATGTGTAAGCAGAAAAGAGTCACCAACCTTGTTAGTAATGGTTCATGAAGCACATGTCACCAAACATGGAACTATGACTATGAATTGTTAGTAAACAAAGGTTACTATCACCCACCAAAATCCTTTACTCTAACTCACCTCTTCCTTTCTATACCAAGTTGAAATCAGTTGACCCTTTTTACTTGTCCAAGATAGCGATGAGAGAAAGAGGTTGATTTTTGGTAATTTTGGACCTATCAAAGCTTCCTGAGCATGGGAGTGAGTTATGTGGATCTCAAGAGACACTTTTTTAAGTCTTATTGTGTGCCATAACTATTATATAGGCTATATAACTACCTAAAACCATCTAAAACTACTTGATCTTCTTGGATGGACATTGAACCTTAAATAGAGTTGACTATGTGAGATGCTTCAAGACCCCTCAAAAATTCAAATCCCTCAAGCTTGTCTTATAGATTTTACTGAATGTAGGATTTTTATGTAGAGTTGGAGCCCATTTGTTCAACCTTCCTTTACCCTATTTACTTACTTTATGAAGATCATATTATATTGACATTTCCACTATGAGAGTGGTCTTAATCATGTTCAATCCATCATACACCTCTACCATCCTCCAAATTATCTCCCTTAACTGGCTAAAACCAATCTGCTATATGTGTCAAACTATAGGTGGTAACTGATAAAAATTATGAGACCCCTAGAGGTGTTCATTTGTATGAGAATACTACGTCAAATTCTCATTATTCTCTCTGAGATAATTTAGTCATTTACAACTTGAATGAACATCTATGTATGTAAATCTCTCAACTTCTTGTCTCTCACCATCAACTTTTTGGGTCTACAATTAGACTGTAGATGCTCCATTTGGGGAATTATGGGATTCCTATAGGTGATGGTGTATGTTTTAACCCTGGACTTCACTTTATTTTATCCTTCTTGAGGTCACTACAACCATTTCATACCTATATGAGTTCATCTTATGCCTAGAGACCATAGTCTCACTCACTAATATAGGTCACTGCAAGTTGTGTTATTTTTAGTCATCTTGACACTATGTTTTACTAAGTATTTCAAGTCAAAACTTGCCTGAGTTAGAAACCACTCAAAAACCATTATTTCCTTATCAAATAACTACTTTCTCATTTTTAAATGTAACCTCTATACTTGGTATATAGGAAAGAATAAATTTATACTAACATAGACCTCAAATTCTTCATTGTAAGATGGCACTGACTATGGGCAAAACCCTCATTCGGAGAAGTTAAGGTAAAACTTCTCAATTACAACTTTCTTAATATGTGGACATGGTTCTAGGTCTGTCTACATACAATAACCTCACCTTTATCACCATGATATTCTCTATATTCTCAGACCTGATTAAAGGTCTCAATGAGTTCAAATATCTCCATTTCAACACTCCTCTACCTCTTTTGGATTGAACTTAGGCCACTATTGGAGACTGCCTATAGGTCTGCATAAGATATAGGATTTTGTGTTAAGTTAGAATTTTATCATCATCCTAATGACCTTTCATTAGGTCCATGGACTTATTTAATGTCTCAATTAGACTCAATACCTTTAACACCATTGTGTTTCCTTTCATATCTTAATTATTCTTTCAAGTTTGAATATGAGACCTGAAGATGCCTTTAATGTAACTAACTGACTGTGTCAAGTATCTTAGGCTTTGAATTTCATAAGGACACTCTTGAGACCAAAGCCTTCATGAATATTTTTTATTATACATGATCTTAGATGTTGAAATCAAACATTATATCATTATCCTAAAGCCATTTACAAGAAAATAACTTTACAATAGGTGAAACAATAATCTTCAGCATTAATGGTGTCTTCTACTAGCAAAATGAGATAATCCTACATATCATTTCACACCATAAGTGGAAATTAAATTAAAAAACATTTGAGAGGGATTTTAATACTCTTACATATCATGTATACCATTTATTTTTCTTAGATCAATGCAAAAAGGGAAGAAAATTGAAGTGTTGGGGTTCTATAGGCAGAAAAGAGTCACCAACCTTCTTAGCAATGGTTCATGAAGAAAAGGTCACCAACTTGGAAATATGACCATGAAGTGGTAGTACACATAGGCTACTATCACCCACCAAAATAATTTTCTCTAACTCACCCCTTCTTATATGTAACAAGTTGAAACCAATTGACCCTTTTGACTTGTCTAAGTGAGCGATGAGAGAGAGGTCAGTTTTTGACAATTTTGGACCTGTAAAAGTTACTTGAGCATAGAAGTGAGATATGGGGATCTCAAGAGACACTTTTTAAAGTCTTCCCATGTGTCATAACTATTGTATAGGCCTTATAACTGCCTAAAACCATTTGAAACTACCTGATCTTCTTGAATGGACTTTGAACCGATAATTTATCAGTTTCACAAAAGTTCCTCTAACTATTCTTGACATGTGGTACATTACATTTCACCTTGACACATTTTTTTTCATAAGAAACTATACCACTTCATTAAATGACTCAAAAGGTAACCTTTAGATGACATAAGACCAACTATACAAAAGTGATAAGGATGAAAACATAATATTTGACTTCATTTAAGACCATAAGACCACTTTTCAACCTAGGAGACCCTATGACAAATTTGAATATGCAAGGGGCTAACCTAATTTGACTTGTGGTTAAATTATTCAATAATTGCATGCATATTAAAATGGGATATGACATCCTCTCCCCTTTAGGAGAGAAATCAACTTGATGACTACTAAAGTAAGCAACTAAGTAAAAATATGTGGAAAAGATTTGAAGACTTCATCATAGTCTTCCGATGTCACACTCTCCTCAAAATATTAGTCCCACTTGAACCTAAACTGGGAGGCTTCCCTATTCTACAAAGTTAATTTACAAGTACCAATAACCTATAAGGGCTCTACCATAACCACTCCCAGATCCTAGACCTATAAGGTTTTCCAATCAATAACATGAGACGCATCTACATGATATCATTTCAATAAAGTAACATAAAAAACATTATGAAGTTTATCAAGTGATGGTGGTAGTGAAAGTCTATGGGCAACTAGTTTAATGACTTTAAGGATGTCAAAGGGTCCCACATATCTTGGTGCTAGTTTGGAAGATATTCCAAACTTGATAGAAATTTTATGTGGTTTCACTCTCAGAAAAACTTTATCTCCTACTTCAAAAAGTCTAGGAGTCCTTTTCCTATCAGCATAGCTATTTTGTTTATTCATAGCTTTGAACAGTCTCTTTTGAATGATTCCAACTTATTCCTCTATATCTTGGAGCATATCAAGACCAATAACTAGTCTATCTCTAAGATGGTCCCAACTAAGTGGTGCACAACACTTCATACCATAAAATACCTCAAATGGAGCCATGTCAAGAGTTGAATGATCTAAATTATTGTCCATGAACTCTATTAGAGGAAAGTATTCCTCCCATTTATAATCTTCATCCATACAATACATTTGTAACACATCTTCTAAGACTTGGTTTGCACTCTCAATTTATCTATTGGTCTCAGGATGATAAGCAAAACTAAAAATCAAATTCATTCCCAAAGCTGCATGCAAGGTCTATCAAAACCTTGAAGTCATGCAAGTGTCTCAATCTAAAATGATCTTCTAGGGTATTCCATGCATTCTAAAAATTTCTTTCACAAACTTTCTTGCTAACACTGGCGATAAATATGTGATATTCCCTAGAATAAAGGGTATGACCTTGGTGAGTTTGTCCACTATGACCATGATCACATAATGTTTGCTCTTCAACAGGGGAAGTCCTTGAACAAAGTCCATACTTATTTCTTACCATTTCCATTTTGGAGGTTCACACGAATACAACAAAACTGTTGGATGTATATGATAAACCTTTACTCATTAGAACTCCAAACATCTCATCACAAAATTAGTGGCATCTCTCTTGAGACTTGGCCAAAAATTACAACTATTTGAGATCAGCTAGCATCTTAGTCACCCCTAGGTGACTTGAGTAAGGAGCATTGTGTGCTTCCTCAAATATTGTGGTTTATAAACCACCCAAATTAGGTACATAAATTTTACCCTTAAATCTAAGGAGTCCACCTCCTTTTTTATCTATTTGTAGAATTCATCTGATGGTATCTAACTCAAAATTTGTTGATGAAAAGTGGTCCTCACTATCACCATCGAAGCTATATATATCCTTCAGCTAAGGGCATCCACAACTTTATTTTCCTTGCCCTTAATATCTTCTATATCAAAATAATACTCAAACAAAAATTATAACCAATGCCTTTGTCATGCATTAAGGTTAAGTTAAGTAAACATATATTTCAACCCAAAATATCAATTCTAAGCTCAAATGGTTTTCCTAATAGAAATTGTCACCACATAAGCAGTGCATGAACAATAGCTACTAGTTATAAGTCATGGGACTATAGTTTAACTCATATGGATTGAGTATTTTAGATTCGTAGGCCACCACATGACCATCCTACATCAATACACCCTTGATTTCATCCTTTGATGTATATATGATTACCATAAAGTTCCCATTTAGGTCTAGAACCTTTAACACCAGTACAAATGTTATATTTTCTTTTAAGAGTTAAAAATCTTGCTCATATTTATCGATCCAAACAAAATTTTAGTTCTTATTCTAAAAGTGATCGAGTTCCCTATCTTGTAAAATTCTTCCATAGATTTTCTATAATATCTAGCTAAGCCCATAAAACTATGGACTTCATGTCCATTCTTGGGAGATGGACAATTCATGATGGCTTGAATCTTTGTGGGGTCAACAAAAATACCCTCAGCTGAAATGATATGCCCCAAATAATGCACCCTCTTTTGAAATAAATCACACTTAGACAACTTTCCATATAGCTTATGTTCTCACAACCATTACATCACTAATCCCAATTGTTAGATATGTTCCTGTTATAATTTTTAGTATATCAAAATATTGTACAAAAAGACTAAAACAAAGTTATCCAAATAATCTTTGAATATGTTGTTCATCAGGTTCATGAATGTTTTTGGAACATTCATGAGTCCAAAGGAAATAAATATAAACTCGTAATGTTCATAACAAGTTCTAAAAGTTATTTTTGGAATGTTTGCTTATTGAATCCTCAATTAATAGTAACCTAACCACAAGTCAATTTTGGAAAACACAGTTTCCCCTCACATTTGATTAAAGATATCTTAAATGCATGGAAAAGGATATATGTTATTTATTGTTACTTTGTTAAGCATCCTGTAATCGATGCATAACCAAAGAGTGTCATCCTTCTTTTAACAAAAAGTATTGGTGCACCCAAAGGGGATACACTAGGTCAAATAAGACCCTTATTTAAGAGTTATTTCAACTGGGCCTGTAACTCAAAAAAATTAGTTTTTGTCATTTGATAGGGTGATTTTAACTTAGCCTCTGATCCTTGCATGATATCAATGGAGAAATCAAATTCTATCTTAGGTGGAAGCCCTGCTAGTTCATCAAGAAAAACATCACTAAAAACACATAGAAAAGGGTAATCTTCTATAACGGGTTCTTTTTCTTCTTACACTTCATCAAGTTGTACTAAAAATATAATACACCCTTTCCTCTTGGCCTTTTTCAACTGCATTATAGAGATTGGCCTTAAATTAACATCATGTTTACCTTGTTGAAAATTTTTGGAGTAACCTTCATCATCTAGGTATGATATTATTTTAGCGAATCAATCCACTTTAGTGTAATGTTTCCACAACCAATTAACTACCAATATCACATCATAGGATCATAGAGGGGCTACATACAGGTCTACAATTGTAGTGAACCCTAAAATATCTAACTTAGCTTTAAAGAAACATTGCTCTACCTTTTTCACTACTCGATTCCCATACTGGATTAACCAAGAATTTGACATAAAACCAACATTTTTATGAATTTTCTTAAGAATCTAAGGAGATATAAAACATTCAAATGCTCTTGTATCAATAAGTACAGTAATTAGGCAACCAAAGAGTTTACTTATTGCCTCTACTGATGTAACCTTAAAATAAACCTGATGGTTATCTACAGCTACATGAATTCTCTACTAGAAGACTTGTTGGCTTTATAGGGGTGCTCGAGATTGAATATTATTAGCCTTATGAGGACAATTATTAGCATAATGGTCCCACCACAAGTATAGCATCCTCCTATTGGGCCTTTCTTCTTTTGGGGCTTACCCCATTATTGAAATTTACATTCTTTTTATTGTTATAATTACCATTTCAACCTTTAGATCCATTAATGAATTTGGAAGGATTTACAACCTTTAAACTGTTCTATGAACCTAAGTTCTTATTTCCATGATTTATGTTCCCCTTCCAAAACTTCTTTCTAAAGGGAGAGATCAATTTTGTTGAGGTCCTTTCCCTTCATTATTGAATTCTCTTTTAATATATGTAAGGGTCTTTAACTTTTCTTCTTGTTTCATGACTTTTTTGAAAACTTCATCCATGGTTGTGGGTCCATGGAGATCTACATTAGTACTGATCTAAGGGTTCAAGCCCAAAATAAACTTTCTAATTTTGAACCTCTCATCACATTGGTATTATGGAATGTATTTCATAAATCGAGCGAAGTTCTCCCAATAAGTAGTCACAAATATATCTCATTATTAGATATTCTAGAATTTTGTCATCTCGCCATCAAAGTATAGTTGTGGCAACCATATTTTTCTAAAATAAGACACATTTTTTTCCTATGAGATGTTCTCCACTAATAATTAATTTTCCATCTATAGATTCTCCCACCAAGCTAAAGTTTCGCCAGATAGATGGTATGCTCCCTAAACAACTTTGGTTTCTTTAAATAAGTTTTGAAGTTTGAAGTACTTCTCCATTTCAATTAGCTAGTTTTTTGCACCATCCCCAAATACTTAGGTGGGGCTATCCTTTTTAGGTCTCTGGCTAACTCTATTTCAAATTGAGCCTATTTTGATGGAAGCTCATTAGCTATGTTACTATCAAGATTATATTCATTCCAGTTGACAAAGTTAGAATTATCTTCACCATCATTGTCCTCATGATCTTCCTCATGAGAAAGGTCATGTACTTATTGTTCTAGGACACCTATCCTTTCCTAGGTGATAATTACCATCCTAAGTGATAATTACCATGGTTAATATCTGGTCAATCTTAACCTATATATCTTCCCCATTTTGAGCACCTTCCCTATTGTTATGTGTTCAAACCATAATAACATAGTAATATCAAAAGAGTTGCAACTTTGAAAAGTAGCAAGCCTAGTAGGCCCAAGTGTTGAAGCTAGCGTCTGATACCATAATGTGGTAACCCCTTCAAGGTAAAGGTAAACTAGTCACTTTTTTTCTATAGAATAACTTCCTAACTAAAGGTTATATCACGTAATATAATCCATACATACATTATGAATTCTACTGAGTATTGAAGGAATAAATCATAGTGATTGATTTAGCATATAAATCTATTTCATAAACAATATACTATAATTAATTACATGAACTTATAGTCAAAGACAAATAACTTGCATTATTAAAAGGTGTATTACATTTTATTTTACATGCATTATTAAAGGAAAATAATTACCCACATGCCATATATTTAATAGATAACTTAATGTAATTCACTTCAGAATGTTAACACCTCAAACATAAATAATTAAGATAAAAGCTTAATTAAAAAATCTCTCCCATCAATTATAATCATTCATTGTCATAGTGACTATGACATTTAACTATGCATTACAATATCAAATTACAATCCTTTCTATTTAACTTAAATACTCAATTATTGTTTCAAATTTACAACAATATGAATCATATATATAGAATTTTATTTGACTGCAACCACTATATAACTAGGAGTAGATTCCATTTTGAATTTCATTATAAATTATAATTTTGATAAACATACATCAATAGTTTACATCTATAATTACAATAACCAATTTTTCCAACATTCATTTCTTTCACTAACTAAGTAGAGGTTTTATCATTGACTAGCAGTAGACCATGTCGATGCAGGGAGGGAGAGTATCATAGAGGGTTATTCCTCCAACCACATAACCCTTTTGATCCCCTACATACCTATCATCCATTGAGAGTGTCCATACCATACCCTTCATGATTAGGATAGATATGGGTCCAAAATTTGATAAAGAGATCACTATGTAACCTACCAACACCACAACTTCTCCACATAACTTCCTACAAGTGTAACTGTGAACTAAGATAGGAATTAAAACATTCCTAATGTACACTACCTATATACACTGCTTATGGTCATAAGTCTTTGATTCACCCTATTCCCCTTGTTGCATTTTAACTCATTAGATAACTGAGTTACTGTGTGGGTCTAACTAGGATACCCTCCCATCTCTTAGACCACACATCTCTCATCCACTACTCTTATCCCAAGGTCTCCCCGACCTAGACATCTCATAGTTACTAAGTCTAGACATTCCCCATTCTAGTTATTTGATATCTTAAGAATGTGTTTACGAGATGATGCTTTACATGGGTGTTCCATACCACCCATGTAATCAACATCTTATCCATATATTAATGAATGATTGGTTTACTAAATAGGATGTATATTAAGAACCTACTTTGTTGTCCCTTATTTCTAAATAGTAAGTTTTATTGTTTAGTAGGGCCATTCATGCTTAAAATAAAAACTTTCACATTTCCTCCCTATTTACTCATTGATGAATCTTTTTGATGATAAACTAAGAATGGACATGGTATGGACTGTATATGAATATTTATCCATATTCACCTATATCTGATATTGTCGATATTTTTATCTAATCCCATTAAGGGTAAATGTGTCCTTATCAAGTTATTATAAATGGTAGGGATAACCTTCTTATTAATTTAACCTTACATTCCAAATGATATTAAAGATATTAGATGTCTTTCACTATGAACATGGTATATAATAATTTATACTATCATTTATATAAACAAATTAACTTAATATAAGTTACAAGGACAGTAACTTATTTGTATTAATTTATACTATTGAATAAATATTTGTGTTAATTACATCAATAGGTTTTCCCAAATCTTGGTAAGCATAACAGTAATGAATATTAATTATTAATAATGAGACTCTTATGTCAAGGTAAATAAGAGTCATTTCTTACTCAAGCTAGACACAATTTGCCTTTCACAAAAAAGTATTTATAACCCTTCATGTTTATATATTTAATGTTTGTTCTAAATAAAATGGAATGTTTCTAATTTCTTGTAAGAACCTAAAATATCAACTTATTCATATTTATAAATGATATATGAAGAATTATCATAAAAAATGAATTGATAATTTACCATATTGCTTAAGCAATCATATAACATGATGTCATGTTTTTGTGAAACCATATCCTTAGTAAACCTTATAGACTGCTTGGTTTTATGGACATTATCAAAATATTTTATTTTTTCATTCAACTACCGTAGTGATCTTACTAATTTATCAATTTTCATAATAATTGAATAATTTAATAGAGAGATAAATCTGCTTACAAAAATCATTTAAATAACAATAGGATTTGCCTGATTCTAGGTTTATAAATCTTTATAGATTACTACTTGTTTTTTTAGATTACACTATGCCAAAAGATTAAAATAATCCAAATGGCACGTAATCCTAATATGCATTTAATATACCATTAGATTCAACCTATTAAATTATATTAGAGCTCTGATCCACTAAATTATTTTAAATTTACCATACATTTAATATACCATAGATATGTCATTAAATGGGTTATTATTGTGCCAAATTACAATTGCTTAACATTGCTTCACATTATAAACTATCCTAAGGATGTTAAGCAATAATAACACCAATTTAAAATATTGTCATTTATGCCATATTGGCACTATAGGACTGTGCCAAAATAAATAATGGATAATAAGAAGTGTTTGGTCCAACACTAAACTCTACTGACACTCTAGCTATTAAAAGCACAATTTCAAATGAAAACAATTTAATTGGGAATATAAGAGTCAAAGGTAGAGGCATCTTATTCAAGAATATGAACAACTAGATATTAAAGTGCTAACCTTAGATTTGTTCTTTATAATTAAATTCATTGATGACATAAAGAGTTGTATTTAGTATTACACCACATTGGCACTATAGGTTTGTGCCATACTGACAAGTACTTCCATCTGGTTAAGTGGGAAGGAGGTGTTTTGTTCATAGTATGACCAGATGGTTGCTAAATACAAGACTGCATTGTAATTTATTTAATGATAGCATAAAAATTGTATTTATTATTGCACCATATTGGTTTTATGCATTGTTATTCTATTTTTGAGTCTTTATTTGCATTAGACCTAGTTTTGTATAATTTTAGAAGTTATTTTATTTAACACATGTGTCATATATATCAGAGAGCAGCTAAGGAATGGAGCACTAGTATTATCTATTCCTATTTCTTCCCTTACTGGTTGCTTACTAGATGCTCTTGGACTGCACTGTAATTTGTTTATTTTTATTTACCAAATTTTATTACTTGCTTATTACCAGTCTTTAATTTTTATTTAATTGTACCCTGATAACTATACATGTAAAATTTTCTTCTTTTGACAAGGACAAAACTCATGTATGTATATTTAAGTCAATGATAGATACCTGATAAAGACAACCTATAGTTGGGCCGTTATTGAGTTTTAAGACACATTCGCTCATATCTAAGCACTACACTTATGCAATTGATATTCAACTTAAGAAAAATGAATAAGCTTGGTATTGCGCTATTTCATTTACTAGTCACACAATCTAAAAAGGTAAAATAAGTTTATGTTGTTATCAAGGTAACACCAATATGAAGTCATGGTTTATTTATTCATTTATTGTCCATCTTTATGCCTAGCTAGGAGAGGGTAAGTTAATGGTAAGAGAATTGTTGACAAGGATGCACTTGCCATTTAGGCACTTAGCAAATTCTAATTTGTAACAAAACTAGAATACAAAGCAAGAATCCATTTACAATCACTTAATTTAAAGATATATCTATGGATCATTACAGATGAATAAAAAGAGAGTGCTTAGAAGTTAACTAGCCTAGTCAGAATTAAATTCTTCTCACTGAATTACCTTCTTTCTTTGCTCTTTGCTTTCACCTCTTCACCAAGTTCCTTTTTTCCATTCTTTTCTTCTAATGGGATTTATTCCTTTCTCCTTCACACATCTCCTTCAAATAAAATCCTCTGATATAAAAATAATATCTTCTTCATATTTCGTTAACACCCCCTTCCTTCAACAGCTTCAATAAATAGATTTTTAATCAGCTCCAACATTTTTTTCCACCCATGTGGTATCATGGGTGGGAGTAATCTCATTCTAGTGATGATAATAATTCTATGATGTGCTTTATTGGTTGTCCATTTTTCTGTCATCCCAAGATGGCATATTGGAGAAAGACCTGCAGCATGGGTCCAACTTTAATTAATTTTTAGAAGAGTATTTAATAATATTCATAGTATTTTTATCTTCACCAAATAAAATGTATTTAATTCCTCTCATATTAAGTTATGTGCTTTAAAATATTAAATCTAAACTTTTAAATATATTAATTATTTAATAAGTATAAATCACATGATATTTGGAAAACCAACTGTCAGATTTTGCTTGATTAGTGGAAAAGGTCTCTAAACTAAAAGATGATGTTTAAAAACATCACTTGATAGTACTAGAAAAGAAACTAACCTAGATTGGTTACTCATTCTTACTCAATGCTCGGTTCATCACTTGACATGATCTCTTTCTCATTTCCTGACCTACTATCTAGTCCAACTCTGCTCAATGATATCCTCCCTCTCTGTAAGGCTAGAGCAACCTATGCTAAAAATCACACTAAGATAAGATCTATTAAAAAATAATAAATCCAAATATATATTAAATATGTAAGTATGATAATGTTAAAGCATTAACACATTCCTATGTCACTTACAACCCTATTTGCTTGCCTTGTACAACTTAATGTCAAAATTACGTTAGATCCATATGCATAGCATTGACCATTTTTAATCATATAATAGTATAATGCATAATAATCATCTTAAGAATGCAGTTATTTAGTTCCACAATGGATACAAGTACTCAATTAGTAAACAAACATCACAAGTTTACCCAGATAAGTTTACATGGCACACCACGCTAACATGAGTAAGTAATTATTAACACATATAAAAATAGGATATGACATGACCTAGAGTCATCCAATTTGCAAATAAAATGTATTCCTATGGTCGGCCTAAGTGATTTAATGCAATATAATCTCCAAAGGGATTGGTATAAATATAAGATCAACCCTCATTCATACCTCACCTCAAAAATACCTAGTAAAGACCAATGCAACTTACAAAAAACATTCTATCAAGCACTCAAGTGAGTAAAGCTTCCATATTTTCTCCTATTTCCATATCATTCATAGGGACAACACATCTATAGATCTAAAGTACTTAAGGATCACTCCCTGATCCATATTTTCCAAGTTATAAGCTAGGTCAATCTTGTACTTGCTTATCACACATTACATGATTCACACATCATCCAACATGTAGGGGAGAACTACATAAGTTTGATTCTCTCTTCAAAGTATTGGTAATATATGTAGCACTCATTGATAGAGGGGTAATTAGGGTAGCTCGACACCATGTCCCCACTAATTCATTTTTCCCATAACCAATACGCACATGAAAAATTAGGGTTTTGATATTTAACAAAGAGTGACAACCCATGACCCAAATCTAAATGCACTGGTTGTGAAGGTTGCATAGAACCTATAAACATAAAAGTGGTCACATCTAGTTTACATAGGTATTCCATATTATATGCCTGTGTCTAATCCAGAAAGTAGGGTTGACACAACTATCATAGGTTGATGCAAGTGATTACAGTTATAAAGGCTCCATTTCTAGAATCAGTAATTATTCCAAAATCAAAATATGATATACTTTATGCCTATTCCAAATTTAGCTTTGTATTAGCATTAGAACCAGTCAAGTATCTTATTTTCATTGTTATTATAATATTTAGAATAGTTGAACTTTATATCTTTAGCATCTCAACATTATAAACTCATTATGTGTTCTACATGAGTTTCGTAAATAATTGGCCTAATTTAGATACATTATACCATTTTTATACCCTAAGCTATCTCTACCCCTTTAACCCTAAATTCCCTTAAACTAGATTTTAGGGTTAAATAATTACAACCCATCTACCAATTAATGTAAAGATGTTCATGACATTTTCATGGTTTTTGAGAAATCCTCATCCTACATTGAAAAAGGATCCATTCATAATCCCTACAAAGACTATGTGGCCACCCATCCTCTTATCAATGCCATATGTCCTTTATACATCTTAAAATGCAATCTCCCACACCCATCGATTAGGAACAACAAAATTACTTACCATTAGCCTTCTTCCAAACAATCAAATGATGATAGAATTTATGATTGACATCAAGCTAGAAGAACATAAAACAACATCAACATCCAACAATCCGACAAATCAAAATCCAAAATTAACATCCAATAATGAAAAAATCCTTGACGCACTATGGGAAAATTTAAATAAAAATTAAGGTTCTTTAGTGATAACCTCTTTAAGGTGGTATTAGGCCCAAATCAAAATCAAAGTCCATAATATCAAGAAAATGAATCCCTTGGTGAAAACCATTTTAAGGCACTAAGGGAAAAATAAATAAATCTTCCTCTTGTGTCATCATAATTTTAGGATAATTCCAAATCACTAATTACAAACACCATAATTATAGAAGGAAATCCCAAAAACATCCAGTTGGTAGATATTCTCAGCCTCAAAAAATGTGATATTTCTGGTATAAATCCCCCTTCACATCATGATCTCATCCCACCTCCAAATCCTTTATGAAATCAACAAACATCACCCATCCAATATGCCTTATGCTTCACCATCCTTGATAACACCCTTTATTGTATGGGTTATGATGACATCATGATCAACTTGGAAGAAGCCAATTTAGAAATCAATGAAGTTCATAATGACATCATTGGAGTGCACACCTGAAGGATCCCATACTATGATAATAAAGTCACAAATAAAATAAATAAATAAAAATAGAAAGATAAATACTCCATCCAATGGTGAAAACCATTTTTATGGCACCTTGGGCAAGTTCCAAAATGAAAACCAATTTTCTGGCATCATATGTAAAATAATCCATTATTTTCAAGTACCTCAACAATTTGATGCAACCTCATATACATCAAATCCATCCTATTTTAACCAGATTACCCATCCAAATTCTTATGCATCCCATCTAAATCAAATTCAACCATCCTATCCAAATCCTCTTCATGCAGCCATCCTCTTATCCATCTTATTTGTGCCCATCCTTTTTTCCTATTTTGACCTTGATAAGAAAGTGAAATAAGTATTGAGACTTGTTACAAAACCATCTTGGCATATCCTTTGAATCATGATTTAATAATTAGACATTTGTTTCCCATATGACATGGTTCTTGGTGATACCTAATCCATTCCCATTCTTGTCTAGTGGCATTCAACATCATCTTGAATCCATTCCAACCTGCATCCTCTCCCACTGGTGCTTGAACAAGTTTTACCTTTGATAGTGACCCCTTATATATACTAATTCTAAAAAATCCTAAACATCAAAAAAATCCAAAAACATCATAAAATTAGAAAAATCCAATAGATCAGATGATCCAAAAAATCCCTAAAAAATAGAAACTATTGAAAAATACCAAAAAGAGATATAAATCCACAAAAACACTAAAGGTTGTGTCTTGTCTTAAATCTAGTAAAAATCTTGTTATCCCATCATTCTAGATTTTTTAGATGATTCCTTACTAGATCCACTCCCTCGCATGTATCTTTATTTAGGGCACCATCTAGCTATGAATACCATTAAGCCACCACACGTGGATTTTGACTTGGTTAATGATAAAATGTTTTTTGTTTCTTTTGTTTTCAAGTTTATATGTGTTTTTTTGCTTGCTAGTTTGTTTAATTTTCATATTGTGCCTTGACTCAATCCATGTGTGTGTGACAATGAGGTTATCATGCTTTTTGCATATTATGGTTCCTCTTATCATGTCCTTGTACTCGAGACCATCCATTGACCCATGGAAATAATGTCATCATGATGTTTTCATATCATGGTATTTTTTTTTCATTTGTCTATTGGATCGGGGGTCAATCCTTGCGCACATTGCAGCCAAGGCATCATGGTGTTTTATATCATATGCATACTATCACGTGCAAAAAAAATCAACTTTTCAATTATGTGGATACACACTAAAATAATAGTAGGTCACCTTGAAAAATCTATCCATATCTTAATAATTTATTTTCAAATCAAACCATCTTACCCAGCTTTCACCCAATTGTTATCACATAGATTTTGCACATGTCTTTATGTTATAGCATATTGTGCAAAAATCTAATGATACAATGGGATCACCTCCAAGCTATAGGACCTTGGTAAATTGAGGTGAACCTCTAGAAAAGGTTAGATTCCTTTCACTAAGTTTGATACAACTTGTTAAATTACCAGTTCATGTGGAATTCAGCTTCTTAGTGATTTTGTTTCTAAAATAGGGTTTGACTGTGAGAAAAGAGTTTTTTTTAGAAATGATTTTGCAAAACTGGAAATGGTGATTGCACCAAATAATTGTAACAGATTTTAATGCTTATTTTGTATGAACATATCAAAATAATAAATATATTAAAATTTATTGGAGCAAAAACTCATGCAATTATGAAACCAAAGATAATATTGGGTATTTCTTAGATAAGGAACAAGATTCTTTATTTTTTAATCAAACAATCTATAAAAAGGGCAAAATAATACCATAGATGAAATTTTGTGATTGAAATTAGAATAAAAGCATCCATAAATTTCATAAATAGCCTTGCATACACAAAGATAACACATGTAAGAAAGGCAAAACTTCAATCTATTCTCATTTTTCAAGCTACAACATGTAGATAAATTATTTAAAATGTAGAATAATTTCTCTAAGAATAAAAAAATCCATGGGTTATGCCATGGTACCCATATTTATAAAAAAATACTCTCTCTTAGAAGATATGTAGTTATCAAAAACTTTATGCCCAGTTAAAGAGGAAATAAAATCTAAAAACCTCGTGTAAAGGGGAATGGTCTTTAGCTAGAATGTCATCTTTATCAAGGTAAATGGCTAGAAAAGGGAGCATGCAACTACTATGCATACCAAAAAACTGTTGGAGGTATGGATAAAACTTGTAGAATCTTCATGCAACATCCTCATGATCTTCAATTGAATTATTGCATTTTTTTCATGCAATGAGGTGCTAAAATGAAATCATACTCAAAATAATAGATAACTTTTAGATATATTAGGTTATATTTTGTAAAACCTAACATGAGATTTTCAATTAGGACTTTTATAACTTTGTAAGTTATCTAATTTTGACAAAAATGGAAATGCAATTTACAACATGAGTTTTTGCAAGTAAGCAACTCAGACCTTGTCAAAAAGGAAAGTGAAATTTACAAGTTTGCTTTTCACAATTTTACAATCTTGTCTAAAAGATACTTGGAAATTACAAGTGGGTCTTTCTTAAAAAGAGTTGTTAAAATGATAGTTGCAATTTGCAATATGCAACTTTACAATATTTTTTACAATAAAGAAATATAATATACAGAATGTATTTTATTTGAAAGAAGTAATCTACAACCATAACCTCTTATGACTCCTTGTCCCTCTTTGTCTATGTCTTCTCAATATATGCATCAAAGATTTTGAAGATCTCTAGGATATGATCTTCATCAGGACCAAACAAGTATAGGTTGATTATTTCACATTTGATATTTGTGTCAGAGAGTTCCCTTTGTGTATCCTTATATACTTGAGTATCTTTTCCCATTTGATCTAATATATTATGATACCTGATAAAATGGTGGATGGAGCTCAAGCTAAATGTCATGTGTCATGCTGACTCTCTCTCAACCACTCTTATGAACTTGTCTTGAATTTCCTGTACTGAAAGGATTTCATCTTGATGATTTTTTGCTTCACATGACAATTTATTAAGCAAATATTCAATATAAAATATGGTATATATGAACTTGTAATGTATATCCTTAGCTTTATGTTTTATTGTTTTTGGAATATTGGAGTTATATTTCTAATAATAAAGGGGCTGAGCAATGTAAATTAGTAAATAAATATACAAGAATTAACTTACTAATTTGTGTAAATAAATTGTATTTTTACCTTTTCTAAATATATTAAAAAGTGAGAGAGATTAGAACTTAGCTTATTTTGGCTAATATAGACTAAGACAAGGTCTAATATTGGAGGAGCAAGATTGAGAAACAATTAGAAATAGGTCTCTATACTTCATTTCTTGATTGGTTAGGAGCACCAAAAATAGGACACCCTATTATCCGATGTTATAGTCCTATTATGGTGATGTTGTCTTGAGGATGAAAGCTTTTTAGGTTCTGTTCAAAATGCTTGTGTTACCCTATCACTAAAATTTCAAGGTCTGGGACCTTATAGAGCTCATTGTGTGCCTATTTTAATCTTCAAAACCCTTAGGAGTTCCTGGTGCTTGAACTTGAATACAAACATGGGAAAGTGAGAGAATGGGTTAATGTGTAAAGGATACATTGGATTCACTTCTCACCTCATGTGTGGGCATGTTGCCTGCATACATATGCTCTAAAAAGGGATCAAGCTAATGTAGATCTCCCATTGAAGTACTTGGTACAATTTGTGTATGATCAATGCAACTAGAATGCAAAACTGGATGTGTTTCAACTGGCTAGGGACTAGTGCAATGACTTGAGTATGCTTTGAATAATATTGGAAGGCTATATGCAAAGAATAGGTAGGAGTGCTTGAGTGTACTTGCTTGTATTCTTATGTCTCTCTTGAAAATGAGTGTCAACCCTTCTAAATGGACTTAGAATGGCATTTTATAGGGAAACAAATGATCATAGGTTAAATGAATTCATGTGAGGCCAATAGGGAAAAAGATAAGGAATCTAAAGAATCTAACTGTTGGGATAAAAAGTGAACTTGGACAACAGTGCCAAAAATAGGACACCCTAGGTTCTAGTGCTCTTGTCTTATTTGGGCACTATTGTCCTAAGGGGATGAAACCTAGGGGGTGGATCTGGCCCTAAAAGGGTTACCTAGGTTTGAAATGGATAAGTCCAAAAAGCTTTGGATGATTGGGAATCAGTGAAAGATGTAGCCTAGAAGGGTTGTGTGAGTAAACAGGGGGACCTATGGATTAGGTGTCTTATCCATACTAAAGTTGTATAATTTTGCATTTTACGTGACTATATTTACCCCCCTTTAATCTAGTGATGAAATAAAGCAAAATACTAGGAAAAAGAAAAATAAGAAGCATACCTGAACTTACATGTAAGGGTGAATCTCTTGAAGCTATTTGATGTTGGATGTGTATAGAGAGAGCACACTTGTGAATTATGAATCTACAATGAAAACATAAAGTAGATTAGTTCTTACTAGATACATTATATCTAAAATAATAATGTACAAAAACTGAGTAAGAGGAAGAGAAATGAATGAATACACCTCACTGGGTACGTGAACCAATACAAAATTCTATTGTGATGCTAGAATGTGTTGGATGATGTTGAGTGTGTGTTGAATCAAGAGTACTATCATAAATAGAGTTAAGTGCTCAATTCCTTAGAAAGTGGATCAAGATTGTAAAGGCTGGCCCTTTGGCTTCATCATATCCAACTATGTGAAGTTAATGAATCATGCATATGTTAATCAATGTCTGGAGTGTGTGTCTAATCTCTCTGAATACGTGGCTAAAGAATATAAAACTTAGCTAGATCTTTGGCTCCATCATTGCCCCATGAAGTAAAGCTATGAAGTAATACTGGTATAGAATAAATGTCATATGAGATGGCTCATGGAGGGCATGGATGTGCTATAAATCTAACAATGTGGCATGGATAACCTAAATAGATATTGGAAACTAGGCCATTTTAGGCCATTTTGAAAGATGGAGGATAAGCTTGAATGAAAGTCTCTCTGAAACTAATGTAAAATACTTATGTAAAAGCCAACTTGGGAACTCAGTTACTCAAAAAGCTAAACTTGTATGAAATTTTAACTCAAATGTGATTCCAACCACTTACAGATGGAGTAAGACATATAACTGTTGAGAATGCCTAGAATAAACTAAACTTAGAAAGAAAAGAAGATCAATGTGCCACGCACATTGCCCCCAATTATTGATGTCTAGAACATGGAGTCTGGTCTGGGAGTTGTGCCAACTACCTAATATAAATTGAAAGTGATAACCATCATGTCATGCATGATAACCCAATGTATCTGAGAAAATTGTACTAAAATTGTTGAATCTGACTGATCTAGAAGTGCAAAAAATATCCGTAAACTAAAGTTTTTGCATGTTTCTAGAAACCCTAGGTGTTCTCATGTTTGGATAGGAGTGTCAAAATGTGGACACCTCTATGTTTGGTGTTACTATCTATTTATGATGTTGTTTTCCAGTGTGAAAACTGACTATTGATCTGAAACTATCACTATTTTTTTACTCTAGTTTGACCGATTTGACCTCTAGATTTTATATTGAGTGTTCTGAATGCTGTTATTTTCACTACTAGACGGTTTGATCTCTATGAAAAACCCCTATTTTATGGCCCCTCTTATGAGGGTAGGAATGATGAACCTATAATGACTATCCTTAGAAGAAAAGAGTCATACAAGTGTGTTAAATTATATATATGCAAGATATAGCATTGCATATTTGACAAGATATTTCAAGATATAGCAATATTTGTATTAAGAGATTATTAGATCAATAAGGGTATGCCTAGATAGATATAACAATATGAAAGCATGTGCATGATATTGAACTAAACTAGTAATGTTAGATATTAGTTGTTAGTTATTAGTTTGTTAGTAAGCATGAAAGGATAGAGCATGATGTCCATCATGGCATCCAAGAAGCAAGATAAATGCATGATTAGAATCATGGAATTACACATAGTGAGGATAAAATAAGTAAACAAGCATATGAAGAAGGAAGTAAGAAGCATACAAGCGTGGCCAAGGGGCCATACAAACAAGAGACATGGACACATGTCACTCAAATTCGAAGACAAGCATGGAAGGCATGTTCAAATGCCACATACATATACAAGTGAAAAAACAAAGTTAGCACGAGGGACAGAAGCACATGAAAGAATAAAAATAAAGGACATTGGTAGATGTCCTAAGCCACACACATAAATAGAAGTAAAGGACATTGGCAGATGTCCTAAGACATAAATAGAAGACAAGCAAGAACTAGAAATGCAATCATATAAGCTATGCTAAGAAAGGAATGAGAGCAAAAGCAATAACTGGAAGATACAAAAACATCTAACTAATCAAATCAAATGTGAAAGTATGCAAAATATGTGTAGTACAAGACTAAGTATATGTTAATAAATACACAAGTGCTAGGTACTAGTGAAATATCGATGTTGTAATATGTGTAATCTATAAAGTAATGTACATCAACATGATAACTCAGAGTGTGTAGTGTATGAATTACATAAATTGGATGGTGTAGTCATGTAGAAGATGCCCCTAGTGGGTGTGTTTATTGATGTATGTCTCGAATGTAGAAGTAGGAATGCCCCCTCAATAGGTAGAATGAAGTAATCAACTAGTTAGATGTCACTACACACACTCAAAGAAGATCAAGTGAATCAGGGTAATATAGATAACTCGACATACAATAGCATGAAACAACAAATGTAAGTCCTAGCATGATAGTAGTAATGTAAACATGGATGATTCATACAAACCAAAAAATGTTTTTGGTGTTTTTACAATTTTTTGAATATTTTTTATATTTTGAAGTCTTATATATTTTTGTATTTTTGAAAATACTTGAACTATGTACAATTAAGTAGGAGATAATATGTATAATCAATACTGGAAAGAAATGATACTAAATGAAAAGTCTTGGATGAGACCCCCTATCATGGTGTCTTATATCAAATAATGTGGTCGTGTGTGATTATGAGTCACGATGGAGTGTCTGAGATTGTGTAGCTAAAATCTATGTACAATGTAACTACTCTAAAATCTTTGAACTAGAAATTGAAAGTTGGGTCCCCCTATGACTCTAAGAAGTGGATGTAACTATAGGGCTCTTAGGAACACATCTAAAAGTAGGATAAGAAATTCTATGAACAAGTGCTCTCTGTGTAGCTATATGAGACTGCAATGTAACTGCTCAAGGTGTGAACAATATAACTAGAAGCTATCTAGAATCCTAAAACTATAGGGGTGTATGAACCCTTTGTATTGGCAATATATGTTGCAAATATGTTTGAATCTGAATTGGAAGTTAAACTAAACTTGGAGTAGAAACTAAAATAAGTGGAAGAACTAGAACTAGTGACTGTAAGTCGGTAGATGGCTCTGAAGTGGGGAGTGGTGACTCATAAGAAAATCTATCAAATATAATAACCTAATTAGTGTGAATGAATTTTATGCATCTATGAACTATAGAAGGTACTGCCTTGAGTTTTTGAATCCATGGTCGACCAAGTAATATGTCAAAAACTCTTACACTAGGATCTATAGTGAATGGTGTGGCCACATATGTAGGACCAACCTATATTGGAAGTACTATCTCACCCAATGAACTATGTATATGCCCATTGAAACCACTAACAACTATGTATGTTAGAGTGATATCCTAGTCTGAATAGCCTAAATGTTATAGTAGTGTGAAAGTGCACATGTTAAGACTGGAACCATTGTCGATGAATACACTGATTCTAAATATCTGCTTTGATAAATAGTGCATTGTAACCTATATTATCCTCCACAATCTCATGATCTGAAAAAGATATCGAAGGCCTAGCTAGAACTCTGGATTCATACACCCCTATCATACCACTCAAAGGATGTGACTCCATTGAAGGTACCTGATATGTATGGTGAATACCTGATGTGTCCACTTGCTTTTGTTTGGAATGATGTGGAAATGGATATGAAAAAAAATTCAAAGCTTTATCCTATGTTGGTTTTACCTTTGGAGGCTCAACTGAAGTGCCCAAATCAAGTAGATTATCATCAATCAAATCTTATATCTTATGTCACAAATTGATGCATCTATTAGTTATATGGACTGGTGTCCTATGAAAATCATAAAATGCATGTTGATCATATCCCCATGGAAGAGGATTTGTTGGATATGCTTCCTAGATAGGAGGGAGAGTGATGATGTTACATTCTAATCACTGTTGTAAAACCCTAACTAGAGAAACTAGTAGATTGGTAAATGCACGATGAGGAGATGTTGATAGAACCACATGCTCAAAAGGCCCAGAAGCCACATAATTGTTGGTTGATTGAAATTCTTATTATCATTTATTTTAGCCTTATATGGGACTTTGTTTTTACTCTTATTAGTTGTGTCTGGGATACTTGAATACTAAAGTTTGCCCATCAAAATTAGCTTGAATTCTCTTCCTTTGAGTGTATGACATAATTCAGTGAAGGAAAAGAATCTTTTAAATGGAATAGATTCATGCAGTGTTGGTATAAGGCTCTATTTGAAGATGTCCTATAGCTCTTGATTAGCCATGGGGCTAGTTAACTTATCCATATTAGTCTTGTATCTAAGAACATAATCCATGAGAGGCTCATTTGACCTTTGTTTCAGTTATGCAATATATGCATATGAAACCTTATCACCAATGTTGATACTAAAATGTGATAGGAACATGTCTACTAAAGGATTGAAGGTCGTAACCAACTAATTTGATAGACTATAAAACCATTATTAGGCATAATCCTTTACGCTCCATGGAAAAATTTTGGTCAGTAGTCAGTCATTGGGTACATAATCAAAACATGTTGCATGAAAAGCTCTCAAATGTGTCTTTGGATCACCCTTTCCATCATAAAGATTAAGTTTGGGTTGAACAAATTCTTGTGGCAAGGGTGTAGAAGCAATGTAACATGCCAATGGTGTATGCAATAAAGCAAAAGAATTTGATGCTTGTGTAGGTCTAAAAATACCTTGCACAAGATGTTGCACCTTGGATTGAAGAGATCTTATCTTTTGCACAACAGTTGCCACTTCAAGAAATAGGGATGTACTATCTATAGATGGTGGCATGTAAGAAGGTTGGGCTGCTATAGGGGGTTGTTGAGACATAGTTGCCCCCGTAGTGTTATTTTCAATTGGTTGCTCTGAATGACTAGAAGATTCAACTTGTTTAGCCTTTTTGATTTCCATGATAGATTGCAAAATTAGTGTATGAACTTTAGATTGTTCTTTAATTATTTCTCTAAAATTTTGTAAAACCAAATATTTGTTGAGGACTACTTTATTATCAACAATAGGTGGTAGTGTATCGGTAGTCCCATGTGGTAGAGTAGGAGCATTGGTGTATACATCATCATTGGTATTTTCATACTACTCATGATTGGAGTTATCCTCATAGAAATTTATATAATCTGGATGTGTAGAATCTATGACAAGAATCTTATTTGGTTGTTTATTCATGATATATAAGTGAATTGAAGGAATATGGGTAAACTCTAGAGGATTGCCACTAAGTCTTGCACTTCATCTTGAAGGAAGAGATGCAGGGAACTTAGGTGGCATAAGGAAAACAACTTGGATGATACTAGAAAAAATTAAACTGATATAATCTAAGTAAGGAACTGGAATATGCATGAAAAGGATATAAGACTCTGAAACATGTAAGGTGATACCTTAACAAGCAAAAAGAATCTAGTACATGCAACTAGGGATTTTTCAGAAATATTATTTGAAAAATACTATGAAATTTTGAGTTTGAAATTGATATTCTAAATTAGATTTTCAACTACAAATGCAAAAGAATGATTTGAAAAAACTTAGAAAAATAACTGGGAATTAGTTGATGCAACTAGGGTTTTGAATGAAATTTTTCAAAATTAATGTAATAATTTGAAAATTTTAGAGAAATTTGTAGAATTTAGCATGAAAAAAGTAGGAAAAATCTAAAAATATTTCTAAAATTAGTAATATATTTTTCCTAGTGGTTTGACACTGTTTATATGCAAATAGAACCTAATATGTGCAAACTAGGGTTTGGCTGAATTTAGTGAAAATAATTCAATTAATTTGTAGTTTTTTTTTATTTTTAAATTTAAAAAATAGGAAAATATTGCAAAAAATCAGAAATAATTAGCCCTAGGATTTCAAGGGCTTTTGTGCAAAAATTCAAAGTAAGTCAGGTTCACTAAATGTTTTATTGTTTTTGGAATATTGGAGTTATATTCCTAAATAATAAAGTGTTGACCAATGTAAATTAATAAATGAATATGCAATAATTAACCTATTGATTTATGTAAATAAATTGTATTTTTGCCTTTTATAAATATAGTAGGAAGTGAGAGAGATTATAACTTAGCTTATTCCTACTGATCTAGACCGAGACAAGGTCTGATACTGCAGGAGCAAGACTAAGAAATAGTCAGAAATAGGTCTCTAGAGTTTGTTTCCTAATTTGATAAGAGTGGAAAAAATAAGACACGCTATTATCTAGCACTATACTCCTATTTCGATGCTAGGTGACACCATTTGCTTCTATTTCTTCCCTATTGTTTGCACTAGCCAACTTGGAGTGACATCTTATTATCCTAACACTGCCAATTGTGATCTACAATTGAAGTTGCTACACTAGTGGTTATGATGATGAGTGTCATATATTTCACTAATATGGCCATTGAGTCTTTAGCTAATATTTTGGTAATCTCTTCCCCATTTTTTGGGTTGAGTGGCCACATTTGTATCAATTATTTTCACTATCTTTACCTCCTTTATGGGGATCTGAGTTATTATGAAAATGGAAGAAATGGGTGCAAGGAAATGGATGTGCCTACCGAGGGTATGGGTGATGAAAGTGACACAAGTGGAGGGGTAAGAATAGGGAGTCAAAAAAGGGGAACCTATAGAAGTGTGGAATCTAGAGCCATGAATAAATCAATCAAAGTTGTGGGGACACTCATGGTTGATATAATGGGAAAGATGACAGGAGATGAAAAGAAATAATAGATATCCCAGTGGTTGGGATGGATAGTGGGATTGTAGTTAGGATGATTAAATCCATAGCTATGTACTAATATGTAGTGTTAGTGATTAATGAGGTGGTAGTGGAAGTTAGGGATGAGATGGAAGAAATTGTGGAAGAGTGGAGTGAAATTATGGAAGAGATGGGAGTAATTGTGGAATAGGGGAGTGGAATTAAAGCTTGAGTGTCTAATTAAATTGATTGAACTATTGGTAATGGAGTTACTGACACATGTGAGTTGGTGGGAATGGAGGGGGTAATTGTTTGAGGTGATGGTGGAGTGGAGACTGGAGGAGGAGGTATTGAAGCTAGTGGAATGACAAAGACAAGAGGGGAAACTATTTGTGCTTCAATAACAGCTATGTCTTCAGATGAAATTACTATTGGTTGATCTATTGCTACTCCTTAGCCACTAAATTGACCTCATTTAGCTTTTTTCTTCTTTTTTCTCTTGTGAGATACCACTGGCTTATATGTTTGTTCTATTATGGTTCCATTGATGGAACCTTTTATTATTGGTGGCACTCCCTTCTTTTTGATCTCTCTTAATTTATCATTGATTCTCATATTTTCCTTAGTCACCTTCATGCCTTTGCTTCTATGCTAGTTGATTTTTATATTTATTACATTGGTGGTCCTATCCATTAATGAGAAGGACTCAGGGATGGACCACCTAATTGATGGAAGGGGTTGAGCAAAGATCTTGTTATCATAGTAGACCCTATCTACTAGAGATTCATCATCTACTAAGTCCTTGAGGATTGGTGCCATGTCAAAAGCCTTGATCTGATCCAAGGTCATCTTAGAATAATCTTTCAGTCTTACTTCTTCATCTTGTAGGTCCTCTCAGTAGTCTTCATAGTAAGGAACATGGGAATATGTTGTGATCCCTAATATACTAGTCATGTTGCCATTTACATCATAAAATGGCCTTGTCTCGAGATCCTTCAAGGTCATTTGAGTCATTTCAGCATTTATACACATGGCTTTTGATAATTAAGGGAACATATACCTCCCTATACTAATGGGAAAATGGATTCCTACCTTGTATTTATTGGATAACAATTTGTGATTCTCTACAAGCTATCTCACAAGTTTCATTAAAGCCCATTTGTTGCTTACATATCTTGGGAGGGTGTAAGGACAACCATTGAATGCTCCTACTCCAATGTATGAGTATGTGGGGAATTTAATGAAAAAATATCCCCAGTTTATGATCTCTGAAGTAGCAGCATCATATAATCTCTTATTTCTAACTCTTTGTCAAACATGACTATGATGCAATATATGAATGCATCATTTACCCTTATAAAATGTTGCCTACTTGCCTCAAGGGTGAGGTCAGAGTAATAATTGAAAACCTTATTTAATTGGTCATGTTCTATGTTTAACCCTATGAAGGCTCTCCCCTTTGTTAATATGTAGACTACATATGATGTCATATAGAACTTCCTTATATTCTAGACTTCCATCAACTATTTCTAGATGGAGTCACTTACCAGTTGTGCCTAATAGATATAATGATTATTTTGCTGGATTATGGTACATCCAATCTTGAAAGTTTTTGGCATTAGGGTTCCCAATGACTCTATGAAAGAGTATGATTAAATCACCCCCTTCATCCTTAAAAGTTTTTATTATTGAAGATCATATGCCTAAACTTTTAATGATCTTTAATTATAGCATATACTTGCTTCTCCATGAAACTATACTTTTCTTCATAATCCTTCAAGGATTAACTAAAGAAATATATTGGTTGTTCCAACTGTTCTTTATTATGTTGGGTTAGAATAGCTGAGATTTTTCCTTCCCCTCCAAAATCATAGAGAATGAAATCATTCTCGTAGTTGGGGTTCACCAAGGTAAGAGACTGAGAAATAGCCTACTTAATGGCATCAAAATTGTCTTTTCCTTCCTGTATCAAGTTGAAAATGATACCCTTCTTAAGAATTATAGTAAGGGACTTGGACATAAAGGCAAAATTTGGAACAAACCTTCCTACAAAGTTGATTTTTCCTAGGAAATTTTATAACCCATTTTTATGGCTCATGAGTGCTAGTGTAGATATAACACTTATTCTCTCTAGGTATATTATAAGACCCTCTTTTGAAATAATGTGTCTAGTAGTTTCCCTTCATGAACTATGAAAATGCACTTTTTGGATGGAGGGAAACTCTAAATTTTTTGCATTTTTCAAAAATTTTCCTAAGGTGATCCAGGTGTGCATCAACATGTTTTAAATAAATAGTGGTGTCATCTAAGTATACCGGGATCATCTCATTTATCAAACCTATAAAAACCATATCCATGGCTTTCTCGAATGTAGCACCAATATTAATCAGACCAAAAGGCATATTTTTATATGCATATGTGACCCATTTTGTAGTGAAAGCAGTCTTGAATTGGTCTGATTCCTACAGTAGGATTTGGTTATAACCAGAATAACCATCTTGAATGGAAAACCTTTCAGATCCTGATACAGTTTGAAGAATTTGCTCCATGGGTGGAAGGGGATATTGATCCTTTAGGGATGCTTTATTTAGGTCCCTCAAATCTACATAAAGCCTAATTTCACTATTCTTTTTCCTTACAGGGACCACATTAGCAACCCAGGATGAGTGTTTGATAGGGAAAATGATATTAGACTCTACCAGTTTGGACAATGCATTATTCATCAAGGGTTCTATTATTGGATTGATTGGTCTCTTTTTATGTCTAAGAGGCTTGATATTTGGGTCAATCTCTATTGTGTGTTGGGCTAAGATAGGGTCAAACCCCCTTATATCTTGATAACTCCAAGTGAATTTATCATCAAATTCTTGACATAACTCAATAAAATCCTATTTTTTAGGATCATTACATACATTTCTAATCTTCAATGTTTTACCCTCTGAGATGACTATTGGCTTGTAGTCTTCTTCATTGATCATGATGTTCTTCTTTTCACCTTTCAACTGATCATCTAAATTGAAGATACTTTCTAAAGTAACAAGGCCCATGGGTAATTTGTTTGTCTTAAATTGAATGATTTGATCTCTGTATTAATCTTGGAGTCTTGACTAGTTTTTATCAGAGAATTTACCTTCTTCTCTCAAAAAATTTAGAATTTATCGATCACTATCAAAGACTTGCCAGTTGGTGGCATTATCAAGAATAGATGGCCTTACTATAAACATTACATGCTGGCTATTTTTCTTTTTTATCTCTTTAGTTAGGTTATATTGGGAGCCTATCGAGGCCATATGATCAGCATCTTTATTATATGTTATTAGTATTACTTGAATGTTTAAAGTGATGAAGTCTTCTAACAAGTCCCAAATCTTGTATTTATAAGATCTCAGCAAGTTATTCTTGGTTATGATTTTGGATCTTACTTGGTGAACAATCAACTTGCTATCACTAAATACTTGTAGTGATTGTATCCCTCTTTCCTTGGCTAGTTGAAGACCTTGAATCAATGCTTCATATTCAGCTACATTGTTAGTGTAGCTGAACTAAAGTCTGAAAGAATATAAATAACTCTCCTTTTTTGGAGAGATCAAAATAATACCTACACCTACACCATTCCTACTTCTCAAGACATCGAAGAATAGTTACCATAATCCTTGAAGATCTTTAGTCGGTTTTACAAGATTCGGTATCATTGCATCATTTTCATGAATGCAATTTGTACCCAACCCAATTTCTTATACATAGTCATAAGGATCAAATTGGAGATTTGATCCCCATTCATCCAAATGAGTATCTAAGATATCTTCCATGGGTGTTGCAACGTCATGATCAAGATCCTCTTCCTGATCTTGCAATGTGCAATTCATATCCACAAGAATAAGAGTGCATGGCTTAATATGGTCTTTAGCGATCGACCCAACTCTTATTATTACTCTTATTCCATATATCATCCTAAGTAATATGTGAGGCTAGTAAGTAGATAGATACCCTCCCATTTTTGCAGTGAAGTCTAGGGAAAGGTATATGACAAAATAGGGGGAGATCAATAACTGAGATATCTTAGGAAATTGACAAGCTTGGACATGTGTAGATGGTAAGGTTTAAATATTTTATAGTCCCAACTATTTGAATTATAGTCTCATCCAATTAAACCACACCTTTTGAGACAGGTGTATACTTAATACTAAGAGCATCATCTTTTTTTTGGGCATAATAGAACTGTTAGCCCTTGATTCTACCATAAAATTATGGATGACATCTTTCCAACTATGAGTGAAAGGTAAAAAGGGGGAGGCTTACCATTTTACTTACTTTGGTGTCAGTTTGTGGTTGACACAAATTAACTGTAGCATTAGGTCCCTTTTTTGGAACTTTATCTGTTATTTGGAAGTTTTTCAAAGCTTCCTGTAGCAAGTCCCTTTGAGCTAGAATGGATAGTGCTTCCCACATAGTGATATTCAAATTATTTTTCTTCATTTGTTCAATAATATTGAAAGGAATGTTACCAACCTTTGTTGGTTCCTTTGTGGGAGAGATGTCTTCTTTCACAAGATTTAGGATCAATAATTTTGATTTTGACTAGGCCATTGGGACATTTGGTGGCCTATGTACTATGTTTCCTTTTGTAGATTCTTGTATAACTTTAGAAGTTGTAACTTGTTCCACCCTGGGGATTGATCACTTTCTATTTCCCTTTTCTTTGAATATGTATTTGCTACCATCAAACCACCATCATTGAATAATGTTTCATCCTGATTTACACCACAAAAGTCCTCTTTCTAGTTCAAAAGAGTAGCTTCATTCTAAGCAGGTTCTTGTGTATCTTTCTACTAGGAAATGGGTTCTTCTTATTATTCATAAGTGTTTGATATGATTTGTACCATCAAGGCTTGACTGATAATGCCATTAGTATAAGCATTCTAATTATGTGGTTGATCACAAGGATAACACCACTCATACTCCTGAGCCAGGTTGTTTTAAATAGGTACATTAGCTTTGGAAGTACCTGGTGTAGGTAGAGCATGGATATTTGGAGGTTTTGCTTGCATATTTTGACTTTGTGGTTGTGAATTACCTTGGTATGGCTGCTTATTGGGTTGGAATGTTTGGTTAGACTACTAATAAAGCCTATAATTTTGAGATTATTGCATTTTCATTGCTACCAACTCATTACCAAAGTGTAGTGACTTAACCTCATATAAATCATCGATAGGAGTAGGAGTTAAGCCAGGTGTTTTAATTGTGGTGGGAATTAGCGAAACTACATGTTGTGTAGGAGGATATTATGGAAATAGAGGCATTGGTGGCCTTGGGGAAATTTTTCTAGCTTGAATTAGTCAATTTTCTGCTCTTATTATAATTTCATAAGCATTGGGGAGTGTGGTGCCACCCAATGATTGAATCATGACAGCTATATAACTATTTAAAGCTCTTAAGTAATATAGGACAGCTATATGACCAATACTAGAATTTTATTCCACGTCTTTTGAAAATGGAAATTGAAATCACTCATGAACTCGTGAGGAACACGATGAATAGCAATTAGTTATTTAACCAAGGAGATGTGGTTACTCTTATCTTCAAATTACATGCATAGTGCAGTTCCTAAGTTATCCCAAACATGGATAGAATTGGGAGGTAGTCCTTTATACCATTGTAAGGCTTTACCCTTAAAAGAAGAGATAAGAAGTTTGATTGTAACATTGTCTTGTTCTATATTATGGATTGAGCAAATATTAGCAATGTTTTGTATATGTTCCATAGGAGTGGTGGAAGTTTCACCAATAAAATATGAAAGGCTTTTCAAAGCCGATGTGGGTATGTCATCATACTAGGCCAATTGAAGTGGGTTACCTCCATTAAAGGTTATAAATTTTTGATTTCTCAAATCCATAATGGGAGGTATGAAAATAATGTGTGTACTTATAGGAGATGCAAATAGATTTGCACGATATACTCTAGTGTAAGGAATAATTGGTCTTGATTTTTTTTTATATGGAAATGACAATTCTTGCAAGTCATATTTCTTACCTTTAGTAGATGATCTTGTTTGTATATTTGGCATACGTAAACCTTTATTACCTAAATCTGTAAGCCATTAGAGTCACCAGGTGCTTTTGAAATGTGTACGAGACTCATAAAATACTTGTTGAGGACAGCACCAATTTTTTACTAATAATTGTTGGGTCCCAATGCAAATATGAAACCAAAGGTAATATTGGGTATTTCTCATATAAGGAACAAGATTATTTATTTTTTAATCAAACAATCTCTCAAAAAGGAAAAATAATACCATATATGAAATTTTGTGACTGAAATAAGAATGAAAGAACTCACAAATTTGGAAAATATCCTTTCATACACTTTGATAACATAGACAAGGAAGGAAAGTATTCAATCTATTCTCATTCTCTAGGTTACAACATGTAGATAAATTGCTCAAAATGTAGAATAATTTTATAAAAAAAAAAGACAAATGAGATACACCACAGTACCCATATTTATAAAAAATACTCTCTTGGAAGAGAAGTAGTTATAAAAAAACTCTACACCCCATTAAAGAGCAAATAAAATCTGAAAACCTTATTCAAAGGAGCATAATCTTCATCCGGAATTGTCTTTATCAAGGTAAATGGCTAGAAAAAAGAAAATGTAACTAATGGACATTCTAAAAATTATAAGAGGTGTGAAAAAACTTATATAATATTCATGCAATGTCCTCTTGATCTTTAGGTGAGTTTTTTTAATCTTTTTCATGTAATGAGGCACAAAAATGAGCTCATACTAAAAATAATAGATAGATTTTTTTATCTTAGGTTTAAAAAAAAAACATAACTTATATTTTTCAATTGTGATTATAAAAACTTTTTAAGTCATCTAATTTTAAAAAAACTTGAAATGAAATTTACAACATGAGTTTTTCAAGTTAAATAAATCAGACTTTGTCAAAAAGGAACATGGAAATTACAAGTCGATCTTTATCAAAAAGAGCTATCAAAATGGTAGTTATAATTTGCAACATCAAAATTTATCATATTTTTAACAATAAATAAATATAATATAAATTACGTATTTGATTGAAAGAATTAATCTACAACCATAACTTTTGAATACTCCTTGTCATTCTTTGCTTTTGTTTTCTCAATATAAACATCAAATCTTTTGAAGATCTATAGGATACGATCTTCATCATGACTAAATGAGTATAGATTACTTATTTCAAATTTTGAAATTGTGTCAACGAGTTACCTTTGAACAACCATGTATACTTGAGTATCTTTGCCCATCTAATATAGTGTATTATGATATCTGTAAAATGGTGGATGGAGCACAAGATGAATGTTGTGTCTCATGTTGACTCTTTTTCAACCACTCCTTTGAACTTATCTTGAACTTATTGTACTAAAAGGATTTAATATTGATGATAAATTAAATCACATGATAATATATTCAACAAATATTCAATATCAAATATCATATATGTGACCTTATAATGTGTAACCTTAGATTCATTAATATTCTTTGTGAGTATTCTTATTTTAAAATTAACTACTTTATCTAATTCCTCATTATTTACATCATTTTTCAATATCATTTCTATAATGAGGGTGTCATTTTCAATCATGTCAACAATGTACAACTTCAATTAGAATAGGTTCAACCTTTCTATCTCTTCTTGATTATTATTCATTGATGTCCATAAGGTTGCCCAACCATATTTTAGAGCTTTTTAGTAGTCCATTGCTAATTAAATGACTTTATTTCCTAATGAATGAGATATTTTGTGTAATCCTTTATATCCCTTCCCATATTTACAATCTATATTTATACATTAAGTGTCTCTCTATTAGAGATATAAGTAATGGATTATGTTGGTTGGGCAGTAGGCTCAATGAACTTCTTCAATACAGTCATCAATTATTCAACCTTATTCTTTAATTCATCCTTTATGACCTTATCACTATCCATTTTCTTGAAAAGAGTGTTAATTCTTGATTTAATATCATGTTTCAATCCCTCTCTTATAGGATGACCAAGGTGAACTTTTGATATTTTGTAATCCCCCACCACTATACCTTATTTTTGTTTGTCTAGTGGGGAGACTGTAATCTCTACATATGTCTCCCCTACTAAATCATATAGTATTCTTGATATGGTTCTAGGGGCTTACCTTGATATTTTTGGTGCCTTTACAAGGCTAAAATATAATGTTATATGGGATACCATTTATTTCTATTTATTCATGACTAATTGTACTAGCCAACTTAGAGTGGCATCCTATTGTCCTAACACCATCAACTATGAATCTATGTTTGAAGTTTATTTATTGGTGAGAACTATCAAAAAATTTCTTTATCTCTACATCTTTTTTTTGGGTTAGGGTTATTTTGGAAATGAAAGAAATGGGTATAGTTTAAATGGATTATGCCTATCAAGGGTGTGGGAGATGGAAGTGACACTAGTGCAGGGGTTGGCATAGGGAGTTGAAAAAGGGGAACCTATAGGAGTGTGGAATCCAAAGATATGAATGAATTAATAAAATTTATAGGGACATTCAGGGTTGATGAAATGGGAAAGGTGATAGGATATGAAAATAAAGTAGTAGTCATCCTAGTGGTTGGGATAGCTAGTGAGATTATAGTCAGGATGATTAAATCCATAGCTATTTACTATTATGTGGTGTTAGTGATTAATGGGGTGGTGGAAGGAATTATATAAGAGTGAAGTGAAATTGTGGAAGAGGGACATGGAAGTGAATCTTGAGTGTTCAATTGTGTTGATTAAACTATTTACAATGGATTTATTGGCATACGTAAGTTGGTGGAAATGGGGGGGGATTGTTTGAGATGTTGGTGGAGTGGAGATATGAGGAGGTGGTATTGTAGTTTGTGGAATGATAGAGACAAGAAGGGAAATTATTTTTTCTTTAATAACAAAAATGTCTTTAGGTGAAATTAGTATTGGATGATATGTTACTACTCTTTGGCCACTAGATTGACCTCATTTAGCTTTTTACTTATATTTTATATTATGTGATATCATGGGCCTTTTTACTTATTCTATTTAGGTTTCATTGTCACAACCTTATAATTTTGGTGGCACACCCTTCTCCTAGATCTCTATTAATTTATCATTGATTCTCATAGTTTCCTTGGTCACTTTGACCCCTTTGATTCTAAGCAAGTTGATTGTTCTATTTATTACAATGGTGGTCATATCCGTTAATGACAACTCAAGTATGGACCACTTAATTGATGGAAGGGGTTAAGAAAAAATCTTGTTATCATAGTAGACCTTGTCTACTAGAGATTAATCATCTATCAAGTCCTCAGGGATTGGTGCCATGTTTAAAATCCTTGATCTATTCTGGGGTCATCTTAGAATAATATTTTAGTCTCACTTCTTATTCATCTTGTATGTCCTCCTAGTAATATTCATAATAAGGAACATGAGAATATGTTGTGATCCTAAATATACTAATAATGTTTCCATTTACATCATAAAATGGACTGTCCTCGAGAGATCTCAATTTCATTTGAGTCATTTCAACATTTTCACCCTTGGAGTTGGATAAGGAATGGCATGTATATGTTCCCATCCTAATGGGGAAATGGATTCATGCCTTGTGTTTGCTTGATAAAAATTTATGAGTCTCTATAAGCTACCTCACAAGTTTTATTAAATCCCATTTATTCCTTACATGGATTGGGAGTGTGTAAGGATAACCACTAAATCCTCATACTCTAATGTATGAGTATGTGGGGAATTTAATGAAATAGGATCCCCAATTTGTGATCTAGAAAACAACATCAAAGAATATCTTTGTTCTAACTCTTTGTCAAACATGAGTATGATGAAGTATATTAATTCATCATTTGCCCTTATAAAATGTTGCCTAATTGCCTCAAGGGTGAGGTTAGGGTAATCATTGAATACCTTGTTAACCTGGTTAGCTACTATATTTAATCTTGGGAAGGCCTTTCCCTTTATTAATATGTCAACTAGATATGAAGTCATATAAAAATTCACTAAATTTTAGACTTCCATCAATTGTTTATGGATGGAGTCACTTATTAGTTATGCCCAATGGATGTACTACTTATTTTATTAGATTACCCATATATTGGTACATCCAATCCTAAAAGTTCTTAGCATCAAGGTTCCTAGTGACTCTATACAAGAGTATGATTAAATACCCACTTCATCCTTAAAGTCTATCCTTTCCAGTATTTTGGGTAGTATTGCAGAGGTAGGCCAAGGGAATTTTAGCCATTATTTATTAAGTACCCTTAGACATCTAGTGTTATTGTCATGATAAAACTTCTTAGATGGTTTAAGAGTTATATTGATATAACTCTCATATTCTAGGATTAGAAACATTGAGTCTATGAAGTCAAGGTCCAAGTTTAGAATCATTTCCCCCTTATCATTTAATACTTCTCTCTTATCTCCACATCATAGTGATTCACCAATATGAGAACAATATTGGGGATCTACAATAACAAGGAGAAGGTTGTTTCCTAGGGCAGTCCACAGTCGTAAATGCTCTAAATCTAGTCATTTTTGAATTTAACATTCACCCTTGTCCAGAAATTTCCTAGGTATATATGACCTAGGTCTATGTATATAATTTCATTGGTGTTGGATTCAAAGCTAAGTGGGACACTAGGTCCCTTGGATTTGAATTTCATTTCTTTTTCTAGACATGGATTCTAGGGAATCTGATGTGGGAAAACCAACTGCATAGAGTTGGTAGGCTTTGGGGTTGTAAAACATAAGTAAAAGTTACAGTAAACTTTGGATTTTCTCTTGGAGGGAAAATGTCCAATGGGGATTTTGGTTTCAAAATACACTTGAAATGTTTAATCAAAAACTATAGAGGGTTTCAGGGCTTATAAGTTTCAAGTAATATCCTCTATCAAGCTTTGGAGTTATCAACATGCACTCAGGATTATCTATAGAGTTGTAGGGTTACAAATGTAGGTGGAAAATCTATGGGTTTTAGAATTTTATTGGTAGGTAAAATTTCCATAGATGACTGTGTATGGAATCTCTTCAAGGGAATATTCTGACTGGTTTGTATAGAATTATAAAAAAACCCTGGATTACTTGCAAGCTAAAAAAATGTTTTAAAAAACATAGGAAATATGAAGACAATCCTTTGGGAAAAAATAAACAATGTGAAGCAAAAAACTACATGAGCAACTTTGAGCAAAATGAAATAAAAACTCTATACTTTTGCATGGAAAATGGAGAGTAATCATTTTATGTAGAAAGATAAAAATATTTTGGGAAATGTGTGGAATAAATAGAGGAATACCATTTTGCATGAGATGGTAATGGTGGTTATGGTTCGTGGCTGCATTTCTCAATGTCATGGCATAATCATGGTTTGGTCATTAGTAGGGTCATGGTTCTTGTGTAGAGCTCCAATTTTTGATTTGTAATGTCAATAATGATTTTTAATAAACCTAATTTGATTAATATAATCTTTGTATTAAATGCCCTTAGGTTGATAGTTAGAGGGAGTTTCAGAACTTTAGAGCCTTATAAGAATTTATAAATTTTGCAATCTTGCAATTTGCACTTTGACTTCTACTTTCCACTAGGTAGTTTGTTTTATTGAAAATGGGAAAGTGAAACTCAAGGTGTAATTTGCAACTTTGCAAGTTACAAATTAAGAGTGAGGTTCCAGTTTTCAATAGGAGTGATTGTGGGAAGTGGATGTAGGAAAGAAATTTGTAAGTTTGTAAATTGTAAAATGATTTCAAATCTCTAGTTTTTATAAGAAAGGTGTTTGTCAAAAAATGAAGCTCTGTTGGCAATTTGCAACTTTGCAAGTTGCAAATTACAAGTGAAGTCTTGTTTTCTGATAGTTGTGAGCTGAGAAGGAAATAGAGGTTAGAAATAAATTTGCAAGTTTGAAAATTTGAAAATTGCATTCAAATCCCCAATTTTTTTGGGGAAGGTGTTAAGTGGGAAGTGGAGATTAGGATGCAATTTGCATCCAAATCTTTGGTTTCTGCTAGCTTGGGAAAAAAGGTATACTGGGTCATTCTAAGGCCCTTTTACAAAAAAATAATGGGTATCCTTTAGGGTAATATATATTTTGACATTTTTGGATTAAAATATCAATACCAATCAAAGTCAAATCATCATTTCTTATCACATTCCTCCATTCTTAGGATAACTACATCGAATTAAGGTCCCTATGGACTATGTAGGTAACACTCAGTCACTTGGCATTTATGATATCAACTTGACCATTCTTATTCTTTTATACATGCCCATTCTCATTATTATTCTTTTTTCCATTTCCATTTCCATTCTTATTCTTGTTTTCATCATTTATTCTAACGAATTATCCATTTCTAATCACATCATTCTTCAATTTATATTACATCACTTGGGACATCCTTGTGTGCCTAATTTTTTGGCTTCTTCATTCTTTAAAAAGTCTTTATACCATCATCACATACTTCTACATCAACTTATCAAATTCCTATCATCCTTTAATGGGACCATATCATCACTAATCCATGGAATTGATTGAATATTTGATTTATGTTTGAAAATTAATCAATCAATTAGTTAATTAATCATCCATCCAATCAAAGCTCACAACTTCTACCCTAATTGGGTTAAATCAAGCATGCAACTCATCATTGGGATAGATTGTTCCCAATTCTAGCCCACAGCTTTTTCAATATGCATCCTTCCCAAATCTAACCTACTTGGGGAAATCAAAGCATGTAGCTTATCTTAGGATGTATCCTTCCCAAATTTACCCTGCTTGTGGCAAATCAATCAATCATCATAAAAAATCAAAGCGTGCAATTCTTAGCTCAAGTGATTTAATCACATCCATTTCATCTCTCCAATCACATCTTGATTCTTCCATTATAGCCTCTTCCTCTCTTTTTTAAGATCCATCTGCATCCATCATCCCCACATTCCCTCTTGATGGGGAATCATCCATCACCATCAAACATTCATCCACCCTTTTTCAGCTTCTTCTTTATATGAAAAGTCATTACTCCACCCATTGTGTCTCACGATTCCCTTTCAAATAGGGGTAAAATGTAAACAATTAAAATTGGACACTTTGTGTCGATTTTAACTATATGTTCATTATATACTAACATCATCCTTCAATACCTAATTAGTCTTCTATATGCACTGACTTCTGTAGTCTAATCACTATTCATCCCCTTAATCAAGTAATCATTTCTTCTTCAAACATTTGCAATCCCACAAAAATCACAACCTATTTATTTAGCTAATTAATCCAAATTAATTAACTAATCCTTCCCTAATGAGAAATTCCATAGCTTTTGGATATTCAAAAAAAATTAAATTCATGAATCTAATAAATCCTCACATCATGATATCACACCCCTTTTCCAAGGTAAATCCAATACAAAGAGGCAAGTATGTAAGTAAGAGTTATGACATGATCTTACACACTCCAAGTCTTCATCATTGCATCCTCTTACACACTCTAACCTTCTTCTTACACACTCAATCCTCCTTATGGAGGAGGACCAATCCTCCACTATTGATCTCCAACCAATATCAATGGTTACCATCAATAAACCAAAGCTATAAATAGACAGATCCTCCTACATTCTTAGAAAGTATTGATAGCACATCAAAGTTATACTATTTTGGAGAGCCAATATTACATCAAGCCAAGTACTATCAATCCAAATCATCCATTTACAAGGGGTTATGTTGTCTGTTTGATCACATGCATCCACCAATAATTGCAATTACATCCATCACTTACAAGCACATCTGATTGATGAGAGGAGGAGCAAGGTTATCTTTGGTAAGTGAAGGTAATAATGTGTTTATTTTCATCCTTTTATTTCTCAATCCCAAGACACTTATTTAATTGGGTATAATTTCATTCATTTTGATTTTCTAATAAACTAACTCATATTCTACATGATGTAATAATATGTACTTGAGAATTGTAGACATATTAATAAGCTTGGCCTTGTTTTATATTTATGGGCACTCAATTGGGTAATTTACCATGCCATTTGCATGTTAGGTGAATGGGTTGACTTATGGGAATGATTGGATTTTGAAAATTAGTTGTTGTGAGATGAAAGACGATAACATCAAACTTAGGATAATAATGTCAACATTATTGTTTGAGTCTAACTTACTATCTAGGAGACATAAATGCAAACATGATGTCCTAGAAAAGTTTAGATAGGATATTTCACCAATTTAACACAAACTATAAAATTCCTATCAATGACTAATAGTAACTTGGAATGGATAAAGCTCATAACTAGCATGCAAGTGTACATGAATGGCAAGTGAGATCTATTTGGAGATGTACAAGTCATGTAGGATAAATGTAGGCCAAAATTGACATTTCCAAGTGTCAAATACCATATTTTAGTTTCTACAAATGCCCCCTTTATTCTAGTTTATAATGCAATGAAAAAACTATAATAAAAGGATAAATATATACTTGATTGTGTATAACATAATTTGTCTTTGGGAGGAGGCTTCAAATGTGCAAGTAGTTCCAAGAAAATCCTGAAATTAAAATGTAGTAGTTAATGTCCATAAAATAAACTTTGAAATTTAAATTATACTTGAAATTTGAAACTTGAAAGAGCAAGGAAGGAGTACACTTGTGTGTGAATAAATTATGTTGCCTTGTAACTTGTTGGAGATGATGTTTCCTTTTCGAAGCATTGGATAATTTTGCTTCCTTGGTAAAGTGCATGGAGAACATGGTGAAATTCAGAGTGATTCATCCCTAATTTAAAATATAACTAAGGTAAGGGTTGTGGATTGGAAGACAAATACCCTAACCTATATGTAACTAATGTAATATCGATCTTGTAACCCCAATATGATAAGGTGAGAACCATAAAATGGGTTCACTATGGGTAATGCCATGGTCATTGAGTGTCACTAAACCTTGATGTATATTACCTAAAAATCATGAATCAACCATTGTAGATGGACTTGTAGATTCAAGTTTGCTCCACACTTGAAAACACTTGATAAATAACTACAAAGGTGCAAATTCACATGAACCATCATCGTGCCTAGTTGAATCAGTGTCAAGTGTAAACTGTCATAATGTGCATGAACAAACATCATGCCTAATTTAAATCTGTAATAGTGTATATGTGTGCATGAACCAACATCATGCCCAACTGAATATGTCCTATAAAATGGAGTGCATGTGCCTTGCAAGTTCCCCCAAATGTATATGAATTTGTATCAATAAAAAATATACCACTCATGGAGTATAAGATGGAGTATATATGCACTAGAGATTCCCTGAAATTTTATTTAAAAATTGCAAATAATTACCTCAATCTGATATTTGAATCACATACGAACTCTAAATTTTTTATATTTTACTCAAATTGCTCATGGACGCTTTAGTATCTATGATAAAACCCACCGATATACTCTCATTTTGAGGTGAGAGATGGATCCTGCAAGTCACTCATCTCAAAATAAAAGTGAATTGTATCATGTCATGTATCAATATAATATCATGTAGAATCATGCCAAACATGTGGAGAGTATGTCATCATAGTAATGTATATAACATTGGGGCATATATGTAACATATGGAATGCAAGGGCATATAAGTGGTATGTCAAGATAAATGTATATATGAAGCACATAATGGTAATTTTCATTGAATAAGATTACATAGTAAGGAAGTGCATGATTTAAATCATGGAATGACACACAAAGGGGAGTTGTGTGATAAGCTCAAAATGCAATGCCACGTAATAACACAGAATTTCACACATAAGGGCAAGGAGATGCACACAAGGGACATAAAGAGATCACTAACAATTAAGATAAAGGGTCTACAAATAAGGGGCACAAGTCCTGTAACAAGTAAGGTAAAGGAGCCACAAACAAGGCCAAGAGGCTACACATAATAGATTATAATAACTAGCATCTCATGCAAAAGTAACAACATCAATTAAGTATAAAACAAGTGAAAATTTTTAAACACCATCCATATATGTTAGTAACATAACATATTAAATAACATATCCTTGTAGTACTATGTAATAAATCAATAACTAGGAAGGTGTGTGTAAGCAATAAATGTAGCTCAACATGGTAAAGAAGCCATATAAATATATAACCTATTATTTTATCAAAATTTTGGAAAAATATAAACTAATTACCTAAATGTGACAAAATTATTGCATAAAATTAGAATGCTACATATATGTAACAAGTGACACAAATTAATTTGGAACCTGGTAAATTTAGAACTATGCTAAAAGGGGAAGTACTAAATAAATAAAACTTAATCATAAAATTAGAATACAGGCCTATGACTGAGATTGGTAAACAAGTTGTGTGGTTGTGTTGACTGACTGTAGATTCGAAACAAGGTTTTAGGGGATCTCCAGAGAAGGTCGTTAGATCTAGATAAGGGCACAATACGTTGTTGTCCTTAAGGAGAGCCAACATCTTATAGGTGCTAGGTCTCTGAAACTAATATGATAGTTCACCTTCTCCTATGTGTTTTGTTTTCCTGTGTGGAAGCCTTTAACCCATCATGAAAACTATTGTGTATCTTATCCTGTACTTGTAACCCTAGCTCAATAGACCAAGAGGGAAAATGTAATCACGAAATAAAAAGGGCTTAACAGTTAAAGTTGTGTTTGACCTAAACACCCCATGTGTTGTACATTACCTACATACCAATACTCTGAAGAGGGATCAAACTCCATGTAGCTCTCCCATTCTATGGTGGTGTGTGTGAAAGATTGGTGTAATGTTAGACGCTTGTGAAATTATTATGTGATTAAATGATTCAACTGTGACTTATGACTTCAAAAGTGTACTAAGACTTTACCTTAAGGTTACTAGGGTTGTATGTATTTAGAATTGGGAGAAATATGGAATTTACTCTCAATGTGCAATTAGAATTGTGGTTTTTTTTAATATGGAATCTTGCGTGAAAAATGGTTTGAATTGTGGCTTTATAGTGATATTTTGGGAATTCTTTTTGATGGGGCTCACTAAACTTGTAGGACAACCTGTTACATGAATTTAAATTTGAGCAACTAGTTGTTATTTGGCAGGAGGACACTACTGGTGGAATTGGATAATGATGGGGAGCGAGGTTGTTCAAATAGTGTAGCCTTGTCCACATGGTAAAAACAACAAAATTGAAAGTGGGGATCAGTCCCAAAGTGAGTTTAGATTACTTAGAATGTCGAATAGAGCTATTTTGGGATCATTAGTTGCTTCAGATAATGGGTCATCCACAATAAGAGTGGAAGAAGGGCATTCAAAAGATCATGGAATGAGGCATGAGTTAAGTGCATAAAAGGGTAGTCACATGTGTATTATTTTAGCTTAAATATTAATTTATATGTCGACACTTATGATAATGTACCCCATGGAAGTAGATTGCCGCAAGATTAGTATGGCCCCTAGGTATAAAAAAAGTCCAACATCTACGTGTCTATGTATGATCTATATGTCCTGCGTAACACTCATATTCCTTGTGAAATATATGTGTGTGTGAAAATAATATGTCATTTACCAAACATGTGATAAATAACATATGTAAATAATGTAATCTAGTAACTCGTGTTATGCTCAGGTCTTTATTTATTTTTTTAAATTATTTTGAATATTTTTTATTTTCTTGATTTTTTTTTGTTTTTTTTAATTTAATTATGTGCAAAGGTGCTAACTAATTATCCTATCAAGGGGATAGTCATGGAAGGTGTCTATATCATGTGTTATAAGTTTTATCTTTCAAGAATGAAAGGTAATAAGTGTAGGTGTATCAAAATAGGAAAAGGAATAAGGTGTTGTAATGTAACTATCATCATCACTGCTCATATAATCATGTGTATGATAAATAACTCTATAAGATCTAGGACTTTATGAACCCCAGTACATGGTAGGAGAACACATAGATACCTATGTTCATTTTTGAACACACTAAACTATAAGTGGGACTAGGTTGGTACATGTTATGGTACATAAGGTCCTCTAGTAATCCTGAATAGCTCACTGATATGATAATTGTTGTAAGATTATTTGGCTAGGATAATTGGCTTTTCTCCTATGCACTTGATGTATATATAGATCATATATGGGTGAAATAATTGCCTCTAAATAATGGTCATGAATAGGAGTAATAACTAATTATGATGGTAATGGGGGTAGAGGATAAGATACTACTAGTTGAAGAGGGTACTCATATCAAATGCTTGAAATTATAACTACTAAGTTGTAGTGTATATACTTGACACATAGATGTATTATAGTAGGTATTGCATGGAGATTCTAAATCAAAATTCATCCAAAAAACATGTCAATAAAAGATATGATTTTTTTTTGGGTTGTGCATAAAAATTTCATAAAAAATCTAGTTCACAAGGTCAACTTCATATCACAATATCTCCCTTGATATTACTCAAAATCCTTAGCGTGACACTTTTCAAAAAGCTCTCGAAGTTATCTTCCCAAAAATAAAATAACTATTTGAATCAAATGCATATATGAGGATAATGACCTTTTGAAAACTATTTGCCTTCCTTTTAAAAATAAATTTTATAAAAATAAATTCTCCCACTTTACCCAAATCACCTCTCTAATACCAAATGTTAAGAGTCTCACAATTCAAAAAATATAATAATTCAATACATTGGTCAAACAAACCCTTGGGATAGGGAAATACCATATAATATTCCATTTGGGGAAGGAATTACTCCATGGTCACATGCTCTTTGAAGGGGTAACCACCTTATTAGAGCATACACTCCAATTACTTTATATTTCATGGATGTCTTTACGCTATCCCATGCACTTAATTTATACTAATTATACTCTATCCAACTACTACTTTCCATGCATGTGGGATTATTATAAATAGCTCAAGGGAATAATTACAAAGCATATGCATCCACAAATTTTATTAGTAACACAAGTTACCCATTTAAATCAGTATAATATACCCACTATGGGGATACACATCACATTTTGGCATCTCCACCCACAAATATGCATCATAATATCATCTCCTTAGGTACATTGTAGTCAAAGACCGTTACTTAGTATAATTAGGAATGAATTAACCACGATAATGGGGCCTACTTGAAGAGGTCACACAATACAAATGAGGGTGTCATGTGTATATCTATTAAACTCTTTGATCACTCTTAAAGTTTCTTGTATATCTTTTTGTGTGTGTCTAAGAGAGTTGAGAAGTGTCAAGGTAAAAACATTTTTGTTTGAACCCTTATCAACCTTAATAGAGTGTATAGGTTGTTCATTGATGTGAGTTTGCATGAATAATGCAAAGAAATTTGAGTCATCATCGATGGTCTCACTATCATCAAATGTACTTATATGTTAATGTGGTAATTTGCTTGTAAGTGTTACAATAATCCCATCTATTGGATGACTATATGTCTTAGGAGGAGGACATACATAGTATGCATTATGTACTTCAAAATTATCATTAGCTTTTATTTCCTCGTGCTTTGGAAATGGGTCATTAAAATTTTTCAACTTATAGTTCCCATTTTTTAATGGTTTGACATCCTTTATGGGTGTGTCTAATTAAATATAATTGTCATTAGTAATATCTTGTATCTTTTTCCTTGATTTGAAGCATTTGTTTGTAAAATGTCCAACGCATTAGTGATAATTACAATAAACATTTTGATCATATCTGTTAGGTATATGTTTTCTTGTATCAACCACTAGTGGTGAAGGGAGACATAAAATGCTACACTCGAGTATATGTTGTATCAATTTGTGATAAGGTTGATGTGAGCATGAAAAAATCCTCTTCTATGGATATGGTAAAAGAAGTTTGTTTGTAGATTATGATACTATGTTGACTATAATATTGGCTTCAATCTTGTTCTCATTTTATTTCCTCTTATAATTTGGCTTGCTTTGAAACTTGGCATTTGAAGTAGTAGTATTAGGAGGATCTTTATTAAGCTTATTGAGTGCAAGGACATTGACTTCTTAATCTCTCATTGTATGGCATAACATATCAAAAGATCTATTTTTTTGAATAATATTGACCCATGAAGTGGTGCAAGCAAGTTTTTCTTGAAGATATATTGTAACTCATTGGCTGCCATAGGATGAGTCATATTAGCTAGAATGGTCTCATATTGGGGTATATGTACATTGATTAGCTCATTATACACTTAATCAATTTTAGCTATTTGTGCATAAGATATTTTATTATCAATGTTGATGGAGAAATGTGCTAGAAATTGATTAACTAAAGGTAAAAGGGCACTAATTGGTTGAAGTGGAAGGTCATAGAACCACCTCAAAGTAAAGTCTTTAAGACTTCATGGAAATAACTTGGTCAATAAATGGTTTTTGGTTGCATAATTTAAGCATGTTACATGGAAATATCAAAGGTGTTATTCAGGATCACCTTTTCCATCATATAATGGGAGCTTAGGAGCTGCGAACCCTAAGGGTAAGGGATAAGCTACTATATCATGAGTTAATGGATTATGGAGAAATACATACAAATCCAAATAATGATTAACTTGAGATGTACCTAACTCTAATTACAACACCTTATCTCTTAGAGCTACAATAGTCTACTCAAGGATACATGCAATAGGCAAGGTATATAATGTAATATGTGTGGTCATCAAAGGATGGGAATATGTCTCTTGCGTAGGCATAGGCATGTAAGTCTATGGGAGGTCATGTGTTGTCTCCACTCATTGGCTGGATAACATGTGTAATTTATAGTGTAGATCTAGGAATAATATTAATAGTAAAGGGTTCTTATGGCTTGGATGCAACAAACCTAGTTTAGTGATTGGCTTTGGAATTTAGGATTAACTTTAAGACTTTATCCAAATCACAAGGGTTTTGGCTAATACATCTTCAAAATTGAGATAAGTCTTGAACTTGTTGAGGGTCTACCCCATTAAGGTCATCATGAATAATGATATCTTGGTAATCTTGGTTATCTTGATTAACATGTTCTAGATTAAGCACATGAATATTGTCATCCATTTGTGCATATTCATTGATAATTACAACATCAAAAGAAGATGAAGAATAAGTCAAATTCATTTTAATTTCATTAGTTATTTTTGGTGAATTAGAATAAATATAATTATGTTTAATTTATGAACCAATTAGCCTAACACTTCACCTTAGAGGAACAAGGGAACTAGTCTTCTTATGTGGCATAAGATAAAAAAACATGCAAGTAGAAAGAAGGTTAGGGCCAAAAGATGAATTGTGGTCAGTGTTAAATAATCACAAATTGGATTTGAAAATCAATCTTGAAATGAACATTGAGGTAGAAAATTTGAAACTATAGAAAGAAAGAAACCCTAAGGGAAACCTAAGGTTTTAGACTATTCAAACAATATATAGGTTCACCAATATTTCTACCCTAATTTTGGATCAATGTGAATCAAAATAGGCTAAAATTATAGAAATAATTTAGATTGTAATATATGTCATTCATGCATAATTTGAATGTAATTGATCTAGACTGATATAATAAGATAATTTACTATTTATGGGAAGTTTTGAGGATATAAACATACTTATATTTATTGTCTAAATGGTTGAATATTACTGTGTTTTGACAATGGAAATGATATAGAAGTAGGCCTATGATTCATCCAGATCCAAACTGACTATCGATGCACACATGGTCAGTACCATTAGGCCTGTGCATAAACATCAATGCTAGTAACTGGGTTGACATTATGTCACAGACAAATTTTTCTCTTTATGACCATATAATGTGGTGCACCCATTTGATGTCAATGTTTGTGTGACATGTGACCCTCAACTACATGTACAACTCTATAAATTAACTTCCTTTTCCTTAAAACCATAGGTTCACTTGTGAAGGATAATAACTATAGAAAGTGAGGAAGTTTATTTGGGTTGAGCTGAACCAATTATCCCCATTGATGATTGACTGTTTCCTATGTATCCAATAATTTGAAGAGGGAAGTTAAGCCACATGTAGTTATTCCCCTTAGTGTGAATGTGTTATTTTTCTCGAAATTGTTATATGAATGCACCTAGAAATCTAGCTTTGATCTTGACACTATTGGCACTTGACCTGGATTGGTGTGTTTCAAACTTGGATAATGACTACTCCTAGTGATTAATTTGTGTTTTGGTTAGAATGAGGCATATTTGCACAAAGCACAATAGTATAATTGGTAGGTACTTGAGAATTCCAAATAGATTAATAAACTTCGCATTGATTTGTATTTATATGTGCTCAATTGGGTAATTTATCGTGCCACTGTCATGTTAGGTGATGAGCCAACCTATGAGAATGATTTGATTTTAAAATATAGTCATTATTAGGTGAAAGATGACAATGTCAACCTCAGTACAATGATGTCGACATTACTATTTGAGTATAACATTATTGTATGGGAGATAGAAATGCAAATGTGGTATTATAGAAATGTCTAGAAATAATATTTCATTGATTTAACATAGTTTGGAATGTTCCTTTAGGTGACGATAACAACTTAAACTAGATCATACTCATAACTAACATGCAACTATGTGGGAATGGTGAATAAGAACTGTTTAGAGATGCAGAAGTCATGTAAGATATGCCTAGGTTAAGATTGACATTGCCAAGTGTCCAATACCAAATTTTAGTGTCTATAAGATGAAATAAATTGTTAACTTGAAAATATTCATTCACAAATTTAGAGTTCATTTTCTTTCTTGAACCTAACTTAACTTTAATCAAAGGAATTAAAAAAAATTGTTGTTTATTTTATAAAGATTAAAACTTCTTCTAATTAGAATCACACATTTTTTTCAATTTTGGTGGCATATAACAAAATTAAACATGAAAGAAAACATACCACTTAAGACCAAACATACAAGGATTTCAAAGAAATTAGAAATGGGAAAGGACTTGAGGTTTGAAACTAAGTATAATTCAGAAACCAAACACTTAGATCTATGAGCATACACAACAATTAAACCCTATGAGGCACACAAATGTTATAATATGAAACCTTAGGAGGTATACAATGATTAGGATTAACCAAAAGATGACACCTAAGGAAGCATGCACAATGCGAGTTCATCAATATGTAGTATAAAACACAAACTATCTCTAATTATGCATTGTAAAACATGTAAAATACATTACTAATGCCTAATTAGTTTGTTCAATCAAACATGTAAGGAAATAGTAGAAATAAAAGGCTCTTATCTTGTTTATGCATTGCCATAAATATGTTGTTGCAAATATGAACTTAGGAACATGATGCATAGAGTCTTAGAATGGTTGCTTGAAAATTTGGGAATACTCTAAATATGTTTCCAGGATTGTTTGTATGGTACTTGTTAGGTATGTATAATCCTAATATAATTTTGTATGGTCTTGACAAGGCTTTAGAATGTGGTAAATATTCCCCAAATTACTCACTTTGTTGTCAACATCTACCTTTTACATGTGGTCACTTATATACTTGTAATGAGATAAACATGCTTGACTTAGAGTGTTAAAGAAAATAAAGTTTGGTGGTCTATGTTGAGGTTTGGGTGACTAGTGTAAAATAATTAGCCCTTTAATACTTAGACCTTTTGGATTGGAACACGGATGTTGACAAATAAAAAATGTTTAATTGAAGTAACTCCAATATGTACACTAAAAGTACTTATAATAGAATGGTAGCTTAGATAATACCAAGTATTCTAATGATTACCTCTTGATCAAATGAATTACAATATTTGTCTATTTATAAGTGAATCTGAAATCAAATGTGATAATATTGACATAATGCTGACTTCTAATGGTTAGGAGAAAAAAATAAAATGGGATAAATGAGCCCATTAGAAGTAAAGAGAATAAAAGGTAAGCACCAAAATTGTATAAATACTCATCAAGTATCATGATTGTATGAACAAACTTGATACAAGATAATGAAATTATAAAATAACTTAAAAAAAATTGACAAAGATTGAAAAGAGGATTTCAAGCCATTGAGTCGATAAAACAATTAAATAATGCCTAATGTGAACTAATTTATCTATACATAGGTAATAAATGCACGAAGGAATACCTTTTAAAGGTTTGTACACTTGCAAATAATTGAGAAAAGACTAGGGAAATATGCGTAAATACTGTAACACTTAGTATGCACAACTACATTTTTAGCTCTTGCCACGACAAGGAACTATAAGAATCGATTGAAATAATAAATCTCAATCAACAATCCAATAACATGCAAGAATTTATATTTAGTATTGAAGTTTCTAAACTTTTCATTTAATTTCTCCAATTTTTAGATCCAAAAAAAAAATCTTAAAATTATTTGGTTACAATTCTATTGTCCAACACAATAATTTTTCATGTTCTCCTAATATGAAATTATTCTAATCTTTAAAACAATAATTTTAATGATGACATGTGTATAATGCCATTAACTACTAGCATTAAACAAGTTGTTTTTAATTAATAACATTAAATCTCGAAAGATAGTTCAAGTGCCACAAAATTATCAATATAATTTATTCAAATGCTAATCACATAAAGTGATTTTTGGTTATGACACTGCTTCCATTGTTTTGTTATTAAATTGCTAGACATGTTACCATTTAAGTGATAGTGATCAAATTTTTATCCAATTATCTCAGGGATTTTTTTTTTTTTTTAATGTAACTAACATCTTCTCTTAAAATTAAGGGCTTCACATCTTGGAAAATATAACCCAATTCAACTAATGATAATTACAAACAATAATTTTACATGTTAAAATTAAGGGCTTCACATCTTGGAAAATATAACCCAATTCAACTAATGATAATTACAAACAATAATTTTACATGTTAAGAAATTTATATTTGATTTATATAATTCTTTTATAAAAAATATAAATAAATTAAATATAAATAAAATCTAGATACCTATTGAAACAAGATTTAACATTTTATCATAATCAAATATAAATTATTTGTACTCACTTTATATTATAAATTTACATGTAAAATCAATTTTAAATAATTTACAAAACAAAAAAAAAAAAAAACATTATTCAATATAAAATATTTATTAATACAAATAAATTACTCAACCATAAACAATTTTCAATATAAGAAAGTAGCAGCTACACGGCCCTATTCTTACCATATTACTCTTTGATGTCCGGGTTAGTAGCGCTTTTTGTTTATATATGTAATCGCTGCAGAATTTCGGCAGATTTTTATTTTAGTTGAAATATGGACCCAGACGGAGCGAGCCCTGAAGCTCAAGCGTTTTCAGCAGAGGGGTTGAGCAAATTAGAGGAAGGAGTGGGATTGGTGCTTTCCCGCTGGACGGCTCTGCAAATGGCGGTGCAAAACGAATGGGGTGGGAGATCTTCTGCTCTCAAGGCTCACCAATTGGCAGCTGATATCGTTGCTTGGCTTGCTCACTCTACCCGTACGTCCTCTCTCTTTTTTCCCTTTTTCTCTCTTTGTGCTGCGGTACGTCCTCTAATGAGGAAACTGCTGAATTGTTTGTGTTTAGTAAATCAGTATGGTACAACATTCCCATTATACTATTCTCCTTAAGGCGCAATGGAGACAGTGCGCAGGAGGAACGAAGAACAACTTAGACGGAACACGGATTAACTCGGGGGAAGAAGAGAATAAGAGTCCCTTGCACGCATTGGCGCAGGGTCTGCGCTGGACTATCATGAAGGACGAGGATGACAAGAAGGACAAGTACGGTTGCTGAAAGCCGTGACCTAACAAAGACAGTCATTTGCAGTCATTTCTAACCCTAGATCCGCTAAACTCAGCAGTATGGTTAAGAATCGCTTTCCATGTCAACCGGCACTGATGTTGACATACACTTACAACGACAATTGTTCCTTCTGACATCTGTCCACCCCACTGTCTTTATTAGGTTACATCCTTCAGCAACCATACTTATCCTTGTTGATGTTCTTGTCCTTAGTGCTAGTCCAGCGCATACATGCAAAGGACTCCTTATAATCAACACATCTTTCCTTGCACGCGGCATTGCAACAACATCTCTTCTGCGCATAATGTACATCCCTGTTGCTGTTGCAACAACTATGCACTCTTCTTCTCTCCTTCCATCCTAAGCTGATCTTTGTTCTGCCTAAGGTTTTCGTCATTCCTGCTACGCACTATCTCCATTGCACCTTCCACACTAACCCCCCTTTTGTCTTGCACATCACGCACAATTTTTTTACTTCGTCGGGAAACTAAGGCCCTCCCTATGCAATTAAGTGTTAACCTCCACCTGCCAACAACCACACATTAGTGGTTTCACAAACATTCTTGACCACTTTGTTCCAAACTTTGTAAAGTTCAGATTTCAGACCTTGAAATATTCTTCTATTTTGTTCAAGCCAGATTTTCCATCACACCGATCTCGGTCCCCGCTCCCAAACAAGTTGTAAGCTCGCTGATTTGATGTGGATCTGTTACCAATGAGCCGATAAATCTGGAAAGGAAAGAAAGGATTGATAAGGTTGTTTAAACAAGGCAAACAAGAAGCTCCAAAGAGATTTGTAGTAGGGGTAGGAGAAGCCGATGTACAATGTCTCCCTTCTCAAGAAGACAAAGGACGCATTGGGATGGACCAATGAAGCCTCTTTTCTAGAGACTGATGGCAACAAGGATTTTATTCAAGAGAGACAACTGCAAAAATGTGTTAACCCCAGGAAAATCCTTTGGAATCTAGATTTGCTGGCAAGGAAAATTGTGGTTGCTGCACAAGTTGTTGCAGCCAATGATATACTTTCTTGATTGAGTAGGAACCTTCTCTTTTCAATCCCTAGCCAATTCAATCTTTTTTTGGAATTAGTTGTACAAAAGCAATTCTTTAGAATGTTCCAAAGGAGCTCCTTGAGATTCTCTGGTCCATACACGGGCCACATGGAAGGATCCTTCCAGTTGCTTGTAGCTAACAACTTGGTTTGGGTAGGGAGAAGGTAATCAACATCCTTTATCCATCCCCTTTCCACTAGAGGGAGTCAATTCTAGAATGAACCTAATTAACGAAGGAGATCCCAAGGATCCTCCCAAAAGGGTGCTATCTCCAACTCTTCACTACTGTTGATCCAAAAGATGTTATTAGTCATAATCTTGTGCTCCTCCCTAAGAATGAGCCAAACTTGTGATCCTTGGCCAACAAGAGCGAAATAGAAGATGTAAGTTTCACTCGGGTTGTGGATATATTTGGCCGATATGATTCTACATGATATTCTTTTAGGTTCTTGCTTTAATAGGAGGGCGCACAAGTGTTGAAAACATTGTGCCAATCAAGTAAAACAATGGCACTAGGTAAATCAAGTAAAATACAACAATATAGAGTAAATCTGACTTGCTTGGTGGGGAAAGAAGGAAAGTATTTTGAGCTTGGCAAATGTTAGGAATATTAGCACTCACATGGTTTGTTAGTGAGTTAGAACATAGTAGCATCAATTGTTTGGGGAAAAAATCATTTTTTCAAATGTGTAAGTGTTTTTAAAAAAATCGCGATTAATCAGGGAAAAATGGGGAGAAAATAGGAAAAACATAAAATTGCAAAAAAATGTGAAAAAAAGGAGAAAAAACAATTTTTTTAATAAAATTTTAAAGGCATTTCCATTTCATAGAGATATATATTTAAGCATTTCAATTACATAGAGAATAGATACTGATTATGAGAGGAATATAAATAAGATTTTACGCCATCAAAACCAACCAACTGTTTTCTTTCATTAATTTTCATATTATTTAAATTTCATTACATTTGCATTTCAAAATGCATGTTATTGCCATTTACAAAGGAACAAAAAAGGAGAGGGAGCCAATGGTAACGAGGTAGACTAAGGGATCAACAAGGCTAGATATTGAAGCTCCAGGGTTAGAGCCTATCGTGATTTAAAAGACGACCTTGGTGTTGTAACCAGCCTTGTCCAACAAGTTGAAGTCAATTTATTCATAAATAGGCTCATCATTATTTTCAAGCCATTCAAATTTTGGATCGATCTCGTCAAGGTCAATTTGTTGATCTTCCACAACGATACCTATCATTATTAAATAAAATGTATATGTAAGTGACTTTGACGAATAATATTTTACAAGAATATAAATCAACTTTTCATATGAATTGGAAATTAGAAATGTAACATTTCTTAACTTTGAGTTTTCTTCATTTTTAGGCGAAGATTGTGGTGGACAGACATCAAATCATTCATCTATTCTTGAGTGATTCAATTGCGTTTTTTGGAATGTATATGCTCAAACACACTCTAATTATGTTGGCCGATGGGTGAACTATATGGCTGACGTAAAATGCGCATTGCCATCCATCGAAGGTGTTTGGTTTCTTTTCCAAATAAATTCCGCCATTGTGCTGCAAGAACATATTTTGTCAACATTGTAACATACACAATTCAGTTAAAATTTAACAATTTCACCATACGTATGTATAAAATTGTCTACCTAGTTTGAAGGTCTTCTTTTCTGTGATGACTGCCTTACTAGAGAAGAAACGCCTTCCTTGCTTATACATCGGAAACTCTTTCATAGTTGCCTCAAAATATCCCTCGAAAACATTCTCTTCATGCACTTAAATAGGCCCTTTGTGACCTTTGCATCATTTCAAAATGAGTCGCTAAAAAACATTGGATTCACAAAATATCCAGCTATATGGAGGGTAGAATGCATTTTTCAATCCCATATTTTATTAGCTCCCACAACGGCATGTGCTTGGCCATGCTATTCTCCAATTTGATCCTAATAGCGTCTTTGGCCCTATCAATTGCTTCATATAAATAACCCATGGGGTATTTATCCCTATCGATGAGTCTCAAAATTCGAACTAGAAGGTCAAAAAATAACAAAATTTTCTCTGCCTCTTTTCAAAAAGGTGTTGAGAATACATAGTCAACCACCATTTTTCCCTCCATATGTTTCACAAAGGAATATTCCACGCACTCAATTGAAACGAACATTCATATTAAATTTATTTTTTGTCGACAAAGAGTTTGCAACGAAAGGAAGTGGGTCGTAAACTTTGTCACCCTTGGTCGAAGAAGTTTCTTGCCATCTATGAATGTGTACATTATACTGAGCACTCTTGTGTGATTGTATATAAACGTGGTGATTGTGCGGGCCTTTTGCAAAACCTCTTTCACCAATAGAATTTTGCCTGTCATCCGAGGTCAATTCTAGAAAATGTGCCACACATGGAGTTCAAAACATAGTTTCATATTTGTCCACAAGAAGCCTCCCAACGACCATGCAAGTAACAACATTATCGGTAATAAAGTGGACCACATTCTGTGGCCCCATTTCAATCACAACCTCATCAGATAGATGAAAGAGTGTCTTGCTCGATTTATCATCTAAGATGCATCGACACTCAAGAAAAATTGTGCAAATGTCACATGACATAAGGAAGTTGATGAGTGTGCGGCTCCATCTATCCTCTATCTGACATGATAGTGCATCTTGATTTTTGCCATTCCTTGTGATATTTTGCAAGAACATCCCTCACACGTTGTACAACATGCTTCAACAAATCAGTCTGCAAAGCCTCGTATGATGGGGCAGTAAACCCAAAATCTGCAATTGCAATCGCATCCACCATACTTTACCAGTATGAACTGCTAGATTAAACAACAAGCTAGAGTAGTAAGAAAAGTTGGAGATTGCCTTCTTTGCCTGCTTGTGAACCATATTTTTCCAACCTGTACTCTCTAGCATGGTTTGCGCTCCATGTGTAGTGCGAGGGCTAAAGAAGGCATGCATGTTTCCTCTACCTCTGTTTGGCCCAAGAGGTATTGATCCAAGCGTAGATTATTAGGGAGTTATAATGAGAAATATTTCGACTATGTTTCATGGCTAAAAATATTAAATATGTTTAAATGAACATCAAATATAACACCTACCACAAAGGAGGGTTAGGGTTACTGGTTAGGGTTAGGTTTAGTTCTTTTAAAGTTTTGGGTGTATTTAAGTTTTTATAAAATGTAGATAACATTTTAAATTGCTGCATCATACGAGGCTTTACGGATTGTTTTGCTGAAAAAAGAGCCAAAAAATCGGGTTGAAAAAACGTTTTGGGCCATTTATAGTGATTAATCGTGATTGATCGGATTTAAATTGCACGTTTTGCTACTATGAGTTAGAATATTGGCCAATATTATATTTGTGAGATTGTGTGTTGTGAGTTACAACAAACTCACGTATATAGGTTAGTTATTGTTAGTGAGATGATGTAGTCTTGTGTTAGAATAGCTATAGAGTGATTGTAGGGATTGAAGCCTCCTTGATTATAGATGCTTACCTATATATTTGTAACACTACATTGGAATATAATAGTGTGTGTGCATATTATTATTTTGGATTTGTATTTGTCTTGATTATCATTTGCATTAGTTAAAATTGTGTTCGTCTCCCCTTAGATTTACATCAGTTGTATTAGAACAGTCTAAGTATTGTCCTTTGATGGATGAATAGTTTGTTTACAGGGGTGACTTTATTTTGTCTTTGTTGCTCCCCATGTATGAGAGCTTGTAATAATTTATGTGAGTTCATATTAGTTTTTGGGATTAGGTATTTTGTAGCTCAAGATTGTTTATTGATTGTGTTTCTTATCATTATTCTTGGCCGTATGGTTATGTTATTGGATTAAGGGTTTGAAGCTTTTTTCTTTGGTGCGTATATGCATCAGCCTTGGAAATTGCATTTGCAAATCTTGCTGACTCATCTATCAACACTTGGATTACTGGCATCACATATGTGACAACTATTTACATTCGCCGAGCTCAAGCAAAACAACGCTTGTAGCATTCAATCTCCCGGTCAAGCATTTTGACGGATTCCTTTGCTTTTAGCATAACTTGTCGAGCTAACCCCCAAGTCTGATTCCTCATCAAGCTCCTGCTCACCACAGATCTCACATCTCTCCAAGCATCCAGCTCACCCGCTCGTCATTGACATTCCTCATGTTCAACACGGTGAGTTGCTATGATTTAAGCTCAATCTAGGTCTTAGGTCACAATGATTTGTTCGACAAAAGTTCTTATTGAACTCGTTCCTGATCCGGAGTTAGCTTCCTTTGGCTCTCATTGGATTAAATCGCCTACTGTTTCAGCATGTTGCCATCACAATAAAAACTTGCGGTTTTCATTCTTGAAGACCGCTATTTACCTACCCTGCGGTTTTCTTGTTTCCTTAAGTGGTATTTCGGTCATAAGTCTTTTAGGTCAATTTTTATTTTGTGGCATTTACTAGTTTATTGTTTAGGAATTTACACTTGTGTTTTAAGTTCTGTAATCAAAAGTTTTATATAGTTTTTTTAGGCCTAGATTCGTTGAAGCAAGTCTTTTGTCCATTTAGTATTAGTATAAGTGTCTTGTTAGGATATGCTAAGGTTTATTGTATTAAAATAGTCAATGAAGAGTTTATAAGGTCGTTATCTTTTAAATCTTGTTATATAATCTATGTCAATAAAATAAGCATGTCAATTTAGTTTAAAAAGTATCTTTTTATGTCGTATGGTTAGTCAAAAATGAAGTCATTTGTGAGTATTATTGTAAAAGTGTCAAAACAAAATTATAATTTAAAAAAAAAAAAAATCCTATATTTTGTAATTAGATGCATTTTCGATGTAACTTGACATCCAATATGTTTTGTATTGTGGGGGGAAAATTTCTTCACCGATCCTCAAATCCATATTTAGTAAGTAGCAATCAATTGGAGGATGGAGGCCGCATTGTGAATTGATGGCATCTTAGTTTGCATTTTGCTTATTTTTGTATGGTGTGCTGAATAAACCCTTGTAATAACATTTGTGAAAATATCATATTGTAAATGAAGCTTGCTTCTTGAGGGCAAAAGCAGGACTTCGAGGTAAACTCAACGTGGATTGCTCTTGGGTTTGTGAATTTTAGTAACTCAGAAATTCAGTTCTGGAATGTGGTCCAACCAAGGAATTCAACTCTAGAACCAAACCTAATGGAGTAGTACTTGGTCTGAGAAAGTTTTCAGAGAAAATATTTTGCAACATATGATTCTATCCCATGTTCGCACTAGGGGGGAATTTTAGGAATATTAACACACAGATGGTTTGTTAGTGAGTTAGAATATTGACTAATATTATATTCGTGAGATTGTGTGTTGTGAGTTACAACAAACTCACGAGGTTAGTTATTGTTAGTGAGATGATATAGTCTTGTGTTAGAATATCTATAGAGTGATTTTAGGGATTGAAGCCTCCTTGATTATAGGAGATACTTACTTATATATTTGTAACTCTACGATATAATATAGTGTGTGAATATTATTATTTTGGTTGCTTACCTATATATTTGTCTTGATTACAATTTGCACTAGTTAAAATTGTGTTTGACTCCCCTTCAATTTACATCAACAAAATGAAATGGAGAAAGAAAGATAGAGAGATGTGTACCTGATTTATGATTTACTTGAGTTTTGATAGCGATTGGGAATGCACGAAACGAGTTTTGGAATGGTGCATAAGAGATTCAGAAAGCATATGGTGATATGTGATGATGACTAGTTTCAAAGTGTTCCAAAAAGGGCAGTGGCTAAAAATGAATTCTAAAAGCAGCAGGTAAGGCTGAAAGTGGTTAGGTAGGTATGAAAATGGCTATGTAGATCCGTAGAGTTTGAAATTTTATGAAACCCTTCGTTAGCGGATGTCCAAAATCCTCCCTTCGATAAGCAGGATTGCACATGCAGATGATCTAGATCCTAGTAGGTCCAGGGGATGACACTCTAGATGAGGATCTAGATGGGTTGTATGCGTATGGGGAAGCAAATATTGAATAAGATGGGGAGTAGAGAAAGTTGTAGAATTGGAACAAAAATCATATTAATTTGTGCATTTTGTACATGGCATACTCTTGAGAAAGATGTATGGCTATCTACTTTGCTACCATTTGCCTAAACTAAAGTTATATTATTTATATATATGTTGAGAAGGTTGACGAGTTGTTATGGAAGTTGAATCATTGGGCTTCCATGTGTGACTCTGCATATTCATATGGTTACATCTATTGATCCCCAAATGGGTAGGATGCTGATACATGTTCTATCTTTGTTATGGAAGTTGAATCGTTTGGGCTTACATGTGTGACTCTTCATATTCCGATGGTTATATCTCTTGATCACCAGATGCGTAGGATGCTGACAAAGGTTTTGTCATGCCACAACCTTGTGAGTGCCATGAGTGTTGCACATTGATTCGCCATTGCATGCAGGTTTACAGATGTTGCGCGAGTTGAGGGTTGTGCATTATGTAGTTGGTTGATGTAGCACAAAGGTTGTGCGTTTGACGTCTGTTATGCAAAATGATGCATTGCATGGAGTGTCAACAAAAGAAGTTGGGACTGATTATCCACATTTTGGTGGGGGCAACTAAAGGGGATGCTAGTCCTCAACCCTGCATCAACTAAGCTTTTGAAACTTACATGGTTCGCGCCTATCAAGTGGAGTGTTGGTTGTTGTCCTTTGAGTTATGTGGCATAGATCCAAGCACTGCACGAAATGCGCATGATCCTTGGAGCTGCTTGGAAGTGCTTGAAGTGTGTAGTTGCATGATGTTGTATTCAGAGTTGTGTGGCGTGTGCCCTTGTGTTGCATCGGAGATGCATGATGCAAGGTGCTGTGCAGAGGTGCTTGAAGCGTGGAGTTGCACAAATAACCAAGGCATTCAGACAGTGCTGTGGGTCTGTGTGACTGTGCATGGATCAACTGATGTCAGAATGTTCTCTCTTTTAATATAACCCTAAACCGGCCTCAACACTTAATAATAACACATCCAAGACAAAGGAAATGTGCAGAGTAAATTGGCCTGGGCCCCCTTGAGGGTTGCAACTACATATCGCTTTGAGAATCAGGGCTCATTGTAGTTCTAGTGGATGTGAGTGACCCATCGCAGTGTGAGAGAAGACTCCACCTCCTATTGCTATGCAGATAAATAGAACTACATGATCTTTCACTAAATGCAATCCTTCTTTTGGTACAAGTATGCAACCGCAAGTCTTCAATAGATATAGGATGGAATAATAGTAGAATGTTCAAGCTCCTTGACAAGTGTGCAAAAGATATGATCAATATGAAATATTTCTTTCCAGAAAATATTGAATTCAAAAAAAAGTTTATTTTTGCATTTCTATTCAAATCTGGAATATCATAAAATAACAGCTGATACATAGTGTAAACTTTTCATACGAACACCAATAAAAATCCTTATCTAATTCTAGAAGGTACAAACATCATGATAAAGCATAAAGACTGAATTTTCCCTTGAAACCCTACAAACCCTAACATGAAATAGGTCTGCAATTTATTTATTTTATTGGTATCGCAGTAAGAAGGATGTCAAAGTCCACAAAATCTTGATTGCAGTAGTCGCCACAGTCCACAAACCCTAGCTAAAGGTGTTTTTGATCTATACAGCTGGTACATAAGTGATGTTAGTAGTTGACATGCTATAGGGGGTACAATGCTGAAAGGTCAATGCCTAGTAGTCAAAGGTCAACGGTCAGGGTCTGTGAGGTCAATGCCCAACCTGAACAATGGTACAACAGTAGAAAACAACTGAAAAGGGGTGACACCAGTAGTCAAGGGTGATGCCAACAGTCAAAAAGGTAGGTACAGTTGAAATAAATGACTAGTGGGATGACCAACCTAGAATGGTGGAAAAACCCATGTTTCGTTGCTTTGAAATCCTTCATGTGAATTTTGGCAATAACTAATCACTTTCAGCCAAATGAAAGCTGAAATACCCTGGCTATTTGCACAATTACAACTTCTGGATAAAGTCACTTCTGAAGATTGGAGGGGTTTCGTCCTTGAACCTATTTACAATGGAGGGTTTCCATTGTCAAAAACAGAAGTCAAACCAATTTTGATTTCAATCGTGAATAAAGAATAATAAAAAATGAAAAATGAATAATCAATCATCCATTCTGGCCCCACTTGTGCTTTTATAAATACACTTTTCAAATTTCACCTTAACCCTAAAAGCATTTAAAACGCTTTTAGGCAATTATTACTTTTTTGGCCTTTTAATAATTTTTTTTTGACCATGTAATTAATATAGCTTTTTGGCCCCTTTTAATAATAATACTTTAAGTGTCATTTTTCCATGTTATAACATAAAATAACTTTGGACAATTTAAATGAATAATTATTAAATTATTTCCCTCATCAATTCCCCTTAACCTATGGGAAATAAAAGATTCGCTTCGGATCCCCTGATTTATTTAACTCTAAAAAAGGGACATTACACAAAATGCACGATGATAAATGACTAAGGGTACATGTGTATATATGGACATCTTTGAATCTAAATTGGAACACACTCGCTTGTGGGCAAACCATGGAAAGGCATGAAAGTCGACAATGAAGGCACAAAAATCATGGCATGATGGCACAAAGGATCCACAAATGACTTGATCACTTTCGGATTGCTTTGAAAGTGGTTAGACCACTTTTGGGATGCTCCAAAAAATGATCAAGACAAAAGACCCAAGAAACAAAGACCAAAATAAACAATTGGATAACTAGGTGGATCCCAAGTCAGACAAATGTCAAATTTAAAGGTGATCATGAGGAAATGTGGATGGCGCAATACTATGAAGTGTCCAATGTGAAGGGAAATGTACCAACAAGAGCCTAGAGTAAGCAAATGAACCATATGTACCAAAGTATGACAAAGTTGTTGCAACTACACGACTTGTATTAAAATTAGGTGTCTACATAATGCCCCACTTTGATGTGTGTGTACACATACATATCAAAATAAAACAAATATGCGATACTTGAGAGGGTTTGAAGAAAATTTTGTGTTCCTTGGAATGGTTCACCTAGGCTCTAATGTCAACATCTTGAATGTACTTACAAGTAAGTGTGATTACGTACAACTAGATCAATGTCTTGATAATTAACAAAATGTAATCAAATGAAATAAGTGAAAAATTGAAGGTGAGCAAATGAACAAATACACTTGGCGGCATGTCAACCATGTTGCCATCTATAAAATTTTGAAATTGTCTTGGACCTCAATTGCCCTAGCCAAGCGACTAAAGAAATTGAAAGCTGAAATTGCAACTGAAAATTGTACCCTATTAACCCATGCCATGGGGCAAGAATCTGCTTCTTGGGCAAAGAAGCAAACATATGGTACCTCCCTGTAACCTGTAACATCTGTAATTGAAGATAAAATGACCTATTTATATGCCCCCCATTCAAGGTGAGGGATGTTTCTGCATATCACTCATCTTAAAAGAAAATGATTAAACACACCATGTGTAACATAGATAAAAAGCAAAAGGTGTAATAATTGTGAAAGCACATTTGTAAACACATGGTTGTAACCAAAGAAAGATATCATCGTGTAAAGTTCATCGATAGCCCAAAACTCATAGGACGCAATCGAAGCTTGGCGAGTAAGGGTGTAAAAAGGGAGGTACAAGTGATATAGCCCATAAAGAGGGACAAGTGATATACCCCACTGTAACAACATGCCCCTAGAAGGACAAGATAAAGCAATAATGCACACAATAGTAGTATGCCTTAGTAGATGCATGGTAGAAACAATGGTAATGTAGACACCAAGCATATTATACTGCAGGTAACATCATGCATGATATAGATCATGGCACCAAGTATACAATAGCACACAGTATAGTCAATCAATGTAACCACACACAATCATGTAATTGCATGGAAGTAAAGAAACCCTTGAATGAAGCAAAGCGACCAAAAACAAGAAGCAATTGATCATATATAAGTGACATAGCTTGACAACTAGAGGATCCTCTACAGACAACACGAGACAAGACATGACAAGCAACACACAAGTACACAAAAACACAAACACGCACATGCAAGCAATCATAGGAAAAAAAAACGAACATACAACGTACCACAATGTATACATGTAACTAAGCACATAATATGTAAGCTAGAGCAGGATTTGTGTAAACTACTCTATAAAGCTTTATATGATAATAGAAATTAGGAAGGATAGAATTGTAAACCCATTGAATTTTTTTCCTTAGTATAGGCATGTCCCCAATGTAAGGACGCTCTTGAGTGTAGGCATCATGAAACCGCGAAGCAACTATAAATCCATGATCATACATAACTTGTATATCTTGCATTTAACTCAAATGAAACCGCGAGAAGCATGTGCGTAACATGTACATGTAAAACTCTAGCAATAGGTAGACAAACAACTCTATGTATCAATGTGTAGCTATGTAAGCAACAAGGATAAAGGAAAGATAAATTATTTTTTGTATTTTATCATTTATTAGAAGATCGGAACCAAGCAAGCAGCAAGCAAAAAGACAAGGATCAAGCAAGACACAAGCCAAGGGGTAAAATCAAGAAGAAGCAAGAAGAGGAGAATTCCTACTAACCTACAACTAACCTCAGATTTCAATGCACATAGGGGTAGAAGGCCTCTATATATATGGGTTGCCATCATTGGGAAGTTTGTGTAGGCTTTTTGGAATGGGAGAAACAATCAAAAGGGCAAGGGCCAAAGAAACAAAACAATCAATAAAATCCAATGGGCTAAAAGAATGACAATGCAAACCGAAACATGAAAGAAGGTAATATAAATGTCAAACCTAGAAGAAGCATGAAACAATAAGCAAGTCAAGGGAGGATAGCAATGCGAAGCTAAAAGGAAGCACAAGGGAACCAAAAGCTATACATGACACTAGAGAGAAAGCATTAGAGAAGCACAACAATTAGAGGAAAGATAGAAAAAATATGCTATGTATGGTAGATTGTTCTGTTGAAGCACATGAGATAGGCTAACAATTCTAACCAATAATCCTGTCTAAATGTCCATCATATGCATAATAAGCTGCCCACTCCTCTTCATGTTCAAGATTCGAGGATCTTGTGGACCATGAATGTGAGGAGTTAGATGTGTCACTAGTAGTATCCAAAATATAATCACGAGATGTATGGTAATCTGAATCATCCTCCCTATGAGTGTAATCATTATCGTGGCAATGGGTTGTAATAGCTGCTTTATCGAAAATAAACACTTTGTTTGGACTGTATAGTGGAAACCTTACTAGGTGCTTTGGCTTGAACACACACATGAGGTTGCAATAAGACTACCTTGTGACGTGGATGAGTAGGTACTGTAACTCTAGATGTCTTCACTTGAGGTTGTATTATTTGTTGTTTATGAAGCACTGTGGATAATACCTTATGTTGTTGTATGGGTGACTCATAGGACGTGCCTCGAATAGTAACCACTTTATTTTCATGCACAAACTTAAGACATTGGTGTAATGCAAATGGTATAGTTCTCATTTTATTAAGCCAAGGGCGTCCAAGGAAGAGATCATATGCCCCGTTATTCAAAAATAAGTGAAACCACTCTAAAAGGTTATTAGGACCTAGAGTGACAAGTAATGTGATACCTCGAGAGGCGTCCATGTAATATTGTCATAAGCTTTAAGCATAGTGGGGTTGTCAAATAAATCTTGTTCAGTGTACCCTCTACTAGCAAGAAATGACATTGTACACATGTTTAAGCTTGAACTATTGTCAACTATAATTTCATTTGTAATCTCAAGTTGTGAATCAATAAAAGCTTTTACGAATAATGGATCATTGTTAGAATCATCTGTTGTAATCTCATGATCATAGAATGTAATAGAAGGATCCTCTTTACATTCATTTGTGTCCACACCAATACAACCATCTAAGGTATGGGCATTGAAAACCGTTGGTTGTTGTGTAGATATGGCCATGTGAACACTATCTGGCTTTTTAGTATCATGATTCGGAAGTCGATTGGTAAAAACTCTCAAATGTTGATTCGGTGGGAGAGATTGATTCATTCATTTTACTATTACATCCTTTCACTTGAATAACATTGCTATCAAGTAGATCTTGAATATTATGTCTCAATGCAAAACATCTATTGGTAGTATGCCCCGATGCTCTACGATAATCACAATATGTATTCACATCATAATGTTTAGGTAAAGGCCGGGAAAAGTCAAATTTATGTTGTGGAGGTAAAGAGTTTATATTGCATTTAAGCAATGAAGCAATTGTTTACGCACTTGATGAGGACTCTTAGCTAATTGTGTAAATTGTCTACGCCCTTGAAAAGGAAGGACAAGCCCATAAGGTGGTTATGAGCTATGATACTATGTTTACTATATTCTTGACCTCATTCTTAGCTTGAAAAGTGGGAGTATCATTAAGCCTTAGCCTTGAATGTTGATTTACCTTGATATTTTTGAGCCACTAGAGGTAGGGGCATTAGTCCTATATTTAACCCTGTTGGCCTCTAAAAGCTTGATCGTGTAGTTGTGAATCGTATGACAAAGCTCATTGAAAGATGATGTGTTAAATGTCACTTTGTCTTTGATAGGTTGAAGCAGACTTTGAGACAAAATGCTTTGTAACTCACTATTAGGTAATTGGTGAGACATCATCTTAAGCAATTTAAACACATACTAATAGGCTCAATTAGTCCTTGTTGAAGTTGCACAAGCTGTGAAAATGTGACATGTTGGCTATTATTAATGGAAAAATGATTAAGAAACTATTGGCCAAAGCATTGAAATGATGCAAGGAGCCCGATGGTAGCGCATAAAACCAATCCAAGGCATAATCCTCGAGACTTTGAGGGAAACACTTAGTCAACAATCGATCATTTTGCACAAAGTCAAAACATGAAGCATAAAGAGATCTAATATGATGTGGAAGATCACCTTTGCAATTGAATATTTCAAATTTAGGTATACTGAAACCAATAGGCAAAGGGTAGATAAGGACCTCATGAGCCGACGACTTGTGTAGTATCTCATGAGAAGTAACTGCGTGGCTTGATGTTTGAGATTCTTGAGAAAGTTGTTGAATTTGCACTTGCATGCATGTCTTTAATAGTTTGTTGAAGCAATCCATTATGAAATGTAGTAGAATCAACACGTGTAGGAATAAATACTCTAGTTATTTGAGCATGAGCTAGACCATGGCCTAAAGATGTAGCTTGAGAAGGTGGTTGAGAAGGTTGAGAGATAATAGGAGAGGTACAAAAGAAGCATTAAGCCGTGAAAGAATAAATGTAATAACTTGAGAGGAAGTAGTAGGCAGAGGCACAAAAGTAGGAACAACAACCTCATGACCTAATGTAGAAAGAGAATCTCTAGTAGGTAGAATAAAAGCATTCAAAGATTCATTTGCAACATGTTCTTTCTCAGGGACAAATTCCTTAGGTAAAATTTTCTTATTTGGTTCCTTTCTAACAATGTAAATCATGGCATCAATTTATTTAGGAAATGACGAAAGATAATTTTCAAAACAATCTATGTCATGTTTATTCATAGTAGTAAGTTCTGAAACATAATCATCATTATTAACGTTGGCATTGGCTTCAGAAGCATTATCGTTTTCATCATATGCATTGCCATCATTCAAATCATGTGTTTCATCCTCACCAATATAAGGAGCAGGAATATGATCAATATTCACCATTTTTTTTTCAAACAACAAGCTTGAGTACCGAGCAAAATAATTTGAACTAAATCAATATGTATACCACTCAATCTAGCACTTCGCCTGACAAATGATGTAGATCTAATTTTCTTAATTGACATAAGAGAGAAACATAAAAGACATGAAAGAAGCTAGGGCTAATTATATTACAATAATAAATCAAAACCTTAGAGAAATCAGATCTGAAACACCCACCACAACAAACCCTAGAGGGGCAGAGAGCATGAAAACCCTAGGGTTGGTGTGTTCGAAAAGGAAGTGTTCACAAAAATGTTTTAACAAGAGGGCGCACAAGTGATAAAAACACTATGCCAACCAATTTAAACAATAGCACTGGGTAAATCAATTAAAATATAACAATATAGTAAAACATACTTGCCTAGGGTGGAAAGGAGTATTTATAAGCTTGGCAAATTGAAATGGAGAAAGAGATGTGTACCTGATTTCTGATTTACCTGAGTTTTGATAGCAACTGAGAATGCAAGAAACAGGTTTTGGAATAATGCAGAAGAGACTTTAGAAAGTAGACATTGATTTGTGATGATGATTGGTTTCAGGTTGTTTCGAAAAGGGTAGTGACCAGAAACAGAATTCAAAGGTGGTAGGAAGGGCCAAAAGTGGTCACATAGGTTTGAAAATATCTTTGTAGATCCCGAGGGTTTGAAACTTTCTGAAACCCTTCGTCAACAGTAGATGTCCATAATCCTCTCTCCTATACATAGGATTGCACACGTAGATGTTAGAATGTTCTCTCCTTTGATGTAACCCTAATTGACCTAAACACCTAACAACACATCCAATGCAAAAGGAAATGTGCAAAGTAAATTGGCTTGGGCCCCCTTGAGGGTTGCAACTACATATTACTTTGATAATTAGAGCTCAATATAGTTTTAGTGCATGTGAATGATCCATCCCAATTTTAGAGAAGACTATGCCCCCTCATGCAAATAAGTAGGCATATATGATCTTTCACTAAATGCAATCCTTCTTTTGGTACAAGTATGCAGCCACAAGACCTTAGGAAATAGTGAATGGAATAACAACAGGATGCGCAAACTCCTTGACAAGTGTGCGAAAGATACGATCAATTTGCATGATGATAAATGACTTAGGGTGCATGTGTGTATATAGGCATCTTTGAATTCAAATTGGAACACATTCGCATGTAGGCCGACAATGGAAAGGTATGAAAGTTGACAATCAAGGCACTACAAATCATGACTTGATGGCATAAAGGACCCACAAATGACTTGACCACTTTCGGACTACTTCGAAAGTGGTTAGACCTCTTTCGGGATGGTCTGAAAATGGTCAAGACAAAAGACCCAAAAACATAGATCAAAATTAACTACATGATAAGTAGTGGTTCCCGTGGCAGAAAAATGTTAGATCTGAAGCTTTTCATGAGGATTTGCGGATGACGCAAGACTATGAAGGGCCCACTGCGAAGGGAAAGTGTTCCAGCAAGAGCCTAGATAAGAAAAGAAACCAAATGTACCAAAGTATGACAAAAACGCTTCAACTACATGACCTATACCGAAAACAGGTGTCTATAGTTCCCAACACCATCCCCAGTAGAGCTTGGCAACTGAAGCCTTGCCAATAGCCAAGGTATTTTGAATATCGAGTCCATCCATTCTACTTGGGAGGCATATTTTCCGTTAACTCACAAGATGCCATTCCCTATTTTTTAGGGTATCATTCCGTAAAAATTCTCAGCCGTGTATCCATTTTTTTGAGCACAATTTCGGGGGCTGAGAGGGCAGAAAAGGAGTAGATGGACATGCTTTGGAGGACAACTTTTAGAAGAGTGGAACAACCAACAAGAGTGAGCCATCAGTGAGACCATTTATCAATACAAAATCTCATTTTTGCCAATAATTCCATTCAAGCAACACGTTTGAAAGTTGTGGTAGAGAGAGGTATCCCAAGATGTTTCACAAAGAGAGCAACTTTCCAGAAGTGAAGAATCTCCAAAACTCTTTTTTGAATTCTACCATCTATGTGAAAGAAGACAACATGGGGTTTATCTTCGTTAACCCATTTCTTGGATGCCCCAAAGTACACATCTAAACATCTCCTAATGTTAAACTGCTTCTAATAACTTGGCTTCCTCCAACAACATGTCATCCACAAGTTGTAAGTGGGAAGACCTCTTAGCTTAATTAGCAATCTTTACTCCATTAATAACTTTCAATTGCTTGTGCTAGGAGATGAAATGACCAAGTCCCTTAGCTATAAACAAATAGGGGGATAGCCCTCCCCCCTCCTTGGTGGATGCTTCTCATGGTAGAGAACAATTTGGAAATTGAACCTTTAACCATGACAGAAAGGTGTAGAGGAGATACAATGTTGGAATGTTGTCATTGATGTCAAAGGAATTGTAATTGATGTCAACAGAATTCCCAACAGAAATGTCAACGGAATTGCCAACGGAATTGTCAACGGATATGTCAACGGAAATGTCAATGGACACATCTTTTGGTGAAGAGGTGCTTCTTGGATGGGATGTCTCCTTTGTGAAGAGCCTTTAGAGGTTATATAAGGCAGATAGAAGATTGAAAAAGATATGGAATTAATTCTTTCTATCATTCAATCATAAGCAAATTTTTGTGGAGAAGAGGAGATTGAATTTGTTATTATTCGTTGATGAAGCAACAATAGTAAGGTGGAAGATTGTTTTAGTAGAGGTTGATACCTCAGAAAGAAGAGATTGGTGTCTCTTGCTAAGTTGGTGCTTAGTAGTGGGGATTGGTGTCTCGAGTAGGTTGGTGCCTACAAATTGTTTAGCGACGAGGATTGGTGTCTTCAGTAGGTTGGTGCCTACAAATTTTGTAAGAAGAATTTTATTTGTGGTTGGATTTAGACAGTAGATCCAAGCAATCCTTTTTTTCGTGGTTTTCTCTCAAAAGGGTTTCCATGTAAATTTTGTGTTCTTAATTGTTGATGTTGTGTGATTGATATTATTGTGATTATCAGTTTGAAAAAGTAAAAGATTACTTTATACTAATTCCCCCCCTCCCTCTCAGTATAAGCGTGTGCTCAACAATTAGTATTAGAGCTGGTTCCTTCGGAAATAGTCTAACCAAAGATGTGATGCTTTCACAGTCCATATGAATATTTAAACTTTCTGGAAAAAACTGTGAGTTTTTAGTTCCCAACATTTCGGATCATCTTCCATGATCCTTCATCGGGGGAAAACTATGATAAGTGGAGCAGCTGGGCCAGGGAATATAAAGAAGATGAGATGACTGTTGCAAAAATAAGTTTCTAAAAACCAAAAAATAGCCATTATGAAAAAGATTCTAAAAATAAAAATAGCCGTTATAAAAATAAAAAATAAAATAAAAATAAAGAAACTACAAATAAAAAATAAAAATAAATAATAAATAAAAACGTCACAAATTGAATAAAATGTAATTAAACCAGTAAAGGAAATTAAATAGTATGTATTGTTTAATTACATTTTATTCAACTTGTGACGTTTTTATTTATTATTTATTTTTATTTTTTATTTGTGGTTTCTTTATTTTTATTTTTATAATGACTATTTTTATTTTTAGAATCTTTTTCATAACGGCTATTTTTTGGTTTTTAGAAACTTCCTTTTGCAACGGTCATCTCATCTTTATATTGCCTGGCCCTACTGCTCCACTTATCATAATTTTCTCCTGATGAAGGATCATGGAATATGATCCGAAATGTTGAGAACTAAAAACTCACACAGTTTTTTCCATAAAGTTTCAATAGTCTAACTGCTAGAAGGTGGATCTCAAGAGCACACATGGCCGGTCAAGAAGAATTTCCTCAAACAGGGCTCCATTGTTCGATGGAACGAACTATGCCTTCTGGAGCATAGGGATGCACACTTAGCTAATGGCTCTTGGCTTTGATATTTGGCAATCAGTTATGAGCAGATATGGAGCTCCATCATCTCCTCCAACAGATCCGACAGGGAAGAAGGCGAGTGAAAATAATGCAAAAGCTATGAATGCAATTTTGTGTAGTCTATCAGAATCGGAGTTTGTCAAAGTAATGCACTGTGAATTGGCAAAAGAGATTTGGGATAAACTAAAGAACAAGGAGACGACAAGGTTAAGAAAGCTAAGCTTCAAACACATAGAAGACAATTCAAAATTTTGAAAATGAAGGACGAAGAGAACATTGCAGCCTATCTGCTTCGTGTGGATGGAATCGTAAATACCATCAAAGGACTTGGTGAAAAAGTTGAAGAGCTAATGATTGTGCAAAAGGTGCTAAGGTCACTTCCCTTAAGATTTGATGCAAAAGCTTCAGCCATTGAGGAAATGAAGGACTTGGATAAACTATGGATGAATTGCATGGGATCCTCATGGCATATGAAATGAGGACCGAAAAGGAGAAATCATATAAATGAGAGGCAACCTTCAAAACCTCAAAGAAAATGAAGAATAAAGAGCCCGAGCCAAGCAATAGTTCCAATAATGAGCTCATTTTGTGAGGAAGCTGAAGAAAGGATCTGACAAGTACAAAGGTAAGTTACCTTTTAAATGCTTTAATTGTGGAAAGGTAGGACATTTTGCGACCAAATGCCCATATGCAAAAAATGACAATAGTGATGAAGAAGAAGAGCATAATATAAAGAAAGGCCACAAACAAGGCAAACCTGAGAAAAAGAAGAGCTTTCACAAGCACAAGAAAAACCTCTATTCCAAAGAGGAAAGTATATCATCTGAGGAGAGTTTCTCCGCTAGCGATAGAGAAGAGATCTTATTCATGGCAATAGAAACAAAAGATGATATCTTGGAAAGTGAAGACCAAGAAAAAGAAAAAAAGGAGTTAGAAGGGGAAGAGAATGCTGAAATAGATGGAGAAGTAGATTTGGAAGAACTCATTTGCGCTCTAAGTGAAATCAAGAAGCTTAAGAAGAACTTGAAACAAAAATTTCAGCTTCAAGAGGACTGTGAATCTAAGGCAAAAATGAACAAAGTCTTGAGGAATTGGAAAAAATGATCATCAACCTCAAGATTCAACTTGAAGAAGCAAAAAGGCTTGAAGAGGAGGTGAGAATCCAATTAAACAAAAACGAAGAAAATTGTGAGAGGCTAGAATCCGAAATTGTTTTCTTGAGAAAGGAACTAGAGAAAACAACCACTAAGCTGAACAAAAGCCTCAAATTTGAGAAGAGTACTGAAATCTTAGATGATATCATAAATGGGCATAGGTCACCATTTATAAAGACTGGTCTTGGATATAAAGATAATCAGATGGCCAACAAAGAAGATCACAAATAGCCACCAAAGAAAGCAAATGAAGAAAAGACAAAAAGCTATGGAGATGTTCTCAAAAGTACTATTAGCAAGAAGAAAGAGAATCAAGTCCCACAAGAAACAAGCACTCCTCCAAAAGATAACAAGGAGAAATTCAGAAAGTCTTTTCCTCCAAGGCAAGCACACATGACCAGATTCCAACATTCTTTCTTTGGTTATTGCTTTTCATGTAATCACTTTGGTCATAAAGCAATAGACTGTAGGACATGTGCAAGACATTTTGATTGAAACAAGAATAGAAGTCCTTATGGGTTTGCAAATAGGAACTATAATTCATTTGCTCCTTTGGTAGATTACAATGTCATATGCTATAAGTACAACTATGGACATACAACACGCTTCTATAGAAGTGGTTTTATGAAACTTCCTAGGCAGAATAAGAAAGTGGAAGCCATGAGTAAACAAAGGGAATAAACTTCAAAAATATGGAAAAAGAAGCAAGAGCAAGAAAAGGAGGAGAGACCTATGCTTGTGCAAACTGCATTTCATACACAAGTGGTATCACTAAGCTCATAAGAAGTACAAATATAGGGGGAGCTCATCATTGCATTATCTTTTAGCTCTAGTGAAAATACAACTTAAAGGATGAAGTCTCACATAATATTAGAGAGAGAGAAGATATGGTTGGAGAGGAGAATGAGAAAGATGATCAGGACACAGTTGATGTTCCAAGATAGGGACATGAAAAACTTGAAGAGACTTGGATTTCTATTGAAGAATCACTTTTGTAGGATGTGGTTAAAATGCATGATCGATTGTTTGATCTATTAATCTTGTGCAATATTTTGAAATGCTTAGATCTTAGATAATGAGAGGTTGCATGCCTTTACTCTTGTATTTGAAGCTGGCAAGAGGTTTATTGAAGGAGCTGGATATTCATTGCCTGCAATATTGGATGATAACATATTATCAGGCCATTTGTTGCATTTGTGTTTGGCTCACCAGAAGCTTTCACAATCACTCTTTAGGAGGGTTTTGAAGATGGTTTAAATCATAATCTCCAAGTAATAAGACTTAAGTGTAAAGAGAAGCAATTTGCCTTAAGACTCGAGGGAAGTGGAAAAGAGGAGTTACCAGTTGAGTAGTTATAGATAATCCAGATGGATGTAGATGATGTCAAAAAGCCTAGATTTGATCAAATTCAAGGAGAGCAAATGGGAAAAAAAGTTCGTATGCAAAATGATAGGGAAGAGCAGAAAGACAATCATTCAATTGTGGTGATGTTGAAGAAGATGATATGGAAGTTTCCCATGATTTATTTGTGGATGGAAGTATAATGAACATCCTTTTGTCATTTATGTCAAAGGAGGAGAATTAATGAAAGGGGGAGCAAAGGAGGAGAACTATAGTAAGGGGGAGTTTCTCTACAGATTTGCCATCAATGACAAAGGCAGAGATTGTTAGAATATTGTCATTGATGTCAAAGGAATTGTCATTGATGTCAATGGAAATCCCAACAGAAATGTCAACGGAATTGCCAATGGAAATGTCAACAGAATGATCAACGGAAATGTCAATGAAAATGTCAACAAACACATCTTTTGGTGAAGTGGTGCCTATTGGATGGGACGACTCCTTTGTGAAGAGCCTTTGGAGGTTATATAAGGTGGCTAGAAGATTGAAAAAGATATGGAATTAATTTTTTTTAATCATTCAAGCATAAGCACATTTTTGTGGAGATGTAGAAGAGAAGATTGAATTTGCCATCATTTGTTGATGAATCAACAATAGTAAGGTGGAAGATTGTTTCAGTAGAGGTCAGTACCTCAAAAAGAAGAGAATGGTGTCTCTTGCTAAGTTGGTGCTTAGCAGTGGGGATTGGTGTCTCCAGTAGGTTGGTGCCTACAAATTTTGTAAGAAGAATTTTATTTGTGGCTGGATTTAGATAGTAGATCCAAGCAGTCATTTTCTTCGTGTTTTTCTCCTGAAAGGGTTTTCATGTAAATCTTGTGTTCTTAATTGTTGATGTTGTGTGATTGATATTATTGTGATTATCAATTTGAAAAATTAAAAGATTAGTTTATACTGTTTCACCCCCCCTCTCAGTATAAGCGTGTGCTCAACAAAGGGACCAACCAATCTAGACCTTATTGAACCCAAATGCAACAACACGTTTGTAGAAAGTCCCATTTGACTCAATCATAGGCATTGGACATATCAAACTTAATCATCATGGATCACCACTTGGATTTGTGCATCAAGTAGACAACCACTTGTGGGATGACAATACCATCTAGGATGTGTTTGTCATCCATACAACCCTCTCTCTCTTTAGAGAAGGGATCATTTTTGGAGAGGTTTGAATTTCTCAACCCTAGGTTGGGGTCCTCGATATAACTATATGGCTATCGCCTATTGCCTATCAATTATCGAGGGTAGGGGGTGCCACACATATTATATATATTTATTGCTCACCCCTTATTCTATATAGCCATAGCCGTCCTCTCTTGTTGGTTGAGAGGAGAACTCGTCAATCAAGTCCTAGTCATATATATAGGGCTGTTGGTTGAGCACCTCATCACCATCTAAACCTCCTTGCGTCAGTCGAGCACCATATCATCCATCCCATCATAAATATTGCATCCATCCATTACATACGTGATATGAGTTGTATCACATATATAATCATTGGTCCATATAGCTAGAAAATGCCCTTCCTCTATATAGATGATATGGTATATGATATAATGGATCTAGGGAAGGAAACCTCTATAGATATACTCTAATCAATCAAGTCGCTGGCCCACTAACAACCCGACCTTGACTATATATAGCTATAGCTCGATTCTCCCGAGATTGAGGATAGCATATAGATAGAGGGTCTGGAGTCAGTGGGTCAAGAGCTTATGGCTTGAGGATGCCATGCCATTCTTTAGAGAGAGAGAAATATCATAGGTCTGTATAAAAAGATACTCATGATACTCTCATGGCTAATGTCCAAGAAGAGATTGAGTATAGCATATAGATAGAGGGGCTGGAGTCAGTGGGTCAAGAGCTTATGGCTTGAGGATGCCATGCCATTCTTTAGAGAGAGAGAAATATCATAGGTCTGTATAAAAAGATACTCATGATACTCTCATGGCTAATGTCCAAGAAGTTAATGAAAAACGTGGATTTGAGTGGTGTGACGCATGTTTCATGCTTAATAGCCATTGTGATATTTCTGTTGAAGTGGAAGACAGTGATGACGAGACTGGGGAGATTAAAATGGATGATGGGAGGTCTATGTGCATGTTGGATTTTGAAGAGTCCTTTATTAACATTGTAGATGCTTTCCATGTTCCTGCACATGACCTTGTATACCTTAGGAAAAGGATAATTTAGAAGTATAAGGGCCAGAGAACTTCAGATGAAGATATTCAAGCATTGGCTGATGTTGCTGTTAGTTAGGTCAAAAGTTATAATAACTTGATGACCAAGAAAAATGCAGCCGAAGGGAAAGACAAATCCCTTGATATTAAGAATAATGATCCAACCAGAACTGAAACAATAGTCTGCTTCAATAATTTTGAAAATACCAGTTAAACAAACTCTTTTTCCCCAACCTGCAAAAGATAACACCCCTGCTGAGAGAAGCATATCACCTTTAAATGTCAAGCATAAGAAATATGTACCCAAGCCTAGAGTTAGTATACCTCTTCTTTCCAGTGTAGGTATTGAACCTAAATTACCTAAAACAAATGCCCCGTCCCCCTGGCGTGCTGCCCTCCCCCCCCAGAGCAACCGAAGGTAATGAAGGATGTTGTTCCACCTTCCAAAGCAGCTCAGCCAAAGGTACAAAAAAATGCTAAAACCATAGGACAAGTATTGACCCCTTATATAGCTAGTAAAAATGATGTCACTTTTCCCTTAGATACCTCAATGCCTAATTATCATGGTTGTGACATTGCCCAAGTATTTATTTCGATAAAGGCACAAGTCCCTATAATTGATTTGTTGATAATTCCAAAGCACAGGGATAGGGATTTCTAGTACTTGGGTGTCCAAACCCATGCACAGAAAGTAAATTAAATAACCTAACTAAATTAAATAACCTAACTACCTAAGGTTGATGATTTTGAGGATGAAGATGTCCTCAAGTATGCCTTCGTATGTTAGTATGTCACTCATTGAAAGTCAACTTGATGTTGATCCATTCTACACTTCTTTGCCCATGAATGGATGGTTTTTACACAGTTTCATATTAGATTCAGGAGCTTCTACCAATATAATGTCATTGGAAGTAATAATTGAATTGGGTGTTAGGATATCAACAACCTATGTGAAGTGTTTTGCAATGTATTCAAGAGATATGCTAGTGTTGGGGCAGGTTAAACAATTGGTTGTGCAACTGACTTCTTTCCTAGGAAAGTTTTTGGTCATGGATGTGGTAGTTTTTTATTGTTCCCCAAGATGAGGTATATTGTTCTCAAGAAATTGGGCTGCCTCAGTAGGTGGCATCATACAAATTGACATGCCCTATACTAAAATCCTTTAGGAAGGAGAAGTTGTGAAGCTGAATAGAGAGCAAAGAACGCTACATTTGATTGAGGATCCTAAAAGATCCTTGAATGAATTGTTGTACAATGATTTGAATTTTGAGAATTTAGTGGGGGATCCATAATTTCATTGAGAACATAGTAGACCTTGATTCTCAGCCAAGGCTCATGGAACAACAATCTCAAGATATTTGGGGAATGTTCTTTGAAAAATATTTTTCAAGAGAAGGATTTGGGGCAGTGCAGTGTTGTGTGCCCCACATGGACCTATGTATAGGTTTGCCTTCAAATTGGATTTCCAGTTCAAAAATAATGTGCCATAATATGAGGAATTACTGTTGGGGTTTAAAATTGTAGGTAAATATGGGATCAGATGCCTAAGTGTGAAAAATGATTCAGAATTGGTGGTCCTTCAAGTCAGAAAGGTATATTCAGCCAGCATCAATGGTTGAAGCAGTGTAGGAATGCAGTCTGGAATAATATAAAATTGTTTGATGCATTCAGTGTCTCCTTTGTTGAGAGGGCCCAAATTTTTTTGGTCGACCAATTCGCTGTGACTGCATCATTGTTCAGAACTGATAACCTTGCTCCACTCTTCACATATGGTGTAGAGGTTTTAGTCAGACCTTCTGTTCCTGACAACATAATAAGTTGGAAGGTGTTTGAAGATGACAAGCAAATCTATAGGTTTCTGAACAGTGGTGCTGAATTTGAAGATCAACTCATTGATTGGGAACCCTATGTTAAATCAAAGAAGGAAAAGAAACACTGATGGGGAATGAAGTAATTAATTGAAAACCAACGCCATCCCAAGGGGATTGATTATTATGGAAAGCACATTTGATATGACTGATGGAGTTTTAACAAGGAATACTTGCCTTGGTTCAAGGCTCAGAAGAAGCTAATCTAGGGACAATGACTGCCCTTAGACCTATCAGAATAGGGAGGTGTTTGTCAATTGAGGATGGGAGAGATTTTGTGGAATGTTTCAAATGATACAAGGATTGCTATTCCTAGTCCTATGATGTTTTGAAAGCTTATAGAGAGGATTTGTTCCGGTATGCAATCCCTTTGCAGCTTTATGCTAAGCCTCTCAGGCAGAAACAGAGGTCCACTAATCCTACTCTAGCAATCAAGATGGAAGTTGAGTTGAGAAATTTGAGTGAAGGGGGTATCATAAAATCCACTAGGTACTCATCTTGGGTTACAAATCTGGTATCGGTAAGGAAGAAACTTGGAAACATTAGACTATGTGTTGTTTTTAGAAATCTAAACAACATTTCCTGCAAGGACAATTATCCATTGCCTAAAATGGACCATTTATTGCAGAATATCACTAGTTCAGACCCTATGTCCATGATGAATGGCTTTATTGGTTGTAACCAATTGGTGGTAAAAAATCAGAGAGGCACATGACAACATTCACTACTCCTTGGGAAACATATGTTTATGTAAGGATGCCATTTGGTCTGATGAATGCAGAAGCAACATTTCAAAGAGCAATGGAGTATTCCTTTGTTGGATTGATAAACGAGATCCTAGTGGTTTATCAGGACGATATGATAGTGTGTTCCAAGAGGAGATCAGATCACCTGAAAAACTTGGAAATTATCCTTAAAAGATGTAGGGAGTATGGAATCTCATTGAACCCAAAGAAATCTGTCTTTGGTGCTGAACTGGGAGAGCTGTTGGGACACATTGTGACCAAGAATAGGATTATGATAGATCCAGAGAGGGTGAAGATCATGGATCTGGTACCCAGGCTTTATTCCAAAAAGGGAATACAATCATTCTTTGGCTAGATCATTTTTGTGAGAAGATTTATCCTCAACTTTGTTGAGACCACATCCCAATTACAAACATGCTGAAGGACGACAAAAGCGATTGAGTTGGATGATGAATCTAACCAATCCTTCACTGACATCAAAGAATCCATTAAGCAGGCCCCAATTCTTATTTGTCTTGATTATACTAAAGAAGTCCAAATATTTTCTTGTGCATCTCCCCATATAGTGGATGTTGTGATCCTGCAAAATGATGAAAATAAGGAACAACACATAGCAACAGTAAAGCCTTGCAACATGCTGAGATAAGGTTTACCATAATAGAGAAACAATCATATGCCCTAATCAAGGCAGTCAAGGCATTCAGACCCTACATATTAAGTGCGAAGATAAAAAGTTTATGCCCCCTCATACCATGGTAAAAGGTATCCCAACTCAGCTCGAGCCCTTGGGAGCTGTAGGGGGATTAACAAGCTCCAAGAGTTTGATTTAGAAGTGTATACCACCAAGTTTGTTAGAGGACAAGACCTGTCCAAACTGATGGCCCAATCAAATTTAGATGTTGTGGAAGTAAACAATCAGAATGATGACATATTTGCCGCTACTAATGAGCTTGAGTAGTTTGCCTGGTATAAGGGCATTATCTATCACCTGAAGAACTTGTCATGCCCTCTTTAGACATGAGTAAGGTTCAAAGGTCTCTAAAAACATCATCACAGAAAAAGGCTTATCATGGAAAGATCCTGAGGGAGTGCTGATCATGTGTTTTAATGAGAGTGATTCCTGCCAGCTAGTAAGAGAACTACATGGAGGGAACTTGAATGCTCCTGCATCAACAAGGATTAGAAAAAAATGTTTAATGATAAGCCATACTTGGTGGACTATAATTTGTGTGACAATAAATAATGATACTCAAATCAGTCTAGTGGGGATTTTATAGCTGAGTCTGAGTCTCTTGTCAATAACTTAGAGAGTTGATTTCGTTGAAAAACCATAATAGGTTTTAGTGAGTCGTGATTAATTAACTTGTACCAGGTATGAACCTTGGCGTGCTAATTGGATGGAAAGAAAGATGTAATCTTGAATGCTATCATGAAAATTTGAGAATGCTATCAATGAGAACTTTATGAAGCAAGTATGCATTAAAGAATTAAATATGGAATTCACTTGGTTAGCTTCTAATTTAGGAGCGATTGTTAGATTAATATTGCACCGAGTGTAATAGCTATGTTGGAATCATGTTTGGTATGCTATAGTTCATGTGTTTGTTTATCTAAAGGTAATTAGAAGCTCAAAGATTAGAGTAGATGCATTTCTTTCCTTTGCAAACATTGATCCACTTAAGACATTCTTCATGGATTGCAAACATTGATCGTGTGCAGAAAATGAATGGAGTAATAAAATTGTGTTGACTCTTGAAGTTTGAAACAAATGTTAATGAAACAAAATTATCTATACCAATGATGGACCAGTTACTTAAAAGCTTTTAACGTATCAGAAATGATGTCTATGCGGGATGGTTTCTGTGGTTACAATTGGATAGAAGCAGCTGAAGCAAATCAGTGTAAAACAACATTCAAAATTCTATGGGGCACCTTTGCATATGAAATAATGTCATTTGGAGTGATAAATGCTGGAGCAATTTTCGAGAGAGCCATGAAATATGCATTCAAGGATTTAACTGGAAAAATTATTCTTATCTATCTAGACAAGAAGATGGTCTTTTCTATTAGGAGTGAAGATTATCTTCAACATTTGAGAAAAGTCTTACAAAAATGCAGAGATTTTGTAATGTCTCTAAATATGGAGAAACAATGTTTAGAGTTTCAGAAGGAAAACCTTTAGGTCACATTGTTTTGAAAGAAGGTAGCAGAGTAGATCCCGAAAGGGTGAATGCGATTGTGGATTTTCCTATCCCTCAAACAAGGAAGAGACTTCAACCTTTCTTTCGGAAGATCAACTTCCTCCAAGGATTCGTGCTCGACTTTGTGGAAATCACTAATCCTATCAATAAGATGATAAACAGGGTGGCCACTTTCAAATGGACCTTTAAAGCTAAAGAGGATTTTTAGAATATCAAGATAGCTGTGTATCTTCAGCACCAATACTGGTATGTCCTAATATAAAAAAATATTTCATCGTCTTTCTAGATGTCTCAACCTAAACAGATTTTGCAATTGTAATGCAAAAGGAGGATGAAAGATTTGATTACTCCATTGCGTTCATGAGTTATTTCTTAAAGGATTATGAAATAGAATAATCATTTATTGAGAAACAAGATTTTGTAGATGTTAAAGTTGGGAAGAGTTTAATATTTTATATCTGAAATAACCATGCAGTAGTATATGTCCCTGATGCTACAGTTCGAATAATCCCCAGTCAAAACGAGTTAGGTGCTACGAGGGGAGCTTGGGTAGTAAAGGTCCAAGAATTTGATCTAGATATCAAACCTACTAAGATGGATAAATGTAGGGGATTATGCCAATTGGTTGTAGAGGGTCAGGACGAGAATCGAGAATACCAAATTTAATTGCTCCTTGTACTTTTCACTTAAAGCACAGAGCAATGATACCATAACTTATTCCATTTTTCACATATGGAATATGTCCACATCTACATCAAAAACGGGAAATTTGAGATTGCATTCTAACAAGTATGCAATTCATGATAATGTTCTGTATTGAAGAAATATTGATGGGTTCTTGTTCAGGTGTGTAAATTTTAACAAAAGGACAATATCTTGAAGAAATATCATTTTAGTGCCTGTGGTAGGCACTTGCACCTCAAACAATGACATACAGAATTCTCAGAGCAGGCTATTATTGGCTGACGATATTTAAGGACCCCTACGAGTTGATTTAAATATGGCTGCCCTCTCAAAAGTTTGCAGGAAATCAGAAATTAGCTGCATTACCTCTCAAGTCAGTTGTTGCTGAAGCATCCTTTCAACAATGGGGCCTTCATTTGGTAGGTACATTAAATCCTTATTCAATTATTGGACATGGTTATGCCCTAATAGCCACTGGTTGTTTCACCAAGTGGGCAGATGTTATCCCCACAAAGAGTGCAAAGTCTGAAGTGGTTATTCAATACTTGGAAGAGAAACACTGTACAAGGTTTGGATTTCCAGCAAAGATTGTAATGGACAATGCTAGAGCTTTTTCAGCCATTTGATTTGCTAAGGTTTTTGTCAAAAGTATGGGATCATATTGGCTCATTCTTCTAATTATTACCCATAGGGGAATAGATTAACAGAATCCACTAATAAAAAGCTTACAATGATCATAAGGAAGCAGGTTAATGAGAGACTAAGAACTTGATACAAGAAATTATATTTGGCATTGTGGGTTGATAAATTTACTTATAGAAAATCGATTGGAATGTCACCTTATTCATTGGTATATGGCTACGTTGCCAATGCGGATATGGATATCGGTACGAGAATCGGATATGTGGATATGGGGATTTTTTTTGGGGGGCTTGGATACGTTTTCGGATACGGCTGTACAAAAATATATATAAAAAATAAAAAAACATAAAAATATAGCCATATAAGCAAAATTAACCACATAATATGCATAGAGGAAACAAAACAAGTTAAATAACCACAAAACTTACTCATAACTCAATGTATGTTGCTACAGTATACATTTGGTATACAGTCAATGTTTAAGTCATAAAGCTACACCAAAGGGGTCACTTAAGTGACACCCTCATTCAGAAAAGTAACTCAACATAAAAACATAAGGTGCACAACTTAATAAAGCTTAAGTCAACTTAAAAACACTTTAAAAGTAACTTAGTTTTAAAACACCTTTCCCTCTAAAAGTGGAGCAAAAAATGTCAACCCTTAAATTAGGTTCTATCACAACCATTGGATTGGGTAAACCCTAGAAGTTACCCTAATCCATAAGTATGCTTCACAAAAGTCAATCTAAGCTATGGAGGCTCATTTGCATCATGAACAAGGTTGGGAGGAGGAGAGTGAGAGAGGGGAAAGGCTTGCTCATGCCTTTTGCCTCCTCCCCCAAACTCCAACAAAGCCTCCATGGACCTTGCCATGGAGGTGGAGACATAGACTTAGTTTCATTAAGTAGTAAAAGCCCCATAAGGCTTCACCCCAAGTGTAGGGGGTTTCAACTAATGCTAGATCTATTTTTAAAGCATGCATTATTTGTTTTAATGCTGTTTTGCAGGGTCATACACCATATATAACTGAAAAAATGTTGTTTTAATAACATGAGTGTGAATGCTGCTTTTAGGGTTGAGAATCCATTTTATTTTTGTTTTTAATTGTTTTTTAAGGTCCATATTTGATCTTTCCTACAACAAAATTGATTTTTTTAAACAAAAACGTGTTTTCAGACTGGGTATGCAGGCCAAACAGGCAGGGTATGCCCCTTCCTCTGTGGGGACGTATTTGGACATACCCGCAGGGGTAGGGACGTACCTTGCCCGTTTCCCCCTCGTATTCCCCCGTATCGTACCCAAATGTGTATCGTATTGTACCCAGGGGTCTGTAGTGGCATATTCGGTAATGTAGGTATATGGAAGGGAGGCAATACTGCCAATTAATTTAGAGCTTCCTTTCCCACAAATGGCCACATATGTAGCACAATGAGCATACATAATTGCAATCGAGACTGAGTAGACATAACTGAAATGTAAAAACAAGTAGATATAACCCCAATGGAAAAAGATTCATACAACCAACAAAACTTGAAGATGACAAAGGTGTAGTACAAGATAAATTGAAGGCTCATTACAATATGGTGAAATGGATCTTTGAAATAAAAACCATGGATAGAGACTTCAAAGTTGGAGATTTGATCTTAATGTGGGATAGCAGGAGAGAGGAAAAAGGAAAACATAAAAGGTTTGACTATTTGTAGTTTAGATTTTTCAAGATCACAAAAGCTTTCTGTTCGTGTGCTTTTGGATTCACTTTGTTAGAGTTTCTAAGTTTCATCATTTTGAATCTTTTTAGAGCTATCTTGAAGGGCGAATTGTTTTGATGTTTGAAGGAAACTATTTTATAGATTCCCAATAATTTAGAATTTTATGAGAATTTTATTGACTTGTTGGCCTTTCCATTTGATTGATCTTTCTTTTTAATCAAATTTTGAAATGTGGGCTTCTTATAGCTCCAAATCTTTACGAATTTTGTTTTAAGCTCTCTCTGTGTTGGCATTGCTCTTGATCAAATTAATCATTGGTGTCCACAAGTTGCTCAAAATAAGCCCATCACCTCTATCACTTCTCTTACCCTCTGTTTCATGTAGTGGACCTCTTTTGCAATGATCTTGGCCTCTTAAAAAAATTATGCTAATATTCATATGTCAGTGCTTATCAAGGGTGACTTTTCTAGTCGGTTGTGTAGAATGCCCTTTATGTTCATTGACTCTACTTTGGATTGATCTCCTTGTCTATCCAATGTATCAAAAATTCAAACATTGTGAAAGCCTACAACATTTATTGAGAGAATTTGCTAGTACCATTCCATTCTTCTTATGTCAGCGAAGATCCAATTCTATTGCCCTTCAATTGGAAGCAACTCAAAAAGTTTTATTGGTAAGGTTCTATCATATCAGTTCTTGTACATAAATTTTGGTTTGCTTTGGTGGTTTGCTGGGAAAGTGTCATAAAGTTAGTCTTGGTTTATGAGTCAGTTTTGCTAAAATGTTTGACAGTTTGAGTTAGTTCTGCCTACAAATTTGGATTTTCGGGTTCTTTAGTTATAACAGTCAAAAACGTGAGTCCAGGTTCATAAGCATACCACAAGTGCATGTTGTCCTCATATGTAGCTGCCTATTGTCACCATTTGTTGTCCCGAAATGTTAGTATTCGAGTTGAAAATTCTTATGTAGTGTTCCTTTTGTGGAGTCATTTTTGTCCAATTTGATTGTTCAAATTGTTAAAGTTTTTAATTAGCTATTAGTCAATGTTTAACTAGTGGGCGGTTACCAACCTTCCCAACTGAATGTAATCACTTTATGCTTAATAAAAAGACGGACACACAAAGTGTGTGTGCGCGCCATGTGCCTTCTAGTTTACTCTTCATTATTTTAGCATATGCATTTGCTAACATTGGTATTAGAGCCAATCATTTGAGGAAACCCTAGTCGGGAACAATCGGGGCACATTGTTCAAAGAAGCCTCGAGAGTAGGGTATAAACAAAGAAGAGGCATTAACATACATGTCTGTGAAAGACTAGACCAAAGGCATTTAGTTCGCGATTGCGTAATTGTTCTACGTGTAAGGGTCATGACACAGATCAAGTTAAACCCGCAAAAAGACCAATCGTGTGAAACTCAGACACAAAAATCGTGGTTCTAAACTAGGAGAAAGACAAAATGAGGGAAACCCAAGTCGTACTAGGGCATGGTAGAGTAGGCCAGAACACAAAGCAAAACATGAGTCACCAAAAATATTTGTAGACGCGGAGAAGACAAAACGATAGTGAAAGGGCATGAGATCTTCGACTAGAACGTGTGAAGATCAGAAGCAACGCTGAGATCTTCAACCAGAACCCGTGAAGATTAGAAGCAAAGACAGGGTCTTCAACCAAAACGCGTGAAGATCAGAAGTAAAGAAGAGACCTTCAACCAGAAAGCGTGAAGATCAAAAGCAAATGAAAAAGCAATTCTAACTAGTTTGAGCTCGTGAAGACCCGAAGAATAACCAACCTCCATGTAGCAAAGGAAAACATGATTTAGGGAGAAGGAAATATGACGGGACAAATCAAAATGACTATGTGTTAGGGTTTCTCCTAAACAATAGTGAACGGGAGAAGCAAGTACGACCATATTAGAGTATAGTCAAGCTAGTGCATATGAAACTTGCATGAAATCTATAGAAAACCAGAAAGGAAAATGACTTATTTTATAAGTACAATTTTGTGCTTTTAGATTGTCATTAATTTTGAGAAAATTCAGAATATAAACTCTATATATTCTTGTTACATTAATTTATAGGTCAAACAACTGTACTTCTCCTGTTGAATTAATTTTTGGGTCAGCCTTGTACATTTTCTATTTAAAGTAAAAAATTGTGTAAAATGGCCAATATTCAAAATTTGGTTTTGCCCGAAGCGCAAAAGTTAACTCGGCAAAATTGTAATGTTTGGGGTCATAAGATTTTGACATTTGCAAAATGTCATGATTGTGACAAAATCATTCTTGGCACTGAAGCAAGCCCTGCTTCAAACTTTGCTGATTATGACAAACGTCATAAGGGTGCCTTGTTATTGAAGTTATCTGTGTCGGATGACTTGATTCTTGAGGTTCGGAATGCCATTGAGGTAAGTGCACTCTGGACCAATATGAAGAATAAATACCACACGTTAGAGAAAATCTGAGTCTTGCATTTGAAAAATTTGCTATTCTCTACAGAGATGTTGGGGGACAAGTCTTTGTCAATTAGGAGCCATTAATAAAAAGGTGAATGATGATGATATGGTGGCACTGGTTGTGAATAGTTTGACACTCTCCTATGAATCTTTTGTGGAGGCTCTACATTTGATAGCGGAAAACCAAAACCTAACATTTGATCAGGTAGTTCTTATTTGATACAAAAGGAATGTGGATGGACACAGAATGAAACTAGTGTTGGACAAGCAGAGAGTGCATTAGTTGCTTAGTCAAAAGGGAAGCGGAAACATATTCTTGCTTATTCATCTTCTAAGTATCAGGTGAAGTGATTTTACTGTCATAAGATAGGGCATCGCAAAAGTATTGTCATCACTTTTCTAACAAAACAATCAAGCGGTAAATGTGGTAGTAGTTGATGAAGGATGGGATTCTAAGGAAGAGTATGCTCTTGTGGCATCATACTCGAACATTATTACTACCGGTTTTTAGTTCATTGATTCTGGCGGATCACGACATTTCACATGTTGTAAGCATTGGTATGTAAAATTTACTGCAAGTACAAATTTTTTTGATTCAATTTTATTTGCTGATGGTTAGTCATATGCAGTGGAGGGGATAAGAGATATTAGCATGATATTGAATAATGCTAGAAAAATCAAAGGAATGTTACATATGTTTCTAAAATGAATAAAAATCTCTTATTTGTTAATCAGTTAACAGAAAATCCCAACATTGCTGTAAATTTATTTGGGAAGAAGTGTATTGTGTTTGATGTCAACCAAGATAGAGTAATTGCCTTCGGTATTGGGCAAGGTGGCTTGTATAGGCTTGTCGACTCTACCACAGTTTATGTAAATGCACATGTGGAGGTAGGCTCCACCATACAAGTGCTGAAGGATGAAATTTGTCATATGCTTGTTGACCTTGCTCTAGTCAACTTACATGCACTAGTTGCTGAGGGAATATCTGCTATAAAGGATGTGCAAGTGGATGCAATTCCTTAATCTCAATCATATGCATGGGCAACATGGGCAATTGTGTAGGAGGATGATATGCCTCAATCAAAGGCACTGGCTTAGAGGATCAGAAACAAGATTGTTACTTCAATAGAGCATGGTCATGTTTTTCTTGCCTCTGAACTTTGTATGGTACTTGAACAACTGGGTAAACAACCCATTAGATGCAAATGGGTGGACGAAATTGGTACTTTGGACAAGTATATGACTCATCTTGTTGCTAAAGGCTTTTCCCAACATGAGAGAATAGATGTGGAGATGGTTTCTTCTCCTACTACGAAGTTGGTTTTTACTCCCACTGTTATTGCGGAGTTGGTTTTGACTCCCACTACTACTACTGAGTTGGTTTTTACTCCCACTGTGAAGATGGTCACATTTTGGTTGCCTCACTCAGAAGATATGGACGAGGAGGCCTACATGGTGCTGCCTAAATGTTTTTGGGTATCTGGTCATGATCATTTGGTTTGTAGGTTGATTAAGTCCTTGTATTGACTTAAGCAGGGTCCAAGAGTCTAGTAAATTTTATTTAATCAACATCTCCAGGATTTTGGATTCAAAACTATGGAGTGTAAAGTTATCAGTCAATGATGATTTATCACCGGTCAATGAATCACCCTACAACAAACTGGTGGACAACTCTCATCTTATGTCCACATGGCTAGATCTTTGTTTTGTTGTTAGCTATCATTTTAGGTTTTTGTCTACACTAAAGATCCTACATTGGACAGCAACAAAATGTTTGTGGACTGTAGATTTCATCTTGATATCTTTAGAACAGTTTGTAAGTGTAATGACTAAATTCTTTGGTCCCGTTGTGTTTGTCAAATTTCGGGACAAACTTGGAGTAGTCTTTGGTTTAGTCATTAAGGGAGGGTGTTAAAATTATTAATTAGCTATTAGTTAATGTTTAACTAATGGGCGGTTATCAACCTTCCCAACTGAATGTAACCACTTCTTGCTTAATAAAAGACAGACACACAAGTGTGTAAGTGTGCCGTGTGCCTTCTAGTTTACTCTTCATTCTTTCAACATTTACATTTGCTAACACACTTATGATGGTTGTCAAATTTTTTTGGGCCAAAGTCTTCAATTATTTTGTATTTCCTGATCTCAATGTAATGCACAATTTTTTTCACTTTTGCAATCAGTTCAAAATCACCTTATGAATCACATCTTGTCGAACAAAGAGAAATCCCATTTCAAAGAAGGTCAGCTCTAAGCGCTTGAATTGGTAGAAAAACACAAATCTTCTTGCTTATCCCAGACCTAGTCGCAAGTCTTCATCTCAGTTTTTTAAAGGTTTTTGTCAATAGAATGCGACCAAGTTGACACTAATCTTTTCAAGGAAAATTGCTAGAAAGCATACTCATCGCTGAACAAGGAACACTCAAGGATGTAAGGAAACAAAAGGAAAGGTTGTTTTTAAGGTCCACAATGCCTGATGTCCTGCCTACATTGTAGGGTAGCTTTTAGCAAATGAAACCACCTATATTTTTTTGATAAAAGTAAGTTATGCTTACTTTTATCAAGACAATTCTGGTTTCATTGGAATCAGCATACAAGGAAGCTAACTATTCCCACACAGCAACATCATTTTCAGCATCGGAAATGGAAGGTACAATAATATCACTAACAGTATTCATGATATAACAGAGAATATCCAGATTAGATGCATCATATTTAGGTTATGCTGCATCCTCATCTGGTTGTCTCTTTTTTGTTTCTTTAAAAATGCCCCACAACTCTTTCACCTCAAAAAATACCATCCTCCAACTCCAAAAGGTATAATTCTCCTTGGTTAACTTTTGGTACTTCGTTAAGATGTGGATAGTTTGCATCTTGGATAGAGGTTAGTAGCATAGTAACTAAATCTGGCCGGATCTTGATTTTTTGGCCGGCCTGGATAAGTTTGTCCAGGTTGGCCCTGATTTTTTTCATTTATTTTTATTTTTAATTTTTTAGGTTTTCTAAGTGAAAAAATCCCCAAAAATCATAATTATGATATAATATTAACATTTTATTAATGTTTTTCATTGTATTTGTTAGTTTTGTATATTTATAAAACTATGCTCACACACACACACACACACACACACACACATATTCCAGATTGGATTTTTCCGAACTTTTACAAGAATTCTGGATTTCGGATTTTTTGCCCTCTCAAACGGATCCGGGTTTCTGAACTTGATAACTATGGTTAGAAGATTCAACAAAAAATTTCGTTCACTCAGTATAGAAGTGTGTTCACAAAAGATTGTGTGACTGCTCAAGTAAATTAGTCTGGTAATGGAACTATGAACTCACCGAGGCAGCCGTATCATTAAAAAAACATTTGCTAAAATTGTTAACCTCAACTAAAATTTCAATAATGTTTTTTCCAAATTTTACTAAAAGGATTGCTAATATAAATCACCGAAATTCCTCCCTAGTGTCATCCTTCACAAAAGAATCCTTCATAGTCAACAGGAACCCAAATTACCATTACCTCAGACGTATACAGACAAAACAAGTGGCAGAGAATTCTCATCTCTAAATTTCCTTCTGCGACTGACTATCTACTAAAAAAACAAAATTTTGAATGCCCTGTCATCTGAACCTAGTCTATCTCCATGTTGGTTTGCGACAGAGTGTTTGTGAAATTTTTTTCGAAACTTAATATATCTGAAAACAAATGCATGTTGAGCAGAACGGACTTTTTTTGGTCTCCTTAATTTTTTTTCTGCCTTAAACTAGCAAATATTTCTCCTACATAGTGCATTAAAATCAGGTACGCAAATTCAAAAGGAGGTCATATTCTAATTTTATGTCATAAACATATCTGTGCGGTATTGAACTGAAGATTCTGTCACCAATTTTCAACAGAACAGATGCTGAAAAAATAAAACTTTACCAAACAAAAATATGAAACATGTCTTGGATATATGATTCCAATTTTCTCCTAGTCTAGCACAATCTAAATCCACAAACATCTTTGCTTTCACCCAAAGAAATATCCTGGAAGTTCAGGTCCTAAGTTTTAAGGCTCTTAAAAACACTCTCTCTCCAAGATGCTCAATCCTTCTGTCCTCAACTCCAGAGATCCATCATCTTGGGATCTGTACTATAAAGGAAATACGCATTCAAATAAAATGAGAGACAAACATAAACACATAAATAGAAACAATAGAAAATGGAGAATGGGGAACTTGAGCACTTCACAGTATTTTAAGGTTTGTATTACATCAATACTACTCTTCATTGACTAAAATCTGCAACTAACAATGTCAAATAACTCTCAAATTTTAACTCCCAAGTAATGGTCAACTAACTTCTGACTGACTGATCATTACATATACCTATCCAAATGGATATTATACTTCAATAGATCTTGTACCTAATGAAATATTTCAATTGTTTAAGCCTTTCCAAAATTGACCGGAATAAAGGGCTGAAGAAAACCTAGATTTTTAATATTCTTTTCTTACAAGGCGAATCTTCTTTCTACCGTACATCCTTCAAATCTGATGCACTTTTTCAATCATCCAAGTGCTGCTGCATAAAAGCTCTTCCCTGCTTTGATACTGTTGACCAAATTTGACGTTTTAGTCAAATTGGGGCACCTATAGGTAAAAACTTGACTTTTTAGGTCTATAGGGGGTGTAATATGAGTGGCATGGGGTGTATTATAGTTCAATTGATGTCAATTGATGTTATATTGGCTTTGGTCAATTAATTTTTATGTTCATTTATCATTTTGGGTTATTTTAGAGGGGTCAAAAAGGTGCATCTAATGTTTTGTACGGGTTTTTTGGGAAATGTGAAGGTTACAAAACATGATGTCATGCCCCATGTGTCCCTAGAAGTCTTAAGTAACTGACAAAACTGAAAGATAGCAAGTTATGCAGAAGAATGAACAGTTTTTTTGAGGAAGAGGAATTTGGCACTTGTATGGCTTCCTTGGGATATGTGCCACTTTAAAAGGTTGAAATATGACTCTTCAGCTCTCCCATGCTCAGTTCCATGCTTGGTTTGATTTGGAAGTGTCATTTCTTGCTCAAAACCGTTCGTCTCTCTTTTCACCCTTCTTGGCAAGCAAAAGTGACTTGCAGGGTTGTACTGGTACAGACAACTCATGAGGTTTCAGGATAAATGCTCTTGGGAGATGATAGCACACTCAGATACCTTCATTTTCATATAAAGAGTTTGAAAATTGATCAACTGTGCTTTTTGAACCATTGCTAACAAGTTGACTGTGCAAATCTGCTAGCTGTTTCGTGCACCCTATGGTTTTTGCCCTTATTTGAGAGATTCCGTACAATCTAACTGTTGATGTTGATCCCAGATGATGTTGGCTTCCTCCTCAGAAGGTCTTCATGTTTGGTTTCATGTTTCAAAGTGATTTGACAAGCCAAGTAGCTCAGATTGCAAGAAAAGACTTTTTTTGTGTGACAGGCCTGTTCTCACCATGTCCATGATTTTCATGCTTTGCCAACAGTTTCAAGGGGTTGTAATATGTCATTTTTTCAGGTTTCAATGTGCTCTAGTTCTCTTTACCTTCTTGAGCTCATTCTTCCAAAGCAATCTTCATTGAATTGCAGTCATAAGCAACATATATAGTCAATCTGCCATGAAAATGCTCGAGTACAGGTGCCTTGAAGGGAGTTTACACATTGAATGAGATGTGTTGATACTTGTTTCAGATCATTTTAAGTGTGAGAAGTCCATTTTCAATCTTGGAAGTAGGCTTAAAACTCATAAAGGGATCTAAAGCATTGAGCCTTGCCTGCAATTTCAACTTGGCTTCTTGTATGAAAAAGACCACCTACAAAGCATGCTAACATAAGATTGGGAGTGCATGTATGGGAGTGTTTGAGTCAATTTGGAACTTTCTTATAAGCCTTGACATGTTAAGGAGACCTTAAAATGCATGATTGGTATGCTGAATGGGTAGATAAAGAGTAAAAAAACCCTTGTAGCATTCAATGACTGTTTTCAGGACCTTTATCCCTGAACTGAGCAAACAGAGAGCAGGGGGCCTATTGTTAACATCTTAAAACATGCTTTTAAGGTTTTCCAAGGCATCTAGCCTGGTCAATCTCACAGTCCCTAGCACAAAGAAGAAACATGCCAAAGATGAGGTTTGAAGGTACGGAAAGGATGGAGTTTTGGAGTCTTAAACTTGCCAATTCATGACTAATTGTCTTCAGTATCCTCTATAGGTCTGAGTCAATCTCTAAGTTGCAAACTAGGCCATGTTTTATGCTTGAATGGTTTTGATGATAGATATGGCATTCATGATCTAAAGGACCATCCAGAGAAGTTGAGAAGTGGTGTCATGTTCCCAAATGCACACCTGCAGTCCGTACACAGGCCGAAATTTACACCAACAACCAGTCAAGGGTTAGGTTTGAAAATGTGTCCTTTGCTTGTGAACCTTGATCATAATAGACCTAAAGCATGGTATGATTTCACTGAGATGAGGACTAACATGAGAAGTTGTTATATGAGGTTTCAATCATACAAATATCTACAGGTGCCCCTGCCCTTATATAAACTCACCTACAGTCAGGGTATACAAACAATAACCTAAACAAGGTGTCTTGGTGGTGTTTTAAGCCTATGCAAAGTGAAAGCAGGTATAAAAAGTGCTTTGTGACCTCAGGAAATTCAAATAAGGCCTTATACACCATAACCAAGCTCAACTAAGGCTCATGCATACCTACAGGAGGCTAATAGGCAGGTCAAAAGGCAGAGTGTCTCAGTCATGAATCCAAGGTGCATATGAAGAGTTAAGGAAGGTTGAGATAAAGAAGCAGACTCATGAACACCTTACCCATAGTCATGATTGATCTTACAAGCTATAAGCAATGTGAAACAAACTTATTTAAGCCCCTTATAACCCTATGAATACCTACAGTCAGTAAACAGTGAGGTGATAGTTTTGTGTGTTGACAATATCTAAATGTGATGCACAAGTCTAAAACCCTTGATGAATAACCTTGGTGATTCAAGGGAGGTCCAAACATACTATGATCAACCTCAATTGAAGTAAAATAACCTACAGGCAGGGTTCTAAGGAGGAAAACATGTTGAAAGTATTGTCATTGATGTCAAAGGTCTAGCATTGGTGATAAAGACCCCATTGCATTTAATGGTGTTTTTAATATTCATATCCTGGTTTTTGTGTGTTAATATTTATTTAATATTAAAGAATATATTTTTGGTTGCATATAAGTCAAAAGAGGGCCCATGAAGAAGTCAAATAGTCACGGAGAAAAGACAAAAGAGGAATGGGATGCATTTTCTCATGAAGCGTCATCATGAGGAATTTCAAGAGTCACTATGTGAAGACAAAAGTGGATATGGCATATTTTTTCATGAAGGGACACTTTGAGGAATACGAAAAGTCACCAAGATAAAGACAAAAGAGGAAATGACACATTTGCTTATGAAGGGTCACCATGTGACTTTTCAAATACAAGGATACGAAGGGCCATGTAAGTTTGATGTCATTTTCCATAAGGATTGAAGGGTCACAAAGGGTGAATGCCAAAGGTCATTTGGAAAGCTATAAATAAAGGCTTGAGAAGCCATTTGTAATATGCAAGAGAGTGCATGGTTTTGAAATTGTTTTATATAAGAAAAGAGGAGAGAAAAACATGAGATATTGTAGAGTTCTATCATTTGTTGAGTAAGCAACATTGAGAGATAGTTGTGTTTTATACACAAGATGGGTTGGTGCTCCTGTGAGTTGGTGCTCACAAATAGTTGCTGTGTTGGTGCACGGCAAAGGGGTTGGTGCTTCTGCGAGTTGGTGCTTGCGAACTTTGTAATTTGAGTTGGTGCTCATTCATATACTTGAGCGTTTTCCGTGTTTTTTTCTACTTTGGGTTTTCATGTAAAAGTTTGGTCTCTCTCTATCTCTGTTGTGTGATGCATGTTATTGTTTCAGTTTTATTGCATATCTTGAATATGTGATTAAGTGGTTAAAGAAAATAAATCAGATTAAATAAAAGATATATAATATACTGATTCACCCCCCCTCAGTATATTTCGTGCTTAACAATTGGTATTAGAGCAAGTTCTTTTTGAAAAAATTTTACAGCTTGAAAGCACGATGGTTGGATCATATGAAAGTTTTTTACAAATAAGGAACGTTTGATGGGACATTATGTTTTTTGTAGCATAAGGATGATGACTTATTTGATGGCCTTTGGATTCGACATTTGGCAAGTAGTGGTGGAGGAATATAAAGAGCCACAGACATTTGTAACTACTCCCGCTGAAAAGAAGGCAAGTGAAAATAATGTTAAAGCTTTAAATGCTATTTTATGTGGTTTATGTGAATCAGAATTTGTTAAAGTTATACAATGTAAATTTGCTCATGAAACTTGGATAAAGCTTGAGTATATTTACAAAGGTGATGGAAAGGTTCAACAAGCTAAAGCTTCAGACTTTCAGAAGATAGTTTGAGAATTTGAAGATGGAAGAAGAAGAAAATATAACAAGTTATTTTTTGCGGGTTGATCAAATAGTTAATCAGATTCAAGGTCTTAGAGAAAAGTTAGAAGAATCAATCGTGGTACAATTTTTTTTGAAATTTTTATCATTGAGATATGATGCAAAAGTTTCGGCAATTGAAGAGATGAAGAATTTAGTCAAGGTAAAGATAGATGAGCTACATGGTATTCTTATGGCATATGAGATGCGGATCGAACAAGAGAAACCCTCAAAGAGAGCAGCTGCTTTCAAGACATCAAAGAAAGAGAAGGCTAAGATTCAAAAATCAAGTGATAGTTCTAGCGATGATGAAGATGAACGGAGCTCTATTCATTTGCAAGTCAAAAAAGGGCACATAGAAATATCAAGAAAAATTACCTTTTAAATGTTTTAATTGTGGAAAATTGAATATTTTGCAGTTAAGTGCCCAGATAAGAGTAATGGTGACAATGAAGAAGGAAAGTCTACATACAAGAATTTCAAAGGAAAATTTGAGAAGGGATTCGAGAAGAAGAGTTTGTTTTCTAAAGATCCTAGTTTGGTCAAAGATGGTGGAGTCAGGGATTCAGAAGAAAGAGATTTTGTTCATGGCCATACATGAAGATGCCTCCACAAACAAAAATACAGATGATCAAGAAAAAGAACAAGATGAATCCGAAGTGAATCTGGAAGAACTCGTTTGTGCCTTAGAGGAGTTAAAAGCTCTTGAGAAGAAGAATTGAAGATTAAAGATCCATATCGAGAAAAATGAAAAGGAGTCAAAAGAAACAATTGAAGATCTACAAGCACACTTTGAAGAAGTCAAGAAGAATGAAAAAGATTTAACGCATAGTTGTAAAAAACAAGTAAAGAATGTGAAATGTATGTTATTGAAATTGCTTCTTTAAAAGCAGATCTTGAGAAAACAAATAAAACAATCAATAATAGAGCAACCAATGATTCAAAATTTGGGAATAGCACTAATATGTTGAATAAGATATTAGAAAGTCAAAGATCAATGTCAGATAAGACAGATATCAGATTTGAAAAAGAGAAAGGACAGGCCACTACTTTCACAGAGAAGGTTAACACAGAAAATGAAAGAGCTATGCTGAAGCTCTTACAAAAGAGTAAATAAAAAGGGAAGGAGTTAAGAATACAGAGGACTTCTCAAACAAAGAACGCTGGAAGGAATAGAGTTACAAAAGACAATTAAGTCAGAGATACACAAACATATCCTATTTTTATGGATACTGTTTTTATTGTAATGGATATGGTCATAAGAAAATATAATGTTGAAAAAGGGCTAACAATTTCAGAAATAAGGAGAAGAAAATTCATGCAAAGTCAAGCAGAAGCCACAACTCTTTTGCTCCTCTATCAGGGTTTAATGAAGAGGCCATAATATGTTACAAGTGCAATAACTTCGGATACATAGCCCAGTATTGTAGAAGCGTGTTCGAGTCAGTCAAGAAAGATTAGAGTTTCAAGGTTCCATTCATCAAGAAGAAAGTTCAGACAAGTTCATGGTAGAAAAAACAACCTGAAAGTCTATGTTGGTACAGAGAGTTTTGCATGCAAGAATGGAAGAAAAGCCATGGTTCATTGACAGTGGATGTTCGAGGCACATGACAGGAGACAAGAGCAAGTTCATAACTTTGAAGATCAATGGTGGCAGAATGAAATTCGAAGATAATACTACTGCCAAAATTGCCAAAAAAGGTACATTAAGTTTGGATAATGGTAGAACTAAAACTGAAAATGTTTTGTATGTAGGTCTTAAGCATAATCTTTTGAGTGTAAGTCAAATGTGTGATCAGGGGCACACACTAAAGTTTTATGCAGAAGGTTATAAAATTAAGAGAAAAGATTCAGATGTGTTAGCTGCAGATGCTCAGAGAACAGAGAATAATTTGTATATGGTATCAGTCATCAAAGGTCAAAGATGTTTGAATCAAATTGAAGAAAGTTGAGTATGACACAGGTGAATGGGACACATAAATTTTGACAATCTTGTCAACATCAACAAGAAGCAAGCAGTCAAAAATATTTCAAAGATTACAAAGCCATCCAACACGTTTTGTGAACCTTGTCAGCATGGGAAGCAGGCTAAAAAATGATTCAAAACAAGAGTACTTGACCACTCAGATGTTAGAGCTTGTTCACGCTGATTTGTGTGGACCTATAAAAACTCAAAAGTACTCAAGGCGAAATATTTCATGTTGTTTATTGATGATTTTTCACGTATGATTTGGGTAATATTTTCAAAGAAAAAATCAGAAGCTTTTAGACATTTCAAAGCATTCAAAGCATTAGTTGAGAATAAAATCGGTTTGAAGATTAAGTGTCTAAGATCAGATCAAGGAGAATTCATGTCGGATCAGTTTATTGAGTTTTGTGAAGACCATGGAATAAAAAAACATTCAGCAGCCATAACTCCACAACAAAATTGAGTAGTTGAATGGAGAAACATAACAGTTCAGGAGATGGTGAGGACAATGCTAAATGAATCCAAGCTACCAGATAAATATTGGAGAGAGGCAGTTGCTACAACAGTGCATATTCTGAATAGAGCATTATTGGGGGTCAACAGTGACAAGACTCGTTATGAGCTATGAAAAGACAAACCAACAATAGTTGATTATATCAAAGTTTTTGACAACAGATGCTTCATAAAGAGAACTGATAAACTAGGTAAGTCTGAATCTAGAGCAGATGAAGGTATATTTTTTGGTTATTCTTGTAAAAGTAAAGCTTTTAAATGTTATAACAAAAGAACCAAGAAAATAGTTGAAAGTGCAAATGTCAGGATAGAAAAAGATGGAGCACAAAGAATCAGTGCAAATGTTAAGACAATGTACTACACATGGAGTTTAAAACATAGTTCCATATTTGTCTACAAGAAGCCTCTCAATGGCCACACAAGTAAAATTCCCTGTAATGAATTGGACTACATTTTGTGTCGTCACGTCAATCACAACTTTATCAAATAGATGAAAGAGTGTATCATCCGATTTTATCATCTCAGATGCATCGAGACTCAAGAAAAAATGTGCAAATGTCACATGACATAAAGAAGTTGATGAGTGTGCGGCTCCATCTATCCATCCATTTGACATGATAGTGCATTTTGATTTTTGCCATTCCTTGCGATATTTTGCAATAACATTCTTCAAATGCTGTACAACATGCTTCAACAAATTAGTCTGGAAAGGCTCGTATGATGGGGCAGGAAACCCAAAACTTGCAACTGCAATTGCATCCACCATACTTCACGAGTATGGAGATCTGCCAGACTAAACAAGCTAGTGTAGTACCAGAAGTTGGAGTTTGCCTTCTTTGCCTGCTTGTGAATAATATTTTTTTGACTTGTACTCTCTAGCGTGGTTTGCGTTCTGTGTAGTATGAGGGCTAAAGAAGGCATGAATATTTCCTCTACCTGTGTTTGGCCCAAGAGGTATTGATCCAAGGGTAGATTATTAAAGAGTTATAATGAGAAATATTTCGACCATGTTTCATGGCTAAAAATATTAAATATGTTCAAATAAACATCAAATATAACACCTACCCCAGAGGAGGGTTAGGGTTTTTTAAGTTTTGGGTGTATTTAAGTTTTTTAAAAATGTAGACAACATTTAAAATCGCTACATCATAAAAGGCTTTGCGGATTGTTTTGCTAAAAAAAACACAAAAAAAAACGGGTTGAAAAAAACGTTTTGGGCCAAGTATAGCGATTAATTGTGTTTAGATTGCATGTTCCGCTAATATGATTGAATAGTATGAAAATTAATGAAAGAAAACAGTTGACTGATTTTGATGGCATACAATCTCATTTATCTTCCTCTTATAATCTATATCTATTCTTTATGCAATTGAAATGCCTAATAAGTATCTGTATGAAATGGAAATGCCTTTAAATTTAAAAAAACCATTTTTTTTTCCTTTTCCACAATTTTTTGGCAGTTTTAATTTTTTCCCATTTTTTCTCGAATAATTGCAATCTTTTGAAAAACTTTTATGCTTTTGAAAAAACGATTTTTTGCCCAAACATTTTTTGCTACTATGTTCTGAACCACCACTTGATTCCCCGACACCAGCAGCTGGAATTTCCTATAGTCTAACGGTGTAATCATCTCCACAAGATATAAGCTATTTTACCATCAGTAGACACAACCAACTCATGTGTTGATCCTCTATGGCCAGGAAACTGTTGAATTTTCTGCTCGACTTACAGGCACTTGGCAGCGATGTCCCACAATCAATATCTTTCTCCTTAGAGCCTGTAATTTTTTTTTCAAGAGATGTGGATCCTTTGGCATGGAAGAAATGGCGTCAATATGTCCATTCATTTCTCGTAAATGGTTTTGCAAATATACCACATCTAATTTCTTGTAGTGATAGCCCTGACATATTCTTGAGCTCTTCCCTGAACATGTAGAGCAGGATCATATCTTTTGTAAACTCTCTGAAGGTCTTGACTTCATTCTTGGATGAATTCGTCTGCTGAACGTGATATTACTTCACCTTCATATTTCAGAGCTTTCATAAACCACTAGGTAAGCTTGTGGAAACAACATCATCCTCACCCTGGATTACAATTCTCCTGATCTAGCAAATTATGCTGCAAAATAATATGCACTTGGAACCTATAAAGCAGGCTTGATATCTTGGGCATTGTCTATATCTATCTATATCATTCAAGAATAGATTGCCTTTTTTAAGTGTCATTACTTCTGTCAAATTCACTATGTATAGTGCCATTGCCACTGATTAAAACAGGGGCTGGAGACCAATTCTGAACTGAAAAGCAAGAAACACCTACAGGACAATGAAGCATAAATGCGTGGTGCATATCAGTATGCCCCATATACTTCCATTGTTATACACCATCAACACACTGATACCATCCCTTGCATACGTCTGCCAAGTCACAACTTAAGCTCCCTGCCAGTGCATTGAGGATCATTCAATTGAGCATACTGAAGCAAAGTAAAGCTTTCCATGCATGTATACCTTACTTGGCCAAACAAGGGAAGACTCCAAGTTCACCCATTGCTAACCAATTCTTTTTTATGCCACTATCTTCTCCAATTTCCACCGTGAGATTTGGTGGTTGACATTTGTCTCTTCCACCACTTTCTCTTTTGAATCACTTGGAATTATCTTAAATTTCTCATCTGCTTCTTTGATTGTCTTAGCCATGTCTGGTACAACAACCTTTGCTGCTGGATGTTTTCCAAGGGCAGCATATAGACCCTTTGGCACTCCGTTTCTTTGGGGGCCTATTCCTACCTAAACACAAGACCCTTCGACACCCCGTTTAAGGAGCATGAATAATGGTCATGTAAAAGTAAGGTTTATACGATAGGGCAAGGTCCTCTAGCCTTTTGACCAACACTCTTGTTTGCTAGATTATTTGCCTCCTTTTCCCCCATTCTTCTGATATAGTTAATACTCTTTATAGAGAATCCTTGTGTACACCTTTTAATGGATTGGATGATTCCATCTAACTGCCAATTAGGAATATATCCTTTGATTAGTGCTTGGATATGATGTAGTCACACAGACGGGGTTTCCAATGAAGGAAAGCCCTAACCCAACAGTTAGATAAAACACACACTGAAACACAAATCTGAAACCCAAAGATTTGATTATATATTAATATGACAAGAAGGATTACATAGGTTTCTTCCTAAGCATGAGCTATAGGCTCTGCATGGACTTCAAGTTGTAAATGCAAGCTCCTCACTCTACAAAAACGACCTTTCTTCCTCAAGAGTTCTCTTCAATTTCCCTGAATCTCCTTCAAGGCCAAGAGTGCCAAAAATGCTGGGTCTTGCATACACTTATATAGACTCTCCTAAGCGCCACATGTCAAGATATATTAAGTCAAGCTTTCACAAGTCAACACATGTCCCCAAGGGTTGCTTGCCTCCCACACAAACATGGATGAGTGACATGTGTCCTTTGAATCCGTCTCCAAAAATCTTGGAGTGAAAGATTCATTCCAAGAATTTTGAAGTCAACTTGCTTAGGGCGGCACCAATTGCTTTGTGCACCAAGTTCCTTGGCATGGTCGTTTATACTTGCACATTGATATCTGCGTGTGCCAAGCTCCAATCATCTACTCGCATGACTTTGCTTCATTGTTGAGTGAGAAACTTTTGTTTTTGCCATGCTTCTATTGTTGCACTTGCATCAAAAGCCTTGCGCAACCACACATCCCGTACTCCACCATTGAGAAAACTAAACCATTGCGACTTCATCCATTTTTGCGTATATGCTTTTGCATTTGCTAGTCAATTGCACGTTTGCACCCTATGTCACAAGTTGAAACATTCTCAAAACGGTACTTAGTCGATGCAAGATTGTTCTTCACTTAGGATGCTTCTGTATCATGATATCTATCATGAATCTTCATTAGTGGTCAAGTTAGTCCATCCATACTCTCTTGGGATCACCATTTGTAATATTCTAGATTGGAATATTTTACAAGAATTCGGATTACCCGTAATTCTGTTTAAATAAAATATAGATTTTATAATTGAAATAATAATTTAAATAATTATGTTGAATTTAATAGAGAGTTTTCGGATCTCAAACAATAAAATATAATTCCACAAGGGGTTTCGTCCTTGGGTTTGATAACAAGGGTTTTCGTCCTTGTATCTGGATTACGCAGTTTAAGGGGTTTCGTCTTTAAATGCCATTGTAAAGTGGCTGCTTATACAAGTTATATATTCGAATTCATTATTCGATGCTTCATACTTCCACATCTCTTCTCCTTTATATAGTCTTTAAAAACTTCTCCCAAAGGAGGTGTCCCATTTAAGAGGCACCTCTTCACCAAAAGATGCGACCATTGACATTTCCGTTCACTTCCGGCAACATTTCCGTTTGACACTTCCGTTCACTTCCGACAACAATTCCGTTTGACATTTCTTTTCATATCCATTTAATGATTGTTGTATTAAATGGTGGCGCTGCTCCTTGGCAGCGATTTCTTCAAGTGAAGTGACAACACCTCTCCTTGAATTCAGTGATCTTTTTGGAGATATTACAGACCTCCCTTCTTCAGATTGCTTGTCCTCAAGCAATTTTAAACTCGATAGTACACTCCACAACAAACTATAATCTGCTCCAAGCTTAGATGTTTCTTTCCCCATCCTTGCAGAACTGATTGCATTATTATTAGTTCTCTCTTGCAAGGGATTTTTACACTGTTCTTTCTTGGATCCCAGAGCCTTCTGCCATTATAACCATTGTTGTAATTATTAGTGAGCTCTTGGCTGAGCATAAGGATCCTGGGACCTTTACGTACTCCAAATTGATTATTTCTTGGGCTGCTAATGACCCATTCAAGCTCATTTGTCACCAAATCTGCCCATACAATCTCCATTAATGATTCACCTCCACTGTCGATGAAGACAAATCTTTTCTTTGTGCTATTATGGAGACCAAGCAATGGTTCATCTTTGATAAAAGATTCATACCTGTTTTCATTGTGATAATATGACGAATTTATGGTTGTCATAAGATGATTCCAACGTTTGTTTCGCTGTTCAAGTTCAAGAACCATCGCCTCCAACTCGAGATCAAAGAATTCTTTGAGTGATGCTGTTGGGATGTTTTTCAACATTGAATAGTTTACTTCCACCGACTGCTCGTACAACTCAAGGTTGTTGCCTAAATCATTGTCAACCATCCAAATTTTATGCTCCTTCGGCAGTTGCTCCGTGATGACTTGTTTGACCGAATTTGGTTGCCATTCATCTTCCTCTGGTACACATTTCCCATAAAAACGACAAAAATATTTGAATATCAATTCATTCCTTATCATAGGATCAAGATTCAAATATTTATTGTGACATGCATTAATATCATTGAAAATCAACTCGGCCTCATCTTCTTGTATTGGTTCCTCTCATGGAAGGAATATGGGCATAGTTGGGCGTACATAAGTCCTTGAGGGGAGTCCTTCACGACTGTTATTAAATGTATAACTCTGTTGTGCTTGTGATGATCTTCCCTCACCATTAGAATTCTGATTTAGCGAGTTATTCAACTGTTGCATTTTTTGAACTAATTGTGACATCAACGTAATTTGCCCTTGGGCCCATTGGTCAAACTGTGCATCATTTATGTTGTTTATGTTGACCTTATGATTTGAATGCATAAAGCTTATCGAAACCCTCAGGTTGGTAGGATGAAAAGCTCTAATACGATTGTAATATTCCAAATCGAAATATTTTACAAGAATTTAGATTACCCGTAATTCCGTTTAAATAAAATATAGATTTTATAATTAAAATAATAATTTAAATAATTATGTTGAATTTAATATAGAGTTTTCGGATCTCAAACAATAAAATATAATTCTACAAGGGGTTTCGTCCTTGGGTTTGATAACAAGGGTTTTCGTCCTTGTATCTGGATTACGCAGTTTAAGGGGTTTCGTCTTTAAATGCCATTGTAAAGTGGCTGCTTATACAAGTTATATATTCGAATTCATTATTCGATGCTTCATACTTCCACATCTCTTCTCCTTTATATAGTCTTTAAAAACTTCTCCCAAAGGAGGCATCCCATCCAAGAGGCACCTCTTCACCAAAAGATGTGACCATTGCCATTTCCGTTCACTTCCGCCAACAATTCCGTTCAACACTTCTGTTCAGTTCCGACTACAATTCCGATCATATCCGTTTAATGATTGTTGTATTATATGGCAGCGCTGCTCCTTGGCAGCGATTTCTTCATGTGAAGTGGCAGTGCCTCTTCTCGAATTCAACGATCTCCTTCTTGGGGATATTTCACCATTTTTTTTAGGAAAGCATTTGCTTCAACTAAGTTGGTGGATGTCGATCTCAAGTTCTTTGAATTGATCATCAAAGCTCTTGCTTGGGAGTTTCTAATAACACCACCATTTACAAGACCAGATTACTTTTGCAACCCCATCAAAATTCAGTTTCCATCAACCACTTTCAAGATGGGTCCATCTAATAGGTTTCATAGTTCACTAGATGCATTCTCCCAACCCCTTTATAGGGGATGGAAATTTAGAGTTTTGAGTCCAATGAACATATATCGAAGCATCTTTGGATCTTATGGCTTCATCTTTGGGAGGCCAAGCTCTTAAAAGATTCTCAATTCTATTTGAAATTTTCTAACAAACCGTTGCCAAGGAGAAGAAGAGTTCTTTAATATGGATGGAAGATTAGTGACTAGTTTGGAACTTTATTCTAGCTCAGAGGTGCTCTTGTTCTGTCTATTGGTATTCCATGAGGCAAGTCTTAAAATGCATCTTTGAATTCATCGAGCAACTGAATTCTTTGCTGGTTCTTGCATTTTGTCTTAACATGGCTCTTCATGGACTTGCACTGAGAATTGAATCATAGCTATGGTCCAATGAATCATAATTGAAATAATGCAAGTGTTCTTAGCATGCATTGTAAAAACAATGATTACTTTTTTAATAGTTGCAATTGATAGCCAAGGCATGTATTCCAAAATTAATTTGAATACTTTCTAGACAAGTGATCTACACAATAGTTTTGCCCAATAATTAGCAGCAGTGGTTCCAGCTCTATGAAGACTAAAGCCTTTAGACCAATATCTAGTTTTGTTGAAATCTTATCTTGGCGAGATACTTCTCGTGGTAGAGAAGGGTCCAAACTATCCTTCTCAAAACTGTAATTGATCTGTAATGAATTTACTATACCACTAAAGTAGAATCACAACAACAGATCACAAAATGATTGAAATAAAAGCAAAATAATCAAGCATATGACAGCCACTTCGATGGGGCAACATCCACAACCTTACAATAATAATAGAATTTACAATATGATGATAAACTAGTAACCACTATCTTTTATATATACCCTAATTATGCTATGGACACACTTTAGGCTGACCCTACTAACAATATGAAGATAGAGAAATGATCATACCTTAATTAAAGGTTATGATAGCCATAAGTCGGCCACACGTATCCCAATTCACGTTATAGGTTAAGAGTATAGCTTTTCCCTCCCTTTAAAAACCAACGTTGTCATCAATTTTGATGATCGTTGGATCCTTTTGTAGGAATGCTTCATCCTTCCATGTCACATCTTCACTGGCTAGATTCTTGCACTTGATCAAACACTCTGTTGTCACCCTTGTCCGTAACCTCTTAATGAATGTCTGAATTATATCCTTAGGTCCAAAATGATTCTTCCATCCTTATCAAGATCTAGTAACACCGTCTAGGCCGAAACTCTTTGGCCAATGACCTTCAAGAAGGAAAGATGGAAGATCGGATGCACTTTCGCTAAGTGAGGTAACTCTTGTTTGTATGCTACATTGCCAATCTTCTGCATGACTTGATAAAGGCCATGATACTTAAGCGAAAGCTTGTTATCCTTCTTTTGTTGTTTCAAGGACATTTGCTTGTATGACTGTAAACACACAAAAACCTGATCTCCGACTTCAAAATGTCTTTCATTGCAGTACTGGTCAACTTGTTACTTCTTTCAGCTTTGCGCCATTGCCAAGTTCTCTCTAAGACTAGAGAGTACATCTTGCTAGTGTTGAATGTGTTCTTTGGCTGCTCAAACCTTTAGCTGGACCGTCAAACATGAGTTGATGGATGGTATCCATATTGTACCAAAAATGGAGACATTTTGGATGAGGCATAGAAAAAACTTTTATACTACCATTCTACTAGTTTTATTCATTGAACCCATCTAATCTATTTATCCAAAGTAAAACAACAAAGATAACCCTTTAAGCACTTGTTGACTACCTCAGTTAGCCCATTAGATTTAGGATGATAAGACGAGCTAACAATTAAGTAGATACCAAAACATGAGAGTAACTCATTCTAAAAATTATTGGTAAAGATGGGATCACGATTACTTACTATGATCTTTGGGGTCCCATGGAGATTTTGAACTGTATCCATAAGTGTTGTTATTGTAATCCTACAAACGGATGTGATAATGTGCAAAAATGGTGAGTATATTCCAACAACTATGATGATAGTTTTCCCTTCAAATTTTGGCCGCCCTATGATGAAATCCATGGAAATCTCCTCCCACCTTTGGCTAGGAATAGAGAGAGGTTGCAACAAACCAGAGGTCTCATTTGTCTCTCATTTGTTTTGCTGATACACCATACATTTAGCTACAAATTTTTGGACTTCCTCTTTTAGCACTTTCGTAAAGAAATCTTGTTTGATAAGTTTTCAAGAACTTTGAGTGCCCACCTAATGGAGAAGCATGAAGTTCCGTAAGCATCTTATGCTTAAGGGTTGAGTTTTTGCACAGGTGCAACTTATCTTGTACCAAAGAGCATTTCCTTTCCACAAAATTATCTAGACATGTTTGGATCTTGTTGGAAATTTTGAATAAGATCCTTTGTAATTGCATCATTCTCCCACTTTGATCTTACTTTATCCATCTAGTTGGCTTGTAACATGGTCATGACACACAACATTGCCTCCGTGGACTTGTCCTTCTTGGATAGGGTATCACTGACAACATTCTCCTTTCTTTCTTGTATACAATCTCAAAGTCATATCCCAACATCTTAGAGACCTTTTGTTTGTTCTTTTGATGACAACCTCTATTCCAAAAAGTATTTTAGACTATTATGATCTGTCTTCACTTTAAAGTGTCTTCCCATTAGACATGGTCGCCATTGTTTTATTGCATGAAGAATGGCCATCATTTCCTTTTTATAAATAGGCTTTAACATTTCTTACCTTTGAGTTGACGACTCTTAAATGCAATGAGTTGCCTTTCTTGCATGAGTAGGGCTCCCTTGCCATAACCCGAAGCATCACATTCCATAATGAATGTTTTGGAGAAATATGGAGTACCTAGAACTGGGGTGGTGCACATGGCCCCCTTTAGCTTCTCAAATGCTTGGATGGTTGCTTCATTCTAGTGGAAGAAGTACTTCAATAGGGTTATGAGTGGTGCTGCTATACTACCATAATTTTTTTTACAAAACGACGATAGTATCCTATGAGCCCCAAGAATACTTGGAGGTTTTTAAGTGTTTTAGGCACTTTCCATTCTACCATAGCCTTGATCTTTTGAGGATCCATGTTTGTGCCTTCTGGTGAAACAATGTGGCCCAAATACTTGACCTGTGTGACTTTAAAAGCCCATTTGGAAGGATTGGCTTGGTGTCGTTCAAGGATATCCAAATCCTGATTCACATGATGCAAGTGTTCCTCCCATGTTTTGCTATATGTTAAAATGTCATCAAAGACAACCAAGACAAACTTTCATTGTAATGACTGAAAACTAGAGTTCATCAAACTCTAAAATGTAGACGGTGCATTAGTGAGGCCAAAAGGCATTATCAGAAATTTGTAATGGCCCTCATGGGTTTTGAATGTTGTCTTATGAATATCCTAATCGCTGATTTTGATTTGATGAAACCTAAATCAAAGATCGAGTTTTGTAAAATAAACAACACATAATTCATCTAGCAAATCATTAATTATAAGAATAGGGAACTTATCTTTGATGGTGTACTTGTTGAATTCGCTGTAGTCAGGATACATGTGCCAAGTGTCATCCTTTTTGCGCACCATCACCACTGGAGAGGAATAAGGAAACTGACTATGACGGATAATATTTGCTTTCAACATTTCTTGTACCATCTTCTCAATCTCACTCCTCTGGACATATGGGTATTTGTAAGCCCTGATGTTGAGTGGTTGGCACCTTGGCATTAGTTGAATGGCATGATCATTATCTCTTTTGGTAGGAAGTCCTTTCAGCATATCTCCAAAAACTATTGAGTGCTTCACCACAATAGCCTATATATCTGACAGTGTAGACCCCTTTGGTGGTTGTGTCTTTATTGAAAACAATTGAGCCACAAACCCTTATGCTTCTTTTTTAGAATCTTTCACATTTGATGAGAACTCATCGATTGTGGGAACTTTGCATGTAACCCATGCGGTTTAATTTTTTTTCCCTTTGAATGGAAACACATGAATAGCTCTTGGAAATTCATCTCAATCATTCCCAGGGTAGTTAGATATTGGACTCCCAGCACAATGTCTGCTCCACCCATAGGAATGAAAAACATGGGGCTATCCAATTGATATTCTGCCATGGAGAGTTTAATACCATGGAATTTTCTGAAACAATTGACTGTGCCACTATCTGTAATCATGACTTGAAACTTTGGAGCTAGATAAACAAAACAGTTCAAGCGTACAACCAATTAATTGTTGATGAAGTTGTGAGTACTGCTTGAGTCAATCAAAATTGTCACCTATTTTTTTAGAAAACCCACTACCTTGAGGGTTTGTGGAGTACTAATGTCTGAAAGTGCGCGACAAGAAATAATTGGTTGGGTTTATTTTGATTCTTCCCTTGGCTCATTATCAACCTCCCATGCTACTTCCTCATCATCTTATTCTTCATCGGCACCTTCAATGTAGAACAATTTATTCTCCGCACACTTCTGGGCTTGATTGTACTTGCTATCACAATCAAAACATAACCTTTTTGCTCTCTTGTCTTTAATTTGTTGAGGAGTCAATTTGGTAGGCTAAGGGAATGACTTTGTTGGAGTGCTCTTATCTGTTATATTGTGAATCGTTGTCTTTTGGTGATTGATGCCCTCTCCTCTTATTTGTGTGACATGACAATAGCCTCAGATACAAAACTTGGATTAAACATGCCAACCTTGTGTTGTATGTGATCCTTGAGCCTGACAAAAAACAAGTCATTCAAATTTTCATCGATGATTGTCTCCACTCGCAAGGATAGATTCTAGAACTGTTGAATATAATCTTTGATAGAGCTTGTTTGACATAGTTTTGCTAATTTATTGAAGTAATTTTGTCACATTTTTGCAATAGTGCAACTGTAATTCATTGGTAAAAATTGACCAATTGACACAGAGACACTCCTTTTGAGCACAAAGCCATCGATACCAAATGAATTGCTCAGGGTCCAAATATAAAGATGCCATTATCACCTTTTGTCCACATGGGATTTGATGTACATCAAAAAAGTTCTCCATTTGGTTAATCTGGATCCTTCCCATCAAGCTTATGTCTTTCCACTTTTGGCATCATTTTATGTGGCCCCAAATATAGCCGAAGATAGAGGTTGAGTTGACACTTGGGCTTGCATTGGGTTGACAAGAAGATCCACACTAGTTGGTCTGAGCATTAGTGAATTACAGTTGAGTTGGCAGATTCAGTTGCAAATTCAACATTTGATTGTCCCCGCTCGAGCTCATCCAATCAATGATTGATTCTGTCCAAATCTCCTTTAGTGCCCATATTAGATTGTATGTTTTGTACACTATACTCAAGCTAATTCACTTTGTGATCAATAGAAGAAAACCCTAGAACAAAAGATCCACTAATTCTCATTTCCGACTCATCTCCTCTTTGTTAGAAGTTTTTACTGTGGTTTCGGAATCCTTTCCTTGGACCCTAGTGTGTGGCCCTGCCATACAAAGGCTTGACAATGCAGAATTGATTTTCAGCATTGACTGAACTTTGACCAAACAATTTTAAAGTAGTGTTGGCCTCAAATCCAAAAAGTTAAAGAAAAACCCACACTAAATTTTTGAGAGTTTTAAAAAAACTGTAAAGGAAGCAAAAAAATTTCTAAAATTGCGGCATGTAGAATGAATTTAGGAAAAACCCTAAAATTGCAATAACTCGCTAAAAAATGATCACCAAACCCACACTAAAGTTTTGAGAGTTTTGAAAAAAATGTAAAGAAAGCAAAAAAAAATTCTTAAAATTGTGGCATGTAGAATGAATTTAGGAAAAACCCTAAAATTGCAATAACTCAGTAATTTTTTTTTTTTTTTGCTATAGCTTTTATAGATGATTCTTCAACTTCAGTAAAAAAAATTGCATAAAAATTCGCAATGGTTTGCGTGATATAGATGATTATTCAAAATTAGGGTTTCGATGACACTTGCCCAAATCGAAGCTTCAATAACACTTGTAATGAAATTACTATCCCAATAAAGTAAAATCATAGCAATGGATCATAAAATAATTGAAATAAGAGCAGAATAATGAAGCATACGACTAAAGCCACTTCGAGGGGGCAACTTCCACAACCTTACAACAAGATTAAAATTCATAATATATACCCTAATTATGCTATGGACAAACTCTACTTAAAAAATGAAGCTATAGAAATGTTTATATGATTTAATTCAAGGTTATGATAGCCACAAGTCGGGCCCACATATCCCAATACATGCGATAGGTTAAGGGTGTAGCATGGTTATTGTGTATTTTGTTACTTTATCCTGTCATCTCATTAATATTTAGCAGCAGTAATGTCACATATTCATTTAGATGAAATATTTTAGATAAGTTTTGTTGTTAAAATATTTCCTTAGTGAGGCAAAGTATACTCTAATCCTGTCTTAAAAACTGCACTTATCTCTTTGGCCAAGTGTACATTATTTATTGGTCATATTTTATGGTGAATTGTCTGTTTAGAAAAGATGTAAATGGAAACCATGATACGGTACTAATTTTTTGTCTTCAATTGATTTAAATACCTCGGTACTGGCATCTGTAATCTATGTTTCTGTTGCTTGTTGATGGTCAGTTCCACGATATATTGATGAATTGGAGGAGATGCTAGATGAGAACATGCTACTTTCTTTTAACACAGAAACAGAGGATGGTAGTCTCGAGGAGGTATGATTTGAAGGGTTCTCCTTTTTTGTGTTATTTTGATTGAATTGTTTTAACAAAAGCTTAAAAGGTACATTGCTAAGATACCAATCCCTGTTACACTGATATATTTGATTGCTGTCCAAAGGAAAATCTAATATTGAACTCTAAATACTTTTCTGTACCATTTCCGGCAATACCACAAAGAGCAGGAGACTAAATGATATTAGAAAGTAAGGACAAAGTTGTCAAGTGTTGAATCCTCGAAATTGTTGAAGAGATCATGACAGAGGCTGTTTGCTTCAATTCCATAAAAGTTTATAGAAACATTTAATGGGTAGAAAACCTTAACTGAATGTATTGTGAGTTGCCAGAGTGAAGTCTTGGTTTGTTCCTTCTCTAGTGGCTTTCCAAAGGAAAATCTAATATTGAACTCTAAATACTTTTCTGAACCATTTCCAGCAAGACCACAAAGAGCAGGAGACTAAATGATATTAGAAAGTAAGGACAAAGTTGTCAAGTGTTGAATCCTCGAAATTGTTGAAGAGACCATGACAGAGGCTGTTTGCTTCAATTCCATAAAAGTTTATAGAAACATTTAATGGGTAGAAAACCTTAACTGAATGTATTGTGAGTTGCCAGAGTGTGAAGTCTTGGTTTGTTACTTCTCTAGTGGCTTTCCTTTTGAACTTTGAGGTCTTACCCATTAGAATGGGGCTTCAGAAATCTTTAAGAGCATGTCATGTTCTGATTGGAAGATAAGGATAGGATTCTACAATTAATGCTTTTCTCAGCATCTCATTTTCTCCTCTTATAGTCCAATTTACATTAAACTGGTTTCTTTTGTTTTTGTCAAAGGGAAGTTGGTGTTTGGGGTTTCCAGAGGCACAAAGCTGATGAGCTTCCTGCCCTTCTATATACAGAAAATTCTCTGCTTTTCCTTTTGAAGTTTTTTTTTTGTTAACCCTTTTTATTTTTAATTTTTTTATATTCTTCTGGATTTTTATATCAAATTTTAATGCTTCTTTCACTGTTATGACTTGGTAATGTATTTTGAGTCACATTAACGAATTTTGTAAACATGGACATAAATACAATTTCTTCTTTCCTTTTGTTCTGCTCACAGCAGTTGTTCTTTTCAGGGGGGGGCTGTGTTTCTTTTTGGCTTTATTATGGTTGAATTTGTCATTCCTGTGCATTATAGCATTTAATTGATTGTGTAGACATCTCATTTTCTCTTCAAAAGCAGTTAAAAGATTTTCGTTTCATGTAGTGAAGGATTCTTGTATTTGCTTCGTAGGCCTTTTTATGTAATTTTGGGGACCACCTAGTAATCTGAGAGATCTTTTTGCCTCACTTGTATTCTGCAATAATGATTACCACTGTTTGATTTATGCTTTCGGTTGTGGAGTAGGATATAGCTCTGGCTTTGGACAAGTTCTTACTTTGAGTCTTAGCAGGTAGCAGAACAGCTGATGTTATTGCACGAGGAGTGTCTCCAAGGAAGCTATAATACAATTAGTAAACTGCAAATGTCCCAGTCAACTGTGCAATCTGTTTTGCAAATTCAGAAGGTAAATAATAAAATTTTGCTGCACAAGTTAATTGATGCTAGAGGAATGAATACTATGGAATGCTTTATATTGTACCTGAAGCCTGCATCATTATGAATACCTTTTTTACAAGCTCTTTCCTTTTAAGGTATACATACCTTTTGACAAGTTTTTCACTTTCAAGGTATACATCTTAAGTTTTGAATGCAGTAATTCATGCCTTTTCTTCTCTGCTATGTCAATCTACAGCAAATTAGGATTTTCTGTTGATTGATTTTTCTATGCTTTGCAATTTCCTGTTGCAACGCAGGACTACTATAGCAGATATTGGAGTCTTTAATCTATTAGCAATTATTAATGCAATTTTTATCCAGTTGTTTTTCAAGTATTTTAACTACATTAGAGATTTAATATAGTTTATTGAATATAACACATTTAGAATTTTATTATTTTCTGGTAAATACATAACTGTGTGATGTATTGTTAAAGCTATTGATCAAACACCAATAAAGTGAACTGTGTAAATTTCCCCTTCTTATTGTCATATTTGAAAATATGTATGTCTTTTTTTTAAATCAATGGAAAGAGTTGTCTGCATTTTAACCTGTCATGTATACATGTTACCTAATTCTATGTCTGCTGCATGTGTTTGTCTATGCATATATAGGATTGAGCTTTCTATATACTTGTCAGTTTTGCAACATAGCAGGTCTTAGATGCAAGAACAGGTTAATCTAATGAAATTCTGCATTGATTTGTTCAACAATTTAGTTTTACTGTATGACAAATCTTGGGAAAGATTCGCATAACAAATTCCAAATTTTGCATCGAGAATTTTAGAATTATATCAACCTTCTAGTTTATTTATTCTTGTAAAAATTTGAATCCGATCTTTTTTCTAAGGAAGATACTTCCGTAAAAAGGGAAAAATTACAAAATTTCAGTCCCTGCACAATTGAAATTCCATAGAAACAAAAGGGTCTGATACTCAGAAGAGGAAGAAGATCTCATAGGAAGGGAAGGTTGTACAGCCAAATTAAGAACAAAAGCCAACAGGTGGCAGAAGAAATAGTAAAAGGTATGTTAACCAGTTTTTCATAGCTGATATGAGATTTTTTAGGGTTTTTACATTGTGCAGTCAGGGCATGAACTGCTTCGAATTTCAGAGTAATTGAAGCATTATAAATCATAGAAGTGCCCATTGCTAATATAATAAGTTAAATTGTTAGAGAACTCAGATTTTATATTTGTAAAATCCGTCATCTATAGGACAAGAACACACTATTGGCAGGGGAGTCCTCCCTTGCTGTTCCCTGTTGTCCCCAAGATGTAGGGTACGCCCATAATGGTGTTCCTAAGTCTCTTGGAAATGGAATATGCAATTGGGGGACGCCCAACCCCCATGCACATCCATGTGGAACCTTGGAAAATTAGTGACAGTGGAAGGGTTAATAAGACAAAATAAGAGATGTCTTCTTTTGATGAGGTTAAGCGGTCAAATTGACATTCCTAAAAAAAAGAGGTGAGGGGATTGAATTACATTCCCTTTCAGAAGCTGAGTGATAAGAGCGTATAATAGACATTAAAGCAGTATAGGGACCTCATAGAGGTCACATTCTAGAACATGTAAGAGTGTGATGCTACCAATGATGGCCAGTTGAAGAGACCATATCAAAGGTTGCTATTATGACATTGAGGTTGCAAGCAACTATTTTCTTGACATAGAAGACTGGAAATTAGGTTGTTCTCATTCTTCTCACAACAAGCTTTGAGTTAGAGCTTTTTTGAAAGTTGAAGAAAGTCAAAACCTTTATTACATTGCTGTTTTTACCTCAATTCTGCTTTTCTTACCTATTTATGGGCTTGATTTTGCAATTAAATTCTGTGGCTTTACTTCTAGTTATTTATGTACCTGGCACATTTTTTTTTTGATAGATTAAAGATTTGTATTACTACAGATTCGCACATAGTTGAGGCAGAAGGCCATTCATGAGAATAGCTTAACCGAAATCTGGTGGCCTTTGAGTCCACCATTGGGATAATCTTCCTATACATCTATGCAAAATTTGGGCAGAATTTGTCTGAGCATAAACAAAAGTATACAAAATAAATACATATGAAAACTGGGAGTAACTAACATAATAATACAACACCAAAATGATACCACAAGAGGCAAAAATGAACAGGAGACAAGAAATAAGTAAATAAAGAAATTATATTAATGTCAAGAGATGACCAAAAGTAGGTCAATGGGACTCGAGGATACATCAATTAACAATAGAAAGTTCTAGGAAAAGAGAATCCTAGAAGCAAACTAAAGAAATGAAAGTACAAAAGACAAAATAAAGCAGCGTTCCACCACCACTAGTGGCAATGAAATCAATACAAATAACAATGAAGGGTGAACAAGAATCCCCGAAAGCATGGGCCGATGACTGTGATATCCTGCTCTAAGCATGGACTTGTATGCACGATCAAAGGCACACTGAACTCATGTGATTTCTCTGTCAAAATGTTTAACTGCCCTTTGAGCACCACAAGCAGCAACATCACAGTTTGAACAGAAGACTATTGACCTGTCCATCCACACAAAAAGCTTTTGATTTCTCTTCATTTATTATCTGAATGAAATTATCATCCAAATCCCTTGTCTTCTCCCATATTTTCACCCTGCAACCTTCCCTATCCAAGAGACTAACCCCTAAGTTTGCCGTTAAGTCAGTAGCTTTTTTAAGTTATCTGAAGGCATGCCGTAATCTAATTTAAGACAATGTACTCTTGATAGCTTGTGCCTTAGCCTCTAGTCTTGCCAGGTGCCATGCATCATTCCTTCTTGGACAATTTTAGAATCACTTTCCAAAATGACTCTTCCCAGCTTGTGTTGCAGAATCAAATTCAGTCCCAGAATCAATGCTTCCATCTCTCAGCCATATTATTAGTACAACAGTCCATACCCATGGAGTTGGCGAAAATCAAATAACCTTTTTCATCTCTGCATACACCACCCACCTCAGAGGGTCCTGGATTACCTCGAGTGGCTCCATCAAAATTTAACTTCAGCCATCCATGGGGTGGGGGAGATCATTTTAAGATTTTTCTTTACTGCTTTCTGAGTCTTTTTATGTGAAGTAATCTTCCTTCTTAGGGACAAGCCTGAATGTTAATTTAGAGACTGCTAAGAAATTGGTCCGGCATTGCGTAACTGTTCTGGAACAACCATTGAATATGCTTTCATTTATCATTCCAAGTGAGCTTAGTGACAAGCCTGAATTTTTCTTTATGGACTGCTAAGAAGTTGGTTCGGCATTGCTCTACCATTCTGGAATGACCATTGAATATTATTTCATCTCTTCTTCCATATGAGCCAAGGCAGCAAAGCCTTAGTTATATTCCATCAGTTCCATTTCTTTGAATTCTTCATTCATTGCCAAATTGATAAGACTGCCAGGTAGACATCATGTGTTATCTAGAAGGCGAATCAGATTATATCAAAAATATCAAGAGAAAGGGCATTGCATCAGGAGGTGGATAACCGTCTGCATCTTGCTCACATAGGAAACTTCTGTTTGGGCCAAGAAAGCCTTTCTTTTGGAGGTTATCCTGAGTCAGAATTATGTTAACACCAGCGAGCCAAACAAAAATGACAGATTTGGGAAAGCTCTTATTGGTCCAGATGGAAAACCAGTTGAGGTGGTTAGGTTCATCTCTTTGTATACTCCTCATGTATCCCATCTTCACAGAATAGTCACCAGTCTTAGTGCCCATCCATTGAGTTCATGCTCTCCAGTCCTATAAATGCTTTTGTAGGATCCAAAATGTTCACAAGCTAATGTTTTCTATTTTGTAGGGCAGGATTGACGTCCAGCTGTTTCTATGATCTTATAATCAGATCATTTTCCTTTCCTTCCTAGTAATCACAAACCGTAAAGCCCATTTTGATTCTTCAGCTCCACTCAAAGGCGAGCTACATTATCGACCGAAGAAAGTGGACTGGGAAGCACTCAAGGGTAAACTGTCATTATGAATAAATGTAACTGTTTTGTAGCTGATTGTTTTATGTCAATATTTTGTCAGCATTTAGTAGTGACATAACAACTTTATATTTGGCTGTGTTAAATGAAAGCCCTTGAGTCTTGGCATTTAGATTACATGTTACATGTCAGGGGAATGAAGCTGTTTATTAGGTCCTCCCAGTACCGAGCAACTTGTATTGAGCACTACCTATGAAATACAACTACGATGACTTTCTTGTTCGTCTATGGTGCTTTCTGGTATGTATTCATTGTTCTGTAGTTGATGTTCCTTTGGTAGTGTAGTTGGTATAACAAACATTACGGCACCGTGCCTTAACGAATTTCGGTTCAAGTTAAAGTCGGTTCAAAAGGGATTGTTGGTTGACAATACTTATTGACTACAACACATATATGATGGAAACTTAATAGGTCAACCATTCTAGGAAGCAGTTGAAACTAATTAGCAAAGAGAGGATGACCTCACAAGGGATTTCAAGTATTTGTGAGATCTCTTTGTACGTGAGAACCTGAAGGAAGAATTTGAAAGGACCCAAGTGGCTATCGAATCTATCTTGGAAAACTTGGCAGTGACGGAAGAAGTAGATTGCTATGCCCTTAACTTGTGGTTTGTATTGGGATATGTGTGGTCGACTTGTGGTGCGCATAACCTTTGACTTAATCATTTGATAAGTTATAAGCTGCATATTGGTAGGGGTAGTCGGCTTATTTGGTTTATGGATTTCTGATAGCTTAATTATGGTATATATCGGATGTAGTGTTAGAATATTAATCATCATATATTTAGAATTTTCTTCTTATTGTAAGGATTTGGGACATTGCCCCCTTGAAGTGGCTTAATTCTATATTCAAGTATTTTTCTCTTCATTTCACTTCATTGCGGGGATCTGCTCTTATTTGCGAGTGAATGTGTTATTTTGCTTACAAGATCTGTTATATTGAGATTTATTGCTATGATTTTGCTTTTGCAACATAGTAAGATCATTACAAGTGGTATTAAAGCTCTGATTTGGGCAAAATTGTGTGGTGCATTAGGGCAGCAGAGGGGAGTGAGAAGAAAGTTGGGGTGAATCTGTTCTTTTCCTTGCAATTATTTTATATATATTCTAGATCTAGTTATTTTTGTTTTGAATTTAGTTGCACACTATGTGAGAGTCAAGATCGAAAACTATTGATCTAAGGGGAATTTAGGGTTTTTGTCTACCCCAGGCATTTTGGCCTTTAAAAAAATTTGGAATTGTTTTTTGATATCTTGGGCAATATAATAGTCATTGGATTCGTCTTTACAAGGCGATTGCAATGCTATAGGTCTTTGGTAACCCTAAGTTTTTGCAGATACTCGGGTTTTGCAGTTTTTTGGTTTTTGGCACCTTTGGGCAATATGGCAGTCATTGGATTGTCTTGAAAAGGCAATCAAAATTTTGTAGATCTTTGGTAACCCTATTTTTGACTTTCAATCAAGCCACAACATGGTAGGGTTGCAAGCTAGAGGCAGGGGCAAGAATTAATACACACCACGGAACACTCCTAACAAAGAAGAGGGATTTAGAGGTGGGATTGGGTGGGACTTCCGATGTGGAGTCACTTAGTCTAGAGGATAGTGTGCCAACTTGAAGAGAGTTTGGAAAAAGTAGATGTCGATATGGCCACAAAAGCGGATATTGTTCGGATCGACTCATCCATAGCAGCCAACAGTGTAAAATTGGATGAGCTTGCAGCGTCTTTCAACAGCTGGATTGTGTCATACTCGTCGTCTCCTTAGCCCCTAGATTTAGGTAACAAATGTTTCAACTGCTCTTGATGGATTAGTGGAACAACCCAATCTTGATTTAAATATAGTGCCATGGGAACCCATGACTAATATGATTTCGGGGTCTTAAAAAGTCCTACTGAAGGTGGACATGCAAAATTTTGGTGGAAAGGACTTGCTCAATTGGATCATTGAAATGGAGATTTGTTTTTATCTACATCAGATTTCATGTGGGCAAAAGGTTACAACAATGTCCTTATATTTGGAACTTGAACCATCCATTTGGTATCAATATCTTTGTGATCAAAAGAAAAAGAGGACTCTAAAGTCGCATGGTTGGTCTTTACGGAGGAGGTGCAGGCACACTATAGTAGCATTTTAATGGAGAACTATTTCAATCAATTGGCCAAACTGAGACTAACATGTTTAGTCAAGGATTATATTCAGCAATTTTAGATCCTATCCTTGAGAATGGAGAAGGTTATGGAGAACTTACATGACTTGTTTTTAGGCGGACTCAAGGATCACATTCAACATGAGATACATGTGTTTAATCCACTTATTGTTTCTTAGTCTATTATCATGGCTTGAAAGGTAGAGGAAGCGTTTCTAGTCACCGAGAGACCAACATTCACTAGCATTCGAGATCGTAGCTCCCCGACACCGTACACCGTCATTTCCTCAACCAACTAGATTAATGCCTTTGCAATATGAATAAAAAATGGCAAAGGGGTTATATGTTTTAACTTTGATAACACATACAATAGAGGACATAAGTGTGCAGAAAATAAACTATTCTACATTGAAGGAGCAACTAAAGAAGAAGAGGATGAAGTGGAGACTGTAGAGGATCCAAAAGAAGCATTAGAAGTTCCATCTCCGACTATCTCATGCCATGTGCTCTCAGGTTTTAGTACCTCACAAACCCTCATGGTAGTAAGATTTATGTAAAACAGAGGGTGATGATATTGATTGACTTGGGAAGTACTCACAATTTCATCAACAATAAGTTGGTTATACATTTGAACTGTTTTGTTTATCCAGCCCCAGAATTTCAGTTCATGATTGTGGATGGGGTTACGCTTAATTGTTTAGGAAAATGCTATAGTATTAAAATCACCACAGGGGACTACATGTTGAATATCCCTATGTTTTCTATTCCCCTGGGAGGAAGTTGATATTGTGTTGGGGGTCCAATGGCTCACCACCTTGGGCACAAGAAAGGCCTGACGCTTTGTTCCATGGAACGGCCCATGCTGCATTCAATGCCTTGAATGCATTTTCAGTTTTGTCAAGGAGGGCCATGCTGGAACAGGGCGACTGCCTTAACTATGGCATGATAATTCATCTAATGTCTCTTCCTTAGTATGGATTGTCTGGTCCTTTTTTTGGTGTCTACACAGCTGTCCCTTTGCCTTTACTTCATGGAAGAAAAATAGGCCGTGTCTTTGATTTGGTGTGCTCAGAAGTCTGCTTGATCCACTGTTTCACCTACTGGAAATAACTCCCCTGTAGATATTTTTGATCTTCTGTATTGTTTTCACTTCTTCGCAGCAATTAGGGCTCTCAGGCTCTCTTTTCAATGGGTTGCTTGTTTAACTTTCCAAATTCCGCGTCATATTGAAATATTAATGGATATTCCATCGCCTTAAATTTGACGTTCACGGGGACGTCACTGGTCACCTGAATCATGTTGAACCTTTGATGTTTGAAGGCTCTTTTTCATCTAAGCCTTTGAAAGCTTCTTTCTGTGTCTTTATCAAGCCTTTGGAACACTTCGAAGGGAAGGTGTCCCTTCGGGCTTTATAAACGGTCCTTTTTTGAGTGTCAAGTGCCTCTCGCAAGGGCACTTACCCTTTAGGCTCAACCAGGCGGCCTTTATCATTTATTTCCTTCAAACAAAATGTCCGAAGGAATTCTTTCGGACAATTTGTCCGAAGGAAATCTTCCTTGGCTTTGGTCGCTTCGAAAGGGGAGCGGGGATAGGTGGTGCTTTCTGCTGATCTCAACAAGTGACACGTGGCGGCTTCTGCCCTAAACAGGTGAGGACACTTGGCAGCATCCGCTTAAACTACAGAAGCTTTAGCTACCTTTTGAGAGTCCCGCGGAAGATGACACATGGCGGCTTTTGTTGAGTTTTTAGAAACAGTGTAGAAACATTTGGAACTCATTTGGATTCATGCGGATGCAGACACTTGGCACGTTCCGCTTGTTTTTGCGACTTACTCGAGGCTCACCACAGTCCTTACTCAATAGCTGCGGATGTCGACACTTGGCGGCTTTCATCGAGTTTCACCAGGGACACGTGGCAACTTCTGTAGCTTCTTAGAAACAAATTACAAACTTTCTGCTGTTGCCACTTGGCACTTTTCGCGGGATTCTGTGAGAAGCTTATTGAAAGAAGCTTTGAAACTTATAACAAGCTTGAAATGCGGATGCCGACACTTGTCGCGCTCCGCTGAGTTTAGCCACTTACTCGGGGCCCACCACAGTCCTTACGAAACAAAAAAAGGAGATGCGGATGTTGACACTTGGTGCACTCCGTAGAGTTATAACGGGACACGTGGCGTGTTCTGTTGCTTTGAGACTTACTAGAAATTGTGTCTCTACAGACGACACTTGGCAGCTTCTCCTTGACTTTATAAGGGACACGTGGTGGCTTCCGCTGCACTTTGAGGTCTGATCTATCCCGGAGGGAGCCAGCCCTTCGGGGTCTTGAAAGGCGGTTTATTTTCTGAGTGTCGAGTGTCCTCCCGCAAGGGCACTTGGAAGACCCCTTCGAACTTCCAGATTTGAAAACCCCTAAGTGCTGAGAACCTGTTTCTTTCCTGCAGAGTCCATAGAAACCAACCTACAGAGTCCGTAGAAACGAGTTTGTAGATCTGGGGTAGTCCGTAGAAATGAGAAACCAGCGTGCAGAGTCCGTAGTTTTGAGGCCTTGAAGTCCGTAGAACAAGTATCTGTAGGGTCCCTAGTTTTGAGCCTGCGGAGTCCGTAGTTTTTGAAAAGGTTGGAAAATTTAAGAATTTGAATGCTCAAAACAATTTTCGAAAAGGGAAGAGAGGATTTTGGTCTGTGCAGGATCAAAATAGTCATATGTTGCTTCAAAAATGAGTGACATTTTTTAGGGACAACAGTTGGCTCTGATTGGGGAACTTCTTTCAGTTGAAAACTTGAAACAACGGAGGGGAGTAGAAACCAGAATCTCCAGTGCTTGTGAAGTATGCCATAGGGCTATGGAGTCATGCAACTAAAAAGAAAGGCTAAAAAAAAACGAAAACAAACGACACAATGCAAAAACAAAGACTATACAAATATACATATATATAGGTGAACTTATCTGATACTTCAAGAGTTGAAGTGCTTCAGATGCTGTCCATTGTGAGGCAGAGAAAATGGTGTGCCATCTTGATACCTCAACAGGAAACTGTTTTCACTATTGAGCTGATGAATAGTAAAAGGGTCCCTCCACAGGGAGTCAAACTTCCCATGCATCCCCTTTGGTTCTCTCCTCTTATCCCACAAGAGGACTTGATCTCCAATCTAGAAATCACGGTTATATGCTTTCTGGTCGAAGAGCTTCTTCACCAAACCTTGATGGGCAGCAATTCGGTCCACCACCATGGCTCTCTACTCATCTAACTCAGTCAGGCACATGATCCTCTTATCAAGGGTGCTTTCATACGTTTGATCTTCAATTGCCTTAGCCAATTTCAATGCTGACAATTCCAAGGTGATTGGTATCTCAGCGTTGAGTCCATAAATAAGTTGGAAATGAGACATACCAATTGCCTTTTTTGGTGTAATTCTGTCTGCCCATAGAGCATCGACCAATGCTTTATGCCATGTCCTTTGATTGTCATCCACCAGCTTCTTGATGATAGTCACCAAGTTTTTGTTGCTTGATTCAGCTTGTCCATCCCTTTGTGGAAAGTAATCAGAAGAGTGGGAGAGAGTGATCCCATAGTAAAAACAGAACTGAGTATCTCTTGGGAAGTGAAACACGCTGCATTGTCAGTGACAATTTTGGTTGGGACCCCAAACCTGGAAATGATGTTCTCTTTGAAGAAATTGCACACTACTTCTGAAGTAGCATGTTTAGTTGGGATAGCTTCCACCCACTTGGTGAAGTAATCTGTTGCTGTGAGGACATAATCATGTCCAGCACTAGAAGATGGGTTTACAGCACCAATGAAATCAATTCTCCATTGCTGGAATGACTCTTCTATGACCACTGGTTTGAGAGACAGGGCAACTAACTTGGGTCTCCCAACAAACTGCTGGCATAGTTCACATTTCCTTACCCACTTTTATGCATTTTGAAAGAGAGTTGGCCAGTAATGCCTGGCTCGTAGAATCTTATGGGCAGTCACAGGAGCAGAGAAATGTCCTCCACAGGGCAAATTATGGAAGGACTTCAAAAATTGGCTCTGTTGCTCTTTGTCCACGCAGCGAAGGAATACTCCATCAAGGCTCCTCTTGTCTCAGAGGACAAAATTGGCAGCTTTCAACTTGATGGTCCTCCTTTCTTTATAAGATAGGTGAGCAGGACACTCACCATAAGTAAGGAAATGAACAATACCTGAATACCACTCATTCGTAGTGGAGACAAAAACGACTGTTGGCATGTATTCTTCTGATTCTTCATGCTCTGTTCCTTCTGGTTTGTTATCAACAATTAATTGGCATAAGCTTTTTCCTCGTACTAGCTTTGTTGGCATGATGACTACATCAAACTCCTGAATTTTAGCAATCCAATTGCCTCTTTTCGTCCCAAACTCCTGGTAAGTTAATATGGATTTAACTGTGGTATCGGGGACCAAGGCAGTAACGTGTGAATTCAAGATGTAAAAGTGGAAATGTTTCACTGCCTTTACCACTGCATATGCATGCTTCTCCATGTTTGAGTACTTCAGCTCATGAGTTTTAAGAGGACAACTCATGAAAGAAATAGCAGATTTCACACCTTGGTTCTGTTGAACCAAAATTGCTGAAAGTGTGCGTTCAGAAGCATAATTGTACATGATGAAATCCTTGTTATAATCCGGACATACCAGAATTGGGGCGTAGGTAATCGCTGTGTTTATATCCTCAAATGCTGACTTGCTTTCTTCAGTCCAGCCGAATGTGGCCTTTCCCTTCATCATGTTTACAATATGCGTAGTCTTCTGAGCAAACTCGGGGATGAACCTCCGTAAGAAATTCACCTTTCTAAAGAAAGAGTGAACAACAACCTTACTTGCAGGCAAGGTAAGCTCTTGGATAGACTTGACTTTGTCTGAGTCAATTTTTATGCCTCTTTTGGACACAATGTGTCCGAGAAGTTTCTCTTTTGTTACTTCAAAAAACTGACTTCTTGGGTTTAAGGAAATGCTATTCTACTGACAGCGTTCCAGCACTTGTTGCAAATAGCGCACATGATCTGGGCGATGCTTAGAAAAGACGGTCAAGTTATCAAGATAAACTATAATGAACTTACCCATCTCATCCTTGAAAGCAAGGTCCATTGCTCTCTGAAAGGTGGCGTCAGTGTTTATCAAGCCAAAAGACATCTTTCTATATGCAAATGTGCCCCAAGGCGTGGTGAATGCAGTGTTGTGCTGGTCTGTCTCACCAACTTTAATCTGATTGTATCCTGAGAAGTCGTTTAGCATTGATAACATCTCCGAACCAGTCACTATCTGAAGGACTTGATCCATGATTGGCAAAGGATAGCTATCTTTCAAGGATGATTGATTCAAGTTCTTAAAATCCACACAGGCGAATTTCGTCATTCTTCTTCCTTACAGGTACTATATTTGCAATCCATGTGGAATGATGGATTGGGAGGATTATCCTAGCATTTAGCATTTTTTGTATCTCAGACAAAATGGTACATGATATTTTCGGATTATATTGCCTGAATTTTTGCTTGTAAGACACTGAGTCAGCCTCGAGAGGAATGTCATGGCGAATTTCATCAGGCTTGAGTGACTTGAGGTCATCAGAGGAGTATGCTAAGACGTCCATGTATTCGCTGAGCAAAGTAGTGAACTTGAACCTCTCCTCAGGAGTACAACATTTCTCAATGTTCACCATCTTAGGATCTTCTTTGGTACCGATATTTACCTGATTAAACACCTGGGAGGAGCTTGAATCCGTTTGCTGCTGTTTGGTGAATCTGTCATGTTTGTCAAACAACTTTTCAAGAGAAACTAGGCCCTTGGGAATTTTGTTCCCTTTCAGCTGTAGGAATTCTTCGTCCGAGCTTGAACTCAATTCAGGAGCGGGTTCAAGCTGCTGAGGCTTACTGCCTTCGAAATGCAGCTGTTCAAAGCTGTCTTTCTGCTCCAGGAAGGCAATGATTTGGTCGTCATTGTTAAACACTTGCCAATGACTCGATTATTAGGTACACTTGGTCGAAAGACCAGCTCAATAGTGTACTTGTCTTCTTTGAAGTCCGGGTGGGGGACCAAGAGAGTAGTTGAAACAACGAGTGCATCAGCCCGATCATTGAATTCTCTAAGAATGGCAGAGAAGCTGAAAGCGTCAGCTTTCAATTTGGTCCCAGACTAAATTGCGGTAGTGGCGCAATTTTTCGTTCTTGGTTTGATACAGGTTTCTCACCTGACAATCCACCAGTTCAGCATCTTCTTTGGCATGGAGTTTGATGCCTTTGTCTCGGGCAACCCTCAATCCAAGCAAAATAGAGATTCATACTCAGCTGTGTTATTAGTGTTGCTGAACTGTAACTTGTATGATGAAGAAAAATCTCTTTGAGGAGATATCAGCACAACTTGGGCACTTGAACCGGTAGAAAAGCCGCTACCATCAAATTCAAGAACCAATACCTCGTTAGACACTGCTTTTCCTTTGGATTCTTCTTCATTCGGAGGTGGAGATCTTTCCACATTGGTATTGCACTCCAATTTTTCTGCTGTTCTAGCTGAATGCATTTTCAAGTTGTCACCGGCAGGGGTTTCATCAAATGTCTCATGAACTTCATCCGTGGATAGAAAGTAGTTACCCATGCTTGAAGACTCAAACAAAATTTGAGCTTCAGGTGCAGAGGTCTAGGTAACCACATATTTCGCTTCCTTCTCAGGGAGCAACCTCTTCATAACACCCTTGACTGGAATCCTTGCTTCGGATAGGTCCATGCTCAATTCACCTCCAACGTCTTTGCAGAAATTTCGTCCAAGAAGGATGCCATATGACGCTGGGACGTCAACCACCAAGACAGTCATCTTGATTCGTTTGTCTGGAAACGCTGCAAATGCAAATTGAGTGTCCTTGATTTGTCCCAACAGAGGTACTTGCTTGTTTTTCATGGAGAAACATCACTAAATGTTTTGGTCACTGTGAGGCCAAGGGATTTAACCACTTTAGCAGGGATGACATTGTCTGAAGCTGCAGAATCAATGATGCAATTGTTCAGTTGATGTCCATTTATCAGCAATGAGACATAGAAAGGTTCAGTCCTACCAGGAACAACAGGCGTGATGACAAGGTTGTTTCTGGTGAGTGCATTTTTGGGGGAATCATGAGTCACCTTGGGAATTGCTTGTCCTATATGGACGGCCTGGTTTTTAACACATTGAACCAGTTTGTCTAATTGCTCGGGGTTGGACTGCAGAAATTCAAATTCAGACATTTGAATTTTGGTTTTCTTTATATGGTCAATTATATCAAATGTTGGAAATGAGCTAGGAGCAGAGGATGGGAGTTCATCCTTTTGATTTTTGGAAGGGGGAGGACTGGACTGCGAATTTGAAGTAGGTGTAGGGATATTTGGTGTGATTATCTTTCTTGCAATCACCGGGTCCTTTGGCTGAAAAGGAAGAGTGGATCCCCGCTTAGCAATTGAAACTACTGGTTGAGGTTGCTTCTCTGCTTTCTCCTTATCAGTTGGCTGGGCTGATTGATTTTTGGACCCGGTGAATACAACATATGATCCCCTAGCTGCTTTACATTCATTTCTAGGTTCATCTTGATAATTCAGGAAACCAATATTGGAGTCGCCAACTAATTCTTCTTCTTCCTCAGTGAAGAGATTAGCGTCATCTTCCGGACTCAACTCAGGGTGGAATGAGAAATCCAATTTAGCTTCAAGATATCCAACCGCTGAGTTAGTTGGAGGTGCTTCAATGGCAAGGTTATTCTTTTGAGGGGGAGGAAGATGATTGGTTTGCCTTTGATTTCTGACAGCATTACCTTGGTAGGACTGATTAGGGAATGTCCTTCTTGGTACATCTCTGTATGGAGCAGATGACATCTTTTATGCCATTTGTTTTCTGAGGGCTAGCAATTCATTTGCTAGCTTTTGCACCATTGGATCAGTGGTGGCCGAAGGTGAGTACTCAGAGTAAGAAGAAGATTTACCTTTGTTTGGATCTCTCCTTATCTTCTCTGCCAAGATAAGGTTATCTTCAACTTCAGTAGCCAAGTCTTGAGCAACCTCAAGGTCTATGTGGCCAGCACGTATCAACAAAAAACTCACTTTAGGCCGCTGTGAGTTGATGAAGAAGCATTTGAGGTTTTTAAGTGTAGGCTGAGCAATAGCAGGAATTCGGTTCCTCAGCTTGTCAAACTTTGCTATGAAATCCCTCATAGGTTCATGAGGTTCCTTCTTCATCTGTGTGAGTTGGGCCAGCTAAGCATGTGCATCTTTTGCAGGCTTGAACCTTGCTTCGAATTTAGCTTTAAGTGTGTCCCAGTCAGTCACTGATCTAGCTTGCAGATGGTAGAACCAGTCTGCAGTAGCACCTTGTAGTGTTTTCACGAAAAACCTGACTGCAACGTCTTCAAATTCCACTCTTATTATGCCACAGGCTATGCTGAAGGTTGCAATGTGTTCATCAGGGTGAACTCTCCCATCATTATAGAATTTAGGGAAATTTTTCTTTGCACGGCGTGGGAGCTCATGTAAGGGTGGAGAAAGGTTCAGTGGACCAAATGAGTTACTCCAGGGGCCTTGAACTGCCATGATGGGATTATGAAAAAGGGGGATAACAAATCTAGGTGGAGTATTTATAGGCAAAGCTCTGCTGACAGCAAAAAAATCAGCTCTACCTTGTGTTGGTGACCTGGTACGGGTAGGAGGAATACCCCTGGATCGTTGAAATTGAAGTTGGGGAGGGAATATGATGAAATTTCCTTGCTGCACCAACTCAAAGACATGGTCAACAACACCTTGAACTCTCTGGCTTCTGGTATAGCGTAGAGTTGCCATATTGTGAAACAAAAATGGAAAAGAACTGGGCTTGCTTCAGCTTGAGGCTTGAGGTTTCAAACTGCGCATTCTATCCTAGTGGCTCTGGTTTTGCAGACCAGATAATATAATGGAAATGGAGGAAGATGGTAAGGCCATAATGATAATGGGTAATACACATAACGGAGTCGCCAGAGTCTATAATGGATAAGGGTAGGTACTGCTTCAATTTAAAACTTGAGGTTTCAGACTGCACGTTAATCCCCAGCGGAGTCACCAAAAACTGTTGGGTGAATATTTTGTCAACCAGCTAACTGGTGAGCAAAATAAGTCTCTTCAACCACAACATAGGGAGATTGGACAGCCAGATGTGTAGGTTTACTACATCAACATGGGACAAATCTCTTCTCTCATCAAGGGGAGGTTCTCTATAAGTATGCAGAAGCTATATACTATATATATAAGCTGAAAATAACACTCAGGGGTAGAATAACACCATTCATCTCTTTTTTTTCAGAGATGATGTTCACAAACAGAGGAGAAAATCTTGGTGAAGACAATGAAGGCACTTCTCTTCTTTCAGAAGTGTTCTTGCAGGGAACAACATGAGTTCTTTCAAGTAGTGACAAGTAACGCGTAACCAAAGGCATAGTAACTAGCAGACTGAGATGTAGCACAAAGTCTCCACTTCGACTGTCCAAGAGTGAGATACGAAAGACAATGAGGGCACAAAGTCGTCCCATGGTCCTTTACACAGAAACAAAATACGAAAGATAATGAGGGCACAAAGTCGTCCCAAGATCCTTTACACAGAAATAGAAAACGGACAAACACTGAAGACAACTATGACAACACAAAGTTTGAAAGTAATCGGCTTCAGGACATCTTCCTTATAACTTTCACTAGCTCTGCTTGTTAGATCAAATAAACAAAAATGCTCTTAGGAAATAGACATAAGAACAATTTCTTAAAATAGCACAAGTTATAATAGCACAAAGTCTGCAAGTAACTTGCTTTCCCATTCAGATAAAATAATATGAACAACAATCTGAGTTCAAAGTCTCAGTAATGCCTTTTAATTTGGGCAGAGTTTCGCTTCTGATAACGAGAAGATCTCTCATGTATCAAATCAGAGATTACATTATATAGCAGCCAAGAAAGCCCTGGCGCTTTGCTCCATGGAATGGCCCATGCTGCATTCAATGCCTTGAATGCATTTTCAGTTTTGTCAAGGAGGGCCATGCTGGAATAGGGCAACTGCCTTAACTATGGTGTGCTAATTCATCTAAAATGTCTTTTCCTTAGTATGGACTGTCTGGTCCTTTTCCTGGTGTCTGCACAACTGTCCCTTTGCCTTTACTTCATGGAAAAAAACAGGGCACGCCCTTGATTTGACGTGCTCAGAAGTCTGCTTGATCCACTGTTTCACCTACTGGAAATAACTTCTCTGTAGATATTTCTGATCTTTTGTATTGTTTTCTCTTCCTCGCAGCAATTAGGGCTCTCGGGCTCTCTTTTCAGTCGGTTGCTTGTTTTACTTTCCAAATTCCGCGCCATATTCAAATATTAACGGATATTCCATCGCCTTAAATTTGACGTTCGCGGAGACGTCACTGGTCACCTGAATCATGTTGAACTTTTGATCTTTGAAGGCTCTTTTTCATCTAAGCCTTTGAAAGCTTCTTTCTGTGTCTTTATCAAGCCTTTGGAACACTCCGAAGGGAAGGTGTCCTTTCGGGCTTTATAAACGGTCCTTTTTTGAGTGTCAAGTGCCTTCCGCAAGGGCACTTACCCTTCGGGTTCAACCGGGCGGCCTTTATCCTTTATTTCCTTCGGACAAAATGTCCGAAGGAATTCCTTTGAACAATTTGTCCGAAAGAAATTTTCCTTGGCTTTGGTTGCTTTGAAAGGGGAGCGGGGACAGGTGGCACTTTCCGCGGATCTCAACAGGTGACATGTGGCGGCTTTCACCCTAAACAGGTGAGGACACTTGGCAGCATCCGCTTAAACTACAGAAGCTTTAGCTACCTTTTGAGAGTCCCGCGGAAGATGACACATGGTGACTTCCGCTGACTTTTTAGAAATAGTGTAGAAACATTCGAGACTCATTTGGATTCACGCGGAGGCAGACACTTGGCGCGTTTCGCTTGTTTTTGCGATTTACTCGGGACTTACCACAGTCTTTACTCAATAGGATGTCGACACTTGGCGGCTTCTGCCATGTTTTACCAAGGACACGTGGCAACTTCCGTAGCTTCTTAGAAACAAATTACAAACTTTCTGTTGTTGCCACTTGGCGCTTTCCGCGGGATTCTATGAAAAGCTTATTGAAAGAAGCTTTGAAACTTATAACAAGCTTGAAATGCGGACGCCGACACTTGTCGCACTTCGTTGAGTTTAGCCACTTACTCGGGGCCCACCACAGTCCTTACGAAACAAAGAAAGGAGCTGTAGAGGCTGACACTTGGCGCACTCCGCAGAGTTATAACGGGACACGTGGCGCGTTCTGTTGCTTTGAGACTTACTAGAAACTGTGCCCCGACAGACGACACTTGGCAGCTTCCCCTTGACTTTATAAGGGACACGTGGCGGCTTTCGCTGCACTTCGAGGTCTGATCTATCCTGGAGGGAGCCCGCCCTTCGGGGTTTTGAAAGGCGGTTTATTTTCTGAGTGTCGAGTGTCCTGCAAGGGCACTTGGAAGACCCCTTCGAACTTCTCGATTTGAAAACGCTTGAGTGCTGAGAATCTGTTTCTTTCTTGTAGAGTCCGTAGAAACCAACCTGCAGAGTCTGTAGAAACGAGTTTGTAGATCTGGGGGAGTCCGTAGAAATGAGAAACCAGCCTGTAGAGTCCGTAGTTTTGAGGCCTTGAAGTCCGTAGAACAAGTATCTGCAGGGTCCCTAGTTTTGAGCCTGCGGAGTCCGTAGTTTCTGAAAAGCTTGAAAAAATGAACTTGAATGCTCAGAACAATTTTCGAAAAGGGAAGAGAGGATTTTGGTCTGTGTAGGATCAAAATAGTCATATGTCGCCTCAAAAATGAGTGACATTTTTTAAGGATAGCAACGCTAAAACGGTAGTTATAGCTTTTGGACTCGGCCTCTACATGTTTGCGATGCTCATATGGATGCAAATCTCCTGGAATAGTCACCTCCATTTTTGAGTGGGGGAACTTAATACACTAGTGCAATGTCGATGGGATTGCATGAATCTCGTGTATCCAAGGTCTACCCAAAAGCATATTATATGAAAAGTCGAGATCTAACACATGGCAAAGTGTATAATGGGCCCAATGATAACTGATATGCTGATGGTGCCTTGTGATTCTCGTTCCTCATTGTCGTAGGCTTTGATTGTGATTGTTTCTGCTTGGAGATGTACTATTGTGTACCCAAGAAGCTTGATGAGCTTTAGAGACACAATATTCAGGGCTGATCCATTGTCTATGAGGAACTGTTTCACTTTGTGTCGTGTTATGTAAACCTTGATGTACAAAGGATTATTATGGAGTGGGCCAAGGGATGGCATATCGCTTTGATCGAAGGTTAGTTGTTGGCTTGGAGCTAGGTGTCCAACCAAAGCTTGAAATTTGTTAGGAGATATGTCATTAGGAGCTTTCGATTGGCCAAGGAATTCTGTCAAGATGTTTTAGTGGATAGTAGATGTTCGCAACAAATCTAAAATAGAGATTTGTGCTGGCATCTTTTGCAATTGTTCTACAATGTCAAACGTCTTTTTTGGAACATGAAATGACTTGTTCCGAGGCAGCATGTTTTGTTGGATAATGGGTGAAGTGGCAGATAGTTGTGGGCCTAGTATGGTAATCCTTGATCGCTGAGTTGTGATTGCACAATTGGGATTAGGTACATGACCAATGTTGCTAACAAATGATGGTAGAGGGGGACCAGATAGGATAAGTCTTGGTTGTTGGTGCACTTGTGTGTGGTCACGGGCTAACGACAAGATATCAGTATAAGGTCCAAATATGGGAGTCCCTGCTTGCTAGTTCGCCTATGTGCGGTCCCAAGTCAAGGAAGGATTATCGACATGGGTTGGTTGATTGGGTATGATTAGCAACGGTTTTATCTGATTGGTACTTGGCCTCAGATTAATGGAAATGGTATTAACGCGACCTCCTGCAATATGGCCTACAACCGAGTTGTAGTCATGTGCAACTGCATGGTAAGTCTGTTGGTTGTTTGCACTGTTCTGACCTTGGTTTTTGTCCATTGTTTTGACGTTGTTGGTTTTGCTGTTGGTTTTGTTGGTTTGGCGTTGGTTGTTGACACTGTTGTTGCCATTGTTGTTGGTTGTTGAGGAAATGGATTTTGATAAATGCCAAGGTTCTGATTGGATGTGGAAGCTCCACGATCCATTGAGATCTCTCCATTTTCAATCATATTCTTGATCACATGTTTAATTTGCACACGTCGTTGCAAATTATGGTTGTTGACCCAATGATATTCACAAAATTCATTTGGCATGTACCAGTCTGGATAGGTAGCACCCTCGGGAAGGTCCTTCAGAATAAGCCATCTAATCAAATTAGCTGCAACAAGTTTGCGAAACACAGTCTTAATAGGCTCTCCAAGGTTGCTAAAAATACGATGCGTAGGCACAATTCTTCTTGGAGGAGGGTTTTGCAAAGGCATTTGTTGCGCTGGTCTAGGTTGCGCTTGCTGTCCCTGCTGCATTTGCTGAAGAGTTTGTTGGGTAGGAGGTATGTGCATATGTGGCATAGGTTGTTCAAATGGTGGTTGCACCATTTGAACATGTCGTGTATCTGTTACTCCGTTACCTACAACATTCTTGTTGCGATTGAATTGCTTGGGTCCGTTAGAATTATTGGTCTAGGTTTGATGAGATGCTTGCGCTTGGACTGGATTTTGATTCTGGCTATTGTTTTGATTTTGGTTTGGGCTTTGATTTGATGAGGCTAGTTTATTGATCCCTTTGTTAATAAGGGCTCTCTCAATCAACAAACCTTTGTCAATGATCTCTTTGAAGGTGTGCGCACACTGCAACTCCAAATTGTAAAATATCTCGTTGTGTAGATTTTTGGTAAACACAGTGGCTAGTTGTTTATCTGGTAGACTGTGGGTGAATTGGCTTGCAAGGGCTCTCCATTGCTATAAATAGCTTGCGAAGCTTTCTCCAACTTTTTGTTTGGCCTGTGTTAAGTCTACCAATGAAATCTCGTGCTCGAGATTATAAGAGAAGTGTTGTACAAATTTGTCCGAAAGATCGTCAAAATCAGATACAAAATTCTTAGGCAATTTCAGGAACCATTCTAATGCTTGCCCTGCTAGGTTTTTTGGAAACAACAATAGGTATATGTCAGTATAGGCCACTGGTTGGCATGCAACAAAGAATTTTGTTAGATGGGCCTTGGGGTCACTTTTTCCCTTGTATTTGTCAAACTTTGGTGGCTCATACCCTGAAGGAAATGGTATCTGTAAGTACTCAATGTTGAAAGGGTAAAAACACACATCGTCCAACGTGAATTTTTTGGTTTGTTTCCCCGCTTGAATGAGGGCAATTGCATCCTTCGTTGTAGTTCGTGTGTGAAAAAACCAGTGGGATCATTGACCTGTTGAGGTGGAGGTTGTGCGGTCACAAGTGGATTACTTTCACTGAGGTATGGAGGCATTTGCTGGGGAATGTTGGATTGGTTAGGGAATGGACCAGGAATATGTATATGTGGGTTAGGGTGCAATTGTTGAAATTGCACTTGTCGTTGTGCGATGTTCTGGTTGGGGTTGGGTATGTAGGCCTAATGTTGGGTATACTGCGGTTGGGATGGAGGTATATGGCCGTATTGTGCCTGTCGAGGTTGAATAGGGACATGCTGCCGACTGGTCATACCTTGTTGATTGAGGGGAATTTGTGACCAAGACCCTGCCATTGAAGTTGTGGTGCGTTTGGCATGAAAGACAATTGTTGCCTAAAAGGTACTTGAGGAACATTAGAACCTCTTGGTTGCGCGAATCCCTATTGGGAAGTGGACGCATGTTGGAGATTCGGCATTTGTCGTTGACTAATACTTGTATGTTGTTGGTTAGACATCGTTTGGTTTTCGATCGACAGGTTAGTCTGCAATTGAAGAGGTGTGTTCGCTGCTACCTGGCGAGGTGGTGCATTGGTTGCCCCCTGTTGAGGTGGCAATATGTTTTGCCTCTGCTGTGTGGGTATGTTTGATGGTGCCTGTTGTTGTGGAATATTACTCGTCACTTGTTGGGGTGAAGTAAGATTCGTCACATTTTGTTGTGGCATTCACTGATCGTTAGTTGACTACTTAATCCTTGTTGGGTGCTTGAAGAAGCAACTAGTTGAGGATTAGAGGTAGTTGGCTGAGGTTGGGGAGTAGAAACTCCTAACCCTTGAGGTTGCGGACCACTCGTGTTGTTATTTAAAGGCATATTTTGTTGTTGACTATTTGTTTGTGTGCTAACACCACTTTGGTTTTACTTGCGCATTGTGCACTATGTTCAACTCAGTGTTCTACATAGAAGCAGAAGACACTTCCTCGATGGTTGGGGTATTGAACATGTTTTCTCCCAAAATGTTTTGTGTAATTGGGTCAAAACATTGATTTTCTTGACTTGTCAACTCAAATAAGACTCCTGTCGAAGGGAGTGACTGAATAAGAGGTGCATTTGACATGACCATATGATTAAAGTTACGTGCCAGGGTTTGATACGTTTGGTTTGCTATCTGCATTTGAATGAAGTGGTCCTCCATGAGGCCTCTTTGTGTGACAAGCATATGCGGATCTTGATACAACATTGGTACAATGGCATTAGGATTACTAGAAGAGGCTTGTTCGTTGTTTTGATTGTAAGACATGTTGTAAGGCCCTCTTACTAGACGTGGCAAGTTGTAATGGGGAAAGTCTGCCAGAAATTGATCCCCTCCCTTTGCAATTCTATTAGGATCATAGGTTGATGGCATTGTAACATAATAGGGTTGCTGTTGAACTTGTTCTGCAACCGAAGGTATGCTAGCCAAATATTGGGTCGTTTGTTCTTGGTCTTGCTCCGTGTACGGAGACGTGCTAACCAAATAATTGGCCAAAGGATCTTGACTTTGTTCCCCTGTTTGATTGTTGTATGGTGGATAAGAATCCATCTCCCAAACAACATCGTCTCCATAAGGGTCTTGAACAAAGTCCTCTTGTGTGACAAGATTTCCATATCTTGGATTATACATGGCTCCACTACGTGTATAGTGAGACAGTCAAATCAAATGGAAAATATTTCGCAACAAGAGGGGTTAGAGTTCTACAAACTCTAAAAAGTTATACCTGAAAAGACAAAAGGTTCAAACTAGGTCTAACTTGGTCGAGGGTGGAGCTGTATCTCCAAAACGTCAAAGCAAAGATTTGGTAAAAATATAGTTTAAAGTCAAATGTTTAATGTTAAATGTCTCGCACAAACTAGGACAAGTAAAATGAACTAAATTCAAGATGCCAAACTCCTGTTCAAAAGATGTTCCAAATAGGTCTAAACTAGGAAAGAGAAAAGTTGCTAGGTCTTTTGGCCAAACGCGACGTCTAAAGCTAGGCTCAAAACAAGGCAAATGCTAGGATTTTTGGCCAAACTCAGCGTTAAAAGCTAGACTTGAAACAAATGATAATTTTAATCTAACAGACTTGGAACACTTTGGCATAAACAAGGCACTTGATTCTAGACATAAACGTGATCAAACTGGTATGAGGCATTAAACAAAAGGCATTCGAAGATGGATTGATTTTCACAAATGAAGGCACAAACAATATAGTTTTCGAATTTTGGGTCAAAAATTGACCTAAGTTATGCAACCTAAAAGAGAAAGATTTGTGTATTAGCCCCTGTGTGTTGAGGCCTAAACAAAAATCAATCAATGTTTGGATCCGAACTTGGAAAAGTTAATCAAAGACACAACTTAAGAAAACTTAGGCTTTAATGACCAACAAGCTAGGGAAAATTAAACAACGTAACGACACTAAAGCAAAGATCCAACAAGGCACATGTGATTTGTTTGAACAATGACAATTTGGACACAAGATAAGACAGGTCTATTGAAACAATTTGAGCAGCATAATAGCGTTATCGCTCCCAAAAGATGTGACAATGGTTTGTTTCAAAGACTTCTAAGGCATGAAATTTGAATTGATTTGGGTGGCATAACATTACCCGTTACAATCAAGTGACAATGTTTTTGACAGAATTTTTTTCTAAATTAAAGCAAGGTGTCAAACGGATGACATAATGATTCAAACAATCTAGTAATATAGACAAAAAAACTCGTTCATGACTTCGTATAAACAACAAAGTTTTAGATCTAACACAACAGGAAATAAAATAATAAATGACAAAAATACAACTAAGTATATCGTCGTAAATCGTATCAAGGTGTGGCAAGTGGGTTTGACTAAAACTTACAAGTTACGACCATTTAGATTGATCCCAAGTGTGGTTAACACAAAATAAGCATCACGTCACTTGAGTTCATACCGATCAACTCATCATGCAAGGGTCTATTCCTTTACATGATGATACCATCATTGGACTTCTATGTGGTATCCCCTTGTTGACCAGACTTGACTCGGGCCTTCGTTACTAAAGGAAATGTTAGCTGTTCTACCCCTTGGCTCTGGTAGTATGCGTTACCGTCTGTGTATACTCTGCCATGGAGTGTGGTTGAAACACTATCAGGAGATGAAGTCCCAAGTCAATGCTTCCCTAAAGAACCCATGAGAGGTAATGACATCCCCTTCACAAGGCAAAATGCATGGAAATAAAGACTGAGTAGAAAGACTTTAAGGTTGCTTTTAGATCGCCCAATTTCATGCGGATTTTGGGGAGAGTCTAGGCAACTTTATTTTTATGCCTTGGACTAGGCACCAAATGCAATGAAAAGGTGCTTTTGATCACTTGAGTTCTCTATAGGCGACGGGGGTAGAGCATACACACGCTATTCTTTGTGCAAAATAAAATAAAATCAACAAACAGTTTGCAAGCAATTGCCAGTGAAGTTTGATTTTAGACACTAAATTGAAATGTGACGATGTTCTTTACTTGGCCCTTTGGCTTAAGTGCGAAAGCTTGAAAGAATTAAACAACACAACTTAAGCAAAAGCATCTATGTTCATTTGAAGCCCAAGATCCAAATGTTCAAGATTTAGCCTAAGTTCATTTTTAAACACCAAAAGTAAGTGTTCAAGACTTAGCCATTCTTTTTAAGCACCAACAATGAAGTGTTTCTAAGATTTAGCCAACCTAATTCCTTTTAAACACCAACATCCAAATGTGCAAGATCTAACATGTTCATTTTAACACCAAAACGAAATGTGATTTGATTTAGCTATATTCCTTTTAAAAGCCCAAAACGAAATGTGTATTAGCTAAAACATGCAAATTTGTGTTTCAATTACGTCTATGACCTGCAATTGTTAGATAGTAACCTCCTGTTTTGCAGCACTTTTGATTGTGAGCAAATGATCTTTGAAAAAAGAGCTCTTGGGTTTTTAATTAGAACACACAGTGACCAGGGTCGGTCAGAGATGATCGATGCCTATTCAAGGCAACCGTGGCGGTCAGTTCACAAAGAACCGACGCAAGTCACGAAGAATCGACAGCGGTCGATTAAGACCATCGTCTATTACCTATGGACCCGAAGGCAAAACCATAAAAGATAAACATGTTAAATTAGGCCTTGGTTAGATGAAAATTTGAGAAAACCTGCAAGACAAAGTTTAGTCAAGGAGTTTAAGTGCTCTTGAAACCTAGAAATCATGAAAAGGAATGACAGAAAGAATCAAAATGCAAGCTTTAAATCCGTTTTTACCCTGCAATCCAATCGGTGCCGGTTTCCACAGAATCGAGGTCGATTGGGCAGAACCGTGGTCGATTTAGGACAAATTGACGCCGGTTTCCACAGAATCGAGGTCGGTTGGGTAGAACCATGGTAGGTTTAGGACAAATCGACGCCGATTACACTTGATCGTCGTCAGTCTCTGTGTAGATCTGAGAAATATAAAGAAATCAAAATCCAGCCAAACCAAGGTTAGAAATGAAATTTTAAAGAGATTCAAGCATCAATTTCTTAGTTTTTGAGTTGCATATTGATCTCTTTGCTATGTGGGGTGCTTATGGTCCCACTAGGCATGCCATTTGTGATCAAGGAATCCAAGAAGGGTGGTTAGATCATATGTTAGCTTCACAATGAAAAGAAATCAAAATGAAAACAAACATACTAATAAGCATAACACTATCTTGCCTAGATCACAGGGAGGAGCATGGTGAAGAAAATCAATCAACAAAGCACAACTAAAATGCTAGAAAACTACCTTTCTTACCTTCTTTGAATGCTCCAAGAGATTTTTTCATTTGGCTTATTTGGCTTTTGCTCAAGAGATCTTTGGCAAATGGAGTTGTGTGGCTCCTTATTCCGTTGGCACCATGGTTGGCTTTGTAGCTTGATGTGGTTCATAGTGGCTTGGCTTAGAATTTTGGCATTATAACCACTCTTGTCATAAAACTTGCATTATAACATTACTCTATCCAAGCTCTCTAAATGAAGAGGCAAATGCTTGTATTTACAGGTTAAGGTGTAGTTGGGGTTTGGAATGGGTTCAAACCTTACCTTTTTGAGTTAATTAACTCCAGTAGAGTTAAAAGGTGTCCAAACCTCATGATTAACAATGCATAGGCATGGGTGGGATATTTTGGATTTTGGACAATTCACAAAAAGTAATCATGAATTCTTAGGATATTCTTTGATTTTTGAATTTCCTTTTTGATAATTGATTTAATTGCTCAAGGTTAATTCAATTTAGGCATTTGATTTGATTTTGCATGTTAATTAATTTTGTTTAGGCATTTTAGCATTTTGAAATATTTGAATGAATTTGATGTGTGCATATGATCCCATCCCAATTAATATTATAAGCCAAATTGCATGTTATGAAGCCAAATTCGAGACATTTAGAAATTCTTAGGCTAGATGTGCAAAGGTTGGTAAGAATTGATCCAAAGTTTGATATGAAGCCATTGGTGGCTAATTTTAGATGTTTACAACATTCAGTTCGATTCTAGGGGGCAGGCACGATGAAGCAAACCGGGTTGAAACCTCGCTTCAAGTGAAATATGAACCTGCATCCCCTCTTTGAAAACATGTGACGATACTTGAGATCGTTGTTAGTGGTGGGACTCGTGTGTCGGTATGCAATGATTGTCATACCATGTACAAGTCCTCGTATACTCGGTTCAAAACTCATTTGATTGGGTATGGGCCAACGGGTATCAAAAAGTGTGATAAAATTCCTAAGGCAAAAGTAGTTGAGTACATGAAAGAGCAAGAATAAGCAGATGTTGCAGTTGCTTCAAGAAGCCGTTCTAAAACAATACCTCTACAAAGAGGCAGATTAGGAAGACCAGCCATAACACTTGCAACTGCAAGTTATCTTTTCATTGAAAGTCAAACTCGAGCTCATTCAGTTGCAATACCCTTTGATAATGATGCAGATGTCACTTCAAGGAAAAGACCAAAAAGGACCATTGGAAAAAGCTTTTAATGTCGCACAAAGGGACATTGCTGATGAGTTGATTGCTAGATGCATTTATGCATGTGGGCTATCCTTCAATGTTTTGAGATCGCCTTATTGACAACAAAGGTTGAAAGTGGTCAATGATGCTCGACAACGTTACAAAGGCCCCAACTATGAGAAGGTCCGCACCACACTCTTGGCCAAAGAAGTAGAACATATTCACACTTCTTTGCATCCAATTAGAGATTTGTGGAAGGATTCAGGGGTGTCCATTATCTCAGATGGATGGAAAGATGCTCGAAATAGGCCTTTGATTAATGTTGTTACAGTATGCCCTAAAGGGGCAATGTTCCTAAAGGCAGTGGATTGTGAGGGCAAAGTGAAAGATGCTTAATTTATTGCAAACATTTTAATAGAGGCTATTGAGTCTGTGGGCCCTCAACATGTTGTCCAAGTCATCACAAACAACGCAAAGAATTGCAGAGTAGTTGGGTTGATTGTAGAGGACAGATACGAGCACATATTTTGGACACCTTGTGTTGTCCACTCCTTCAACTTGATGCTACAAAAGATTGACAAAATCCAATGGATAGAGCAAGTTTATGCTGAGGCCAATGACATTCAAACATTTGTTACAAATCATCATGTCTCAGACCATCTTTAGGAAATTCTCAAAGTTGGAGTTGTTGAAGGTAAGAGATTCGAGAACAACTTCTTAGTCTTACTTTTGAAGTTCTTAATTTGGAAGTTCTAACTTTTTAATAATTAATTGTAGTTGTTTATCAACGTTTACAATTTGGACAATTAAGCTTATAAGTCTTATTTTATTTTTGTAGATTGCTGAAATTAGATTTGCCTCTAACACGCTCGTCTTGAGACGACTTGTGACGGTAAAAGAGGCACTAAACAACATGGTGATTAGCAATGTTTGAGGTGTGTGGAGGCAAGCAAGCACTGGCATTGAAAAAACTAATAAGATCAAAGCATTGATCCTTGATGATAATTGGTGGACCAAGATTGAATATGTGCTTAGTTTTATAGAGCCTATTCTATCTATGATCCGATTTACGGATATAGATGCAGTTTGCATGGGAGAGGTTTATGATGGGATTGATTCCATGCTTGAAAGTATGAGAGAGATCATACAAAAAAAAGAGCAAGACTCAAAGGAAACATTTTATAATGAAATCAAGTCTTTGATCATGAAGAGGTGCAATAAAATGACCACCCCATTACATCTCCTTGCTTATGCTTTCAATTTGAAGTATTATAGCAATGAAATTCTTCGGCTACCTAATAAGCAACCACCATATGATGTTTTAGAGGTTGCAAATGGAACTAGGCAAGCATTCAAAAGGCTTTTTCTTGATCCATCTGTAGCTAGTGCGGTCCGCAATGAATTGGACATGTTTGTAGCTTTAGAGGGCAGCATGGGAGAAATTGAGGTTCTTTTTGACAAATCCAGCTTGTCCCCAATCAAGTGGTGGTATGCACATGGCCATGATGCCAAGTACCTATGACTTATTGCAGTCAAAATTATCTCAGAGGTATTCAATTTAAATTAAATAAAAAACAATATTAAGTTATTGACATTTTTTTTACATTGTTACAAATTTTAAATTCGAAAATTCTAACAATCAACAATATTTTTTTGTGACAGGTGGCTAGTAATTCTTCAACAGAGCGGAATTGGAGTACATATGGATTTATCCATTCTGCTAAAAGAAACAATTTGGCATCTAAGAACGCTGAGGATTTGGTATTTGTGCATTCCAATTTGCTCCTCCTTCCACACAAGTCTGAAGATTATATGTGAGGGCCTAACAAACTTTGGGATATCATTCTAGAGAATACGGACTTGTATGCCTCCACATCTACATTTGCCCAAGTTTCATTACTTGGTGTTGATGATGTCGATGACAATGAAGAGAATTCAACACCAGGGGTGGAGAGTGGAGCTAGTGGGAGTTGTCCAAGTGGGCTAAGTGGAACTAGTGGGAGTGGCATCCATAATTATGAATATGAGGACAATTTGAATCTAGATGAATTATGATTTATTCTAGATTTGCATTTTGAAAATTTGAATGTATTTGCAATGTCTACTTTGAACATTTTGAAGCAATGAATGACCAAACACTATGTATTTTCAAGTGTTTTACTTAAAAAATGAGTAATATGCATTGTTTATACACACACACACACACACACGTACCCACGGCATATCCAAATCAAGGTTCTAGAAAAATGGCATACCCATGTACCCGAGTCGTACCCATACTCGTATCCAAACAACATAGGAGGAAACTAACAGCCATTTTGAAGTGGACCAAGCCTTCCAATGTGATGGAGACAAGGAGCTTTATAAATTTAGTTCAATACATAAGGAATTTAATGAAATCTCTCTACCACACTGACACCTTTGCTATATGTGACAATAGGTGGTAAGTCGTTTATTCAGGGTAGAAATCGGCAAAATGCATTTGCTGAGTTAGAGCAAAAGATTTGTTATGCACTAGTTTTAGCACTACCTAATTTGAAGTTACCATTTAAGATGGAAATGGATGCTAGTGATCATGCAATGGGGGCTGTCCTATTGCAATGAGGTTTGTTTATCGTTCAGAGTTGTTGCATAGAGCAGTTTTGAATTGCTGCACATATGATAAAAAAATTGTGTGCTCTTGTTCAAGCGGTTGAGAAATGGAAGCATTGTCTAGTGGGAAAGGAAACCATTATTTATACAGAGCATAAACCACTCAAATATTTGCAAGCCCAATCAAAATTGTAGTAGGGACAACACTATAAATGGATGGGTTTCTTAAAACAATTCTATTTGGTTTAAATATAAAAGAGGCGTGACTAACAAGTAGGCTGATATGTATATGTTGTTTAGACTCTAGACCTCATTTGATTTTGGCTTTGGGCACTATAACTCAGCTCAAGCCTTTTGTTCAAGAGGCATATGGTGAGTAACTTGAGCATAGTACAACTTTTGGAGAGGTATTTCAGAAATTAAAAGAGGCATAAAGTGTAGGTTTTGAACCCAAATAGGACTACCATCTCCAAGAGGGGTTTCCATATAAGTTTGCTAAAATTTGTGTGCCTAGAGTGGGAAGAATTCAGCTAATGGGGGAAACTCATAAATTTGCCAATTATTTTTGTGTTACAAAGATTGGCATGCATTTGCAAAGGTATGTTTATTGGCCAAACATGCAAATTTGCAAAATTTTTAAGGCGATGTGTTTATATAGCATGAGCAAGTCTAGCGATAGAAAGTTGAGTTTATATGTGCCATTACCAGTTCCTTCTACACCATGGGAGAGTACTTATATGGATTTCATATGAGGTTTATCTTTATCAAGGAATGGGCATAATCACTTGTTAGTTGATGTAAACTGGTTTAGCAAAATGTGTATCCTTCTTCTATGTAAAAAATTTGAGGGAAATGATGCAGCTGAACTATTTTTCACTAACATTTGGGGTCATTTTGGTTTGCCAATTTTCAGATAGGGATTCAAGGTTTTTGAGAAAATTTCAGACTACATTGTGGTAGAAGATTGAACACTGAGTTCAAGAAATCCACAACTTTTCATCCACAAATTGATGGGAAACAGAGGAGGTAAAATAGGAGACATCCTAAGATTTGGGATGAAAATTTTGCATATATCCAACATTCTTATAAGAAGGCTATTTATTCATTCTTCTACTAATAGATCTCCTTTTGAAAGATGTGTTGGCTACTTACTTCTTAGTACATTTGATGTCTTGTTAGGACAGCCACATCTACAAAGCAAGACACAATTAACATAGAGTTGAGCATAAGTTTCATGTTAGGGAAATGGTATGGTTGTACTTGAGTAAAGTGAGACTTCAAAGTAAAGCTAAGAAGTTGAAACCACTTAGGTATGTTTCATTTGCGATTCTGAACAAGTGGGCAAAAATATGTTTAGATTAGACTTGCCCCTCAATACATGCAGATTATTCCATGGTGAATGTTGAAAAATTATGTCTGTTTGAGCTACATGCAGATTCTATTGCTAATGGTTGTATCCCTCAGTCCCATTGACCTAATTTTGGCCATTTGTGGACATTAATATGATTTCTATTTTTTTCTATTTGAGCTCTCTATGCTAGACGAATAAGAAGGTTTATTGCTGCCTTCCATTGAAGATCTTACTCCTACTGATCAAAAGTAGTTAGGAAAGATGTTTTGCAGAAGAAAGGAAGAGCGTCAAGGAGGGGATTGCAGGAAAGTTGGCCAATTTGGTTGAAAGGACAGTTTCCAAGCAAAGCCAGGTGGTATTCGAAGGAGCAAGTGGGGGAAAAGTTCCCTCACCTTATGAATCCTTAAGCTTTTGGGGACCAAAAGCCTCCTAATTGGGGAGGTGCGATCTGAGTTGGATCATGAAAATGTTAGTAAATCAGCTAACTTGGCCAGTATTCTCATAAAGACTGAGGTTGTAACTTGAAACACTCTCAAAATGCTCTCCATCCAATGAGGTTAAGTTAAGATTAATGTAATACAATATGCATAGGGGGCTACAAAGATTGCAGGAGGTTTTGAGGTGATCTGGACAAATTTCCATTGAGGTAGTTTCCTGGAAAACAGAGCAGAACAGGGTATTTTATGCCCCATGGTGAAACTGCCAGTTCATGCAGAGCAGCTGTGTCGCATGTGACAGTGGTGATTTTGCATGTGTCAATGATGGTTTTGCAATAAAGCAGCAGTTGCACATATGTCAAGGGTGGTTGCAGAAGTGATGCGGCAGTTTCGTAGCCAAGCGGTGGTTTTTCCATGTTTTAAGTGGCAGTTCTGCACGAAGACATGCAATGGTTAAGTTTTTGGCTTCAGACAGTTTCTTTTTCTCTTCTCTATCTTTTGGGACTTGCCTAGCATGCATAAAATAAACCCTCAGGGGTCATTGTAAAATCATCTTTCAAGTAGTTATTTCTCATTCTTCTTCTTGATTGTCTTAGGAGTTGAGCGTTGTAGGGAAGTGTATTGCGAGCAAGTTGGAGACCATATATGGGTCTATGGGCATGTTGTAGTTGATGGAAATATTCATGAAGACCTGGTAAAGGCAATAAACTTGTAACAGCATAAGGAGATAGTTGCAAGAGGAGGCAAGACCTCACTCTTATGGAGTTTTTCCCACATTGAAATTCTCCAGGATAAATAACTTCTTGTGTAGCTCTGTTTTTGTGTTTGTTTGCGGTCTTTCTTTCTCTTCTTACAACTTTTTTCTGTTCAGTTTTACAGTAAATGACAACTCTAGTCTAAGCTCAAAAGTATGTTCTATGTGATCAATGTTAAGAAAACAGAAACTAAATCAATCAAGTTGTATTGGGAAACTCGAGGAGTCATGTTGGTGAATTAAGTAAACTGTAATATAATATCCATATACTAATTACGGATTAGTTTGCCCACAATAAAATACTCTGTACATTTTAATAATCATTTATCTAGAAAGTGTAGTTGGAGGGGATGAATCCACCCAAAGCATACCTAGAATACTCAATTTTTTTTACTTTTATTTCGGCTTGTTTGTGGAAGTTTACAGTTGGTTAAATACTTGCTTCTGATGGAAGGATAAAAATTCATGATTGATTTTGATGAAAGAGTTGTTGTGAGGACGAGGTAGATTGCTTGCCCACAGCAAAGATTGTGCATATTTCAATAACCATCTATATCTAGAAAGTGCTGTTAGATTGGCTGACATCCATTCTATTTATGCCTAGAATACTCCGATTTTTCTTGTTTTTAATATCCTCAATATTATGATCATGTCAAGGAGATATCTATGGCTGTTAAGTGTCACTAGAAAACTTGTTACCCGTCCAGTTCAGGAATGTCTGAAATATTTAATAATTGAGTGGCTCCTGACCACTTGGAATACACACTAAGAGGTAAATGGCAAGACATCAGACCACAATGAAGTTATCAGCTTCTGTGATGTGCACAGTACACAGTGATAGAAAGCAGAGAAGAAATATCTCTTGTATTTCTATAGAAAGTAGTAGACGATGACTCACATGTATAGTTTGTACCAAGTCAATGCATGGTAAAATAAATTCTAGGAAAGAGAAACATTTTAGTGGGAGAGGCAGGAGAGGAAGAAGCGAAGCAATACAGACAAGTCTGGATGAGAAGGGTCAACGGCATAGAAATTGGATGAAAAAACAATAGTGTGAGAGAGAGTTTAAGAAATGAGAAAGCGACGAGTAAAATTATGTATAAGTTGGTGAGTTAGTTTCTAACAAGAGGCTCCAATATAAGCAAATTATGTAACAACATTCAATTTAAACCTATCATAGTCAATTGGCAGCTGCTGAGGTTGCTAGCCAGGCAAGCTAGTACTTGGTAAAGTTTTGTAAGAACCAATGCAATTGCATTGTATTTTGTACTAGTAAATGTGTTGTATGCTGTGTTTTGTACTCAATTCAGATGATGCAATGTGGGATGTGCAGGCAAAATGTTGTCAGGAGTTTTTTTGCAAATTAACATGTGAGCAACTTGTGTTCTTGATTGACAGTTAAAAGAAAAGGTTAGTGAGTGGTTAATGTAAATCCTTCTCACATTCACAATAGTTGATCCAAATAAATTTTTTTTGGCTTCTGGATTGCAACTGTGTTACCGATTTTAACTAAGTTGTAATCCAAAAGCCAAATAATTTATATCAATTAAAATGGACTGTGCAAGCTTAAAACTCTCATGATCAAGAGTTGATGATAGGTTAAGCTAGTTGAACCACTGGAACTACCCATCACTAATAGTAATATCTATAGAGACCTGAGAGTGAGTAAGAGACGGACAGCATATGGAATTATAGGTCTGGGCTTTGGTTCAATGGATTGAATCATTTTAATTTTTCTAATGTAATAAATATTGTTTACATTGCATATTTTATATCCATTACAATTGTGACTGAATCATTTTTTTTCATTGACAGTTAGCAAATGTTCCTGTTGGCAGGGACACTTTTTCTAACAATAATAAATTAGTCCCCAAGCCTATTTTCTATTCGTATAACATCAGTTTAGTCAAAACTGAGTTCCTTTAAGACTATTCACGTAGATGGAAGGAAGCAATGTTGGCTTTATTCCCATTAGATAAAATACCATAGAAAACTGATTCATATTAGACAAGTGGAAATTAGCGATCTGGGAATAACTCATAAGCTAACATGGCAGTCTGAGTTGAAGTTGAGACTTAGATTTGTGGAATGTCTGTGTCGTGTTATTTTTGTTGTGCAAAATTGCCAAATTGGACCAATCCTCTTGAGCTTTCATTTCTATACTCAATCAGACATAATATGTGGTGTGTAATTTGTTGTCCATGGTTCTGCCATGGGACTTTGTATCTGGCAAACATTATTTTCTATTTTGCAAGGTTATTTTTCATTTGTGGAGAACAACCTTGAGGAATATTTCCTAAAATGAAAAATAAAAAATGATGATGAGAACAAAAGGCCATAAATTTCAAAGGCACCATACATGATGCCTATTGTTACAACTTGAACACCCTGCATATAAATACTATAATTAGGTTGTAAGGTATGGCTCTCTTAGTATATAGTTGTTGATGTTCACAAGAAACATTTTATATGAGGAATTTCCTCTATGAGTTCACATAGGCCATTCTATCATTAATATGCTAATTTAATATAACCATGCCATCTTTTATTAGTTCTCTGACAACTGGGTAGAATTGCCAGCAATATTGACATTCACTTTTTGTTGGCTATAACAGTTTTCAGGGGATGACTCTGAAGATGAAACCTCAGGTGAGGAAGGTGAACCTACATTGGAGATGGATATAGATTCACAGTTGAATCAACAAGCAACAACAATAGACAAAGTGGAGAGCTCCACAGCAGAGAACCTCACCGAAAAAGAAATTGCAGATGGATGGTCTGTTGTTCCATCTAGACACAAAAGGGGCCAGCATAAGTCATGAAGAAGTTGGTACATACGCATGACCAATTTTCTCTAGCAGATGTTTCCATTCATGTCTATTCTGTAAGCTAACTGGAGGACTCTTTTATGCATTTAGCTATTGTTCTGCTTACCTGTTTTGGCCAGTTTTGATTTTGGTTTACATCAAGCACATCTTCTTGCAGAACATTATTTATCCATAGGTTCATTATTTGCTTTGGTAGGGTATCATGGCATTTGTAGTTGATATATTTTTCGGAAATTGCAATTGATCATCTGATCCCGTTTTCAATGTTAAATTAATATTTTTAGTTCCTTCATGTGAGATTTAGATTATTACTTCGGTAATATTAAGTGCAGAAGCTGGTGCTTTTCTATGTTAATCCATCCACATTTTTGGAATTGTATGATGTGTTTTGTTTTGACTGCATGGCCCCTGTATTTTGCTCGAGCTACATGCAAAAGAAGCAGGCCATAGATTGAAATTCTTGCTGTATCCATCGAAGAACCAAAATGTTCTCTGTTTACTAGTCTGAAAAGGGACAGTGCTGATTTTTTCCTGTATTGACCCCTTAATTCAGAGACTTAATTGTTTGAAGTTTATAAAAGTAATAGGTCTTTTATTGGACATGCTTTCTTTCGGTATCAACCTCTCAAATCAGAGACTCGTTTGTTTTAAGTTTATAAAAGTAATTGTTACATTGGGATGGAATTCTCGATGTTGCTTTTACTCAGCATAACAAATCTGGATTATTAATGGATATGGATAAGTTGTTTATCCGTATGGGTGTTAGCAAATGAGAAGAAATGATTGAAAGCACTTAATGTTTTGTGATCAGTGCAAGATCTTATTTATGCACTTCAAAATGGTTACAAGAGCGGTTATGGAGGTTACTAGTTAGGGTTTAACTAATAAGCAGTTGAGCCTTTACAATATTTAACAGCCCCTCTTAATGAGTAAACCGTAAACAACACCAAGTTTGTCCTAAAATTTTACAAATAAAATAGGACCAAATAGTTTAGTCATTACATATATAGACTGATCAAGAGAGATCAACATGAAATCCACAGTGCTCTGACATTTTGCTGCTCTCCAATGTGGGAACTTTGGTGTAGACAACAACCGAACATGATAGCCAACAACAAAACGAAGATCCGGTCATGTGGACATAAGATGAAGCAAGTTGTGCACGTCTTTGATGAGTGATTCATTGACCGGTAATGAATCATCTATTGCTGATGATTTCAGCGCAATCTCCAAAACTCTGAATCCAGAGACCTGGAGATGCTGATCAAATAAAACATCCTAGGCTTGTGAAGCCTGCCAAAGTCCATACAAGGAGTCAATCATCAAGAAAAGCAAATGATCACTATGGGGAACCCAAAAACCATCAGGGTGCACCATATAGACCTCGTCCAAATATCCGGAGAGAAGCAATTGATTTGTGACCATCTTTGTAGTACATGCATCCTCATCTATTCCCCCTTGTTAGGAAAAGCCTTTCACAATAAGATGAGCCATGAACTTGTGCAAAGTGCAAAACGTATCCACCTATTTGTATCCAATGGAGTGTAGAACTGGTCGTTCAAGTACCATACCAAGGTTAGAATCTAGAGCAAAATGACCATGCTCTACGGAACAAACAACCTTATTCTTGGTTCGCTGGGCCAGTGAATTTGACCAAGGCATTTCATCCTCCTGCACAATTACTAGTGCATCTGACTGAAATTGAGGAATTGCATTCTCCTGCATACCTTGTATAATGGAGATACCCTTCACCACTAATGCATGTAAGTTGACTTGATCAGGTTCAACAAGCCTATCCTTCTGCACATCTTGTATGGTGGATTCATCCTCCACTCGTGCATCTACGTTGACTGTGACAGAATCAACGAGTCTATACAAACCACCTTGCTCAATACCCTGGGCAATTACAGACACAACACACCGTTTTCTAGAGAAATTTACATCAATACTCGAATTTTTTGTTAATTGATTAATGGACAAGAGATTTTTACTTAGACTAGGAACATACAAAACATTATTGACTATGATTGTTATTGCATTATTCAATTTTATACGAACATCTCCCACCCCCTCTACTGCATATGACATGCCATCAGTGAAAGAAACTGAATCAAAATGGTTTGTACTTTCAGTAAATTTGACATACCAATCTTTATATGTAAAATCCCTAGATGCGCCAAAATCAATGAACCAGTGACTGTTATGTGAGCGAGTATGATGCCACAAGGGCATACTCTTCTTTAGATTCCCGTTCAATTGCTGCCACATTAACTGCTTGATTGGTTTGTTGGGAAATTGCAAACTGTCGCTTCCAACAATCCTTTTTCATATGCCAAACCTTATAACAATAAAAACATGTTCCCTGATACTTAGAAGATGGATTTGTAGGATTATGTTTCGACTTCCCTTTCCCGTTTCCCTGAGTAGCAAGTGCACGCTCTTCTTGTCCAACACTGGACTCCTCTGCTTGTGTCTGTCTCCATTCCTTCTGTAGCATATAGCAACTCCCCTGATCAAATGTCAATGTCTGGCTTTCTGCCATCAAATGAAGAGCCTCCACAAAAGATTTGTAGGATGGTGGCAAGTTGTTCAGAACCAGTGCCACCATGTTGTCATCATCAACATTCTTATTAATTTATTAATAGCTGAAAGTTGGTCTCAAAGATCTTTCATCCGAAGTAGGTGATCTGACAAGAATCACCCACATTCATCTTGACAGAGAATAACATATTTTTTAGGGACAACACCCGGCTTTTCTCTGAAGTCTGATACTTGTTTTGCAAATTGGTCCATAACACATTTACCGTAGTGGCATTTCGGACCTCAGGTATCATATCATCTGACACAGATCGCTTCAGTAACAACAAGGCCTCCTTGTGACGCTTGTCATACTCCGCAAAATTTGTAACAGGTCTTGCCTCAGTACCAAAAATAATTGTCACAATTGCTATATTCTGCAATCGTTAAAATTTTGTGACTCCACACATTATAATTTTGCCCAGTCAATTTTTGGGCCTCCGGAAGGACTAGGTTTTGGATATTTGCCATTTTTCACTCCGAAAAATGATTTTGAACCAATAAAAAGATTCCCGTAAAAATTGACTATTTAAATTTCCGCACAAATTGGACTTTTTTAATTTCTCTGATTCCGTTCAATATGTAAGACTCGGAAAAAATATTTAAAAAAAAAATCCGAAAAACTTTAAATAAACTCACGGGAATTTGTTGTGATTGCAAATTTCCGACCTTCCACGTCTGCAGATTTTTAACCTTCTTCGACTGCAAATTTTTTAGCCCTTGATGGTTTTCATGCAACTTTTCGAGACAATAAAATGCGTGTCCTTTCTGCAAGTTTGATGTCCTTCGTCTCTTTCCACAAGTCTCGACGACCCACAATCTTGCAACAAACCCTAGCGATTGCATTTATCACTTTCTTCGTCGTTTCTTTGCAACTCTTCTTGGTTTCTACTTTGCCCTTTTGTGACCTTCCTAACCCTTTCATGTTTCCCCATGACCTTACCGTGACTGGTTACGCGACTGTGAAAAGGTCTTTTCATGCTCTTTGCTTCCTGCAACGACTCGACCTTGTCTGATGCCCTTCCTTCATCGATTTTCTTCCGCAATCCTTTACGGGATTGCAAACCAAACCCTCAACGATGTTCCTCGACGACGTTCACGTTGCCCTTGGACCAGTCTGTAAACATAACTTTTGATGTTTGTCCACAAACTTTGATCTTCCTTTGATTTCTACGGATTGCGTTCTTCTGCGATTTCCATGACTTGTGACTTCCACGACCCTTCATGACCACAATGTGCCCTTTACGACTGCAAACCTTGTGTTTTCTTCCACGGGACTAACTCAAAATGTCACTGCCTGTAACTCGCGATTCTTCATGAAAACCCTTCGTGATTTTGCAAAACGTGATTCAGTTTCCACAACCTCTGCAAATCTCTTCACGATGTTTCAGACCATGCTTCCATGTCTTCGTTATTTCCTCTTCTCCTTCTGTTCATACCCTAGAACCAAGGTTTCCTTGAACACACTCATGCCTTCTCGGCTTGAGTGGTGTCTCTGAGACCATTGTTAGCAAATAAGAAGAGATGACTGAAAGCACTTGATGCACTTGACGTTTTGTGAACAGTGCAAGATCTTATTTATGCACTTCAAAATGGTTACAAGAGCGGTTATGGAGGTTATTAGTTAGGCTTTAACTAATAAGCAATTAAGCCTTTACAATATTTAACAATGGGGTGGCCAGGACATTTAAATTAGATGCATTGTTTGATTCAACAAGGATTGCATGCTCTCATTTTGGATGTAGGAATCATGCAACACCAATATACCCTTGTTTAGCATGCCATAAATAGTCTTTTTCGTTTAGACTTATCATTCTTGAGCATTATGCTATGTTTAGCTATAGGCTGAAAAAGGGGTAAGGAATTTGGGATTTTTATTCTTAAGCATTTTGGTGAAACATTGCGAAATGATGGTGTAAAACAGAGATTTTACAAAGGAAGAGCTCATTAATTTAAATTGTTAATTCATGCGAGTGAATGCCATGCAATATTTCTGTGCATGTTTAGTGTATGAAAACTCGCTGCCATTTTATAGAAATGATTAAGTTGCCCCCATATATCCATTACTAGTTTTACCTGATCTTATTCATACCTTATTTGTGTTTTATTACTATGATATTCTCTTCTTGCCCCTTTCATAGGAGAAATTTGTCGCTATATAAGCGAAAGTGGTTTCTCTATTCCTCCCCGAGCATAAGCTTCTTCTCCTTATGGATGGGTCCTGTAGGGGACTCAAAATGTCAAGAACTAAAAACTATTATAAAGTCATATCCAGAAACTATCCTACAATGTTACCACACTGCAAAAAGGACCTCAAATCTTTAAGCATTTGTGAATTTTGAAGTTTTCCTAGGGTGTAGTGTTTTAATGATCATTCATTCATTGGTTAAACAGAACACATGATACTTGCTCCACTCACTGCAGTTTCATGATCATTGTTCTTAATGGATTATATTTTTGTAATTAATACATGTATTCGATTTCTTTGAACAGTGTTGCAAAATATAATGGAATATGAGTCTTTTTTTACAACATGAAGACATTTAAGTACAAAGACTTTTTGGATATTGTTTGCACCAAATGATGGGGATTGTATTTTCTTTTAGAGAGTACAAACTTGATGGCGCTGAAGTGAATGGATGAATCTAAGTTGTCATTGATAAGTGAAGAGCTCAAAATGCATGTATTAAATTGTCACCTACAATTAAATCAATGTATACAGGGAAAGTTTGGGTTGACATGTGATGGAACTCGCAAAAAAAAACAACTTGCACCATGATGCAACTTGAATGTAATATTTAATTAAGAAGCTCTCTTTAGGTTATGAACTATATGAAAATGAAGTTGTAAAGCTTAGGCCCTCAAATTAGATTCTAGTCCTTGAACACGATACTAAACTATGAATGAGCAATTGAGAGATAGAGAAGTGGTGTTTCAGAACTAGGTTTTGCATTGACAGTGATTGTGGGTGGTCATGCATTTCCGTCTATCTATCGGTGCTGTAAGAAGTTCCTTTGATCTTTAGGCATTTTGGAGTCATTATTAGATTGTGCTTGGAGAGACTTTTGTGGTCTGTAAAGTGACATGACTAATTTTGTGCGCTATATGCTAGCTAGGTTGTCCACTAGTGCCTTGGTTGGCCATGGGAAGTAGTGTTTGAAACATTAATTAGACATTCAAGTTGAAATGTTAGTGAACCTTAGATTGAGGGCCCATCTCTAGATGTTCACCGATTGCATGATATGGGATTTTTTTTATAATTTTGTTGTAGAGTAATTTGGCAAAGGTCGCTGAGTTTGGCTTTGCACCTGCAAGTTGCATATGCTAAAAACATTTATGATTATTTTCTAACAATGATTGATGCCAATGAATGAATAATTTTTTTGATGCTTATAACCTCCTCAAGAACACCATATTGTGCATATCATGTAATCATTGCATTCTAGAATACAATTTTGTTGTTTTCTCTATGCTAACACATTTTGTGTACATGTTTGTTTGAGCGGTGACAGCTAACACGCCATGTATAAATCCTCTTGATTATATTTTATGGATATCCATACCTTGCACCAAAGTAGCTCCTACTTCGGCCCAACTGATAGTGGCAACGACTGAGTTTGGCTTAATAGTTGGCAATGACTAATGAGTTTGTCATAACACTTGGCAATCACATTTACTTAAAAATCTCCAAGGCATTATTTTACAACCCATTTTGTGCATATCCTACTATCTTTGAAGTTTGTGCAACCACATTTAGTTGGCGCATGTTATCAAACAATTCACATATCTTTGAATGCTTACATTTGAATGCATGTCTATCATGTCATTCACAACAAGACTACCTAACAAAAAAATCCACAATCCATTAATTTTTATTAAGCACATGCTATTACTGAGAGGTGGGGGGGTGAATCAGTAATAGATATCTTTTTCACTTTTTGAATAAATAATTATCCCACTTAAGATATGCAATATAATTAAATCACAATTCACACAACACAAAGTAATAGTGACACAAGATTTATACATGGAAACCCTTTCGAGAGAAAACCACAGAGAAATAGATCTCAATATACAAATTCGTAGGCACCAACCTACTGGAGCACCAACCCCAATACAATTTTGTAAGCACCAACTTACAGGAGCACCAACTCCTCTGCCAAGCACCAACTCACAGGGGCACCAACCCCTTTGAATGAAGGCACCAACCCTCTGGATGAAATAACACTTCTATCTCTGACTTGTTGCTTACACAACAGATGATAAGACTTTGCTTCTTCCCTCTTTTAGATCCGATCAATTACAATATAGCTTTGCTGCTATATGTCTTTATACTTTGCTTATGCTTCTTTGTTTCATCAATGACTTTTCTTCTCAAATATTTCTGCGCTTCCTTTTTTTTCTCTCTCACTTATATGATTTTCAATCAAATTGAATGCTTGTGATACTTCGACATCTCTTCTCCCTTATATCGCTGTTAAACTATGTGTCCCATCCAAGAGGTACCTCTTCACCAAGAAATGTGACTGTTGACATTTTCATTGACATTTTTGTTAACATTTCCGGCGACATTTTCGTTCACTTCCGTCGACAATTTCGTTCACTTCTGGCAACAATTCCGTTCATTTTCGGCAACAATTTTGTTCATTTATGGCAACAATTTTGTTTGACATCCATGACAATTATTCCAACAATCTCTCCCTTTGTCATTGATGGCAACCACATATTGAAACTGCTCGCCCTTGCTGCATTGTCTCTTCTATCTGAATCCTTCTTTGTTGTAGCTCCCGCTTTTTGTGACATCCTCTTTCTGTACTTCTCCCTCTTTGACATCAATGGCAAAGGGTCTATCCAAGAGCTAGTACTTAGCTCCCCCTCAACTGATGCTTCCCTTCAGTGGCAAGAAGCAAAATAAATTACTCTCAACTTCTCACATAGGTACTCAAATGTGTCATTCGGAAGTGCGTTCGTGAAAATATTTGCTATCTGCTCCGTTGTATTAATGTATTCCAGCTTGACTTGCTGCGCTGCAACTTGCTCTCTCAAGAAATGGTATTTGATTGGAATATGTTTCATTTTAGAGTGCATCGGATTCTTCGAAATACTGATGCTACTGGTGTTGTCACAGTATATGGAGATAGGTTGATCATACTTCACCTTGATATCTTCTAGAGTTTGCTTCATCCAAAGCCCTTGAGTGCAACACAAAACTGTCGCTATATACTCTGCCTCTGCTGTGGATAGTGAAATTGAATTTTGTTTCTTGCTTAGCCAAGATACTAAGCTATCACCGAGGAAAAATGCACCTCCACTTATACTCTTTTTGTTATCTATGCAACCTGCCCAATCTAAGTCTGTATATGCCACTAAAGTGAAATCTCTCCCTGTAGGATACCATAATCCATAGTTCAGGGTCCCATTTATATATCTGAATATCCTCGTTACAACTTGTACATGAGTTTCCTTGGGGGCTGCTTGATATCATGCCACCATACCTACCACCTGCATGATATCCGGCCTAGAAGCCGTCAGATACAGAAGACTGCCAATCATTGATCTATAGAGAGATTGATCTACATTTGGTGATTTCTCATACTTATCTTGTTACCTGTGGTCATTGGTGCGCTAAGAAGTGCACAGTCTTCAAAACCAAACTTCAACATTTTCTTGGCATACTTGGTTTGAGAAATGAAGATTCCTTTATTGGATTGAGAGATTTGTAATCCAAGAAAGAAAGATAACTCTCCAAGCATGGACATCTCAAACTCCTTTCACATGTCTTAAGTGAATCCCTTCGTCAGGTTCTCACTATCTGCTCCAAATATTATGTCATCAACATAAACAACTATCAACTGATGCTCACCTACAATTTTGATATATAAGTCGCTGTCGACAAAATCTCTTTTAAAACCTTGATCTTGCAAATATTTGTCAAGTCTCACATACCAAGCTCTGGGGGCTTGCTTCAGGTCATACAAGGCTTTTTTCAATCTGCAAACATATCTACTATCATTTGAAAGGAGAAATCCTTCACACTGCTCAATATATACTTTCTCTTCTAGTTTGTCGTTCAGGAACGCAGACTTCACATCCATCTGATATACCTTGAAATTTTTAAATACCGCGTAGGCAAGAAACATTCTGATTTCTTCTAATCTAGCTACTGGAGCAAAAGTTTCTTCAAAGTCAATTCCTTCGATTTGAGCATACCCCTTGGACACTAATCTTGCTTTGTTCTGGGTCACTTGACCATCCTCATTCAATTTGTTTCTATCCACCCATTTTGTGCCAATCACGTTTTGATTTATTGGTCTTGGCACTAGCTCCCAAGTTTCATTCTTTTCAATCTGGTCCAGCTTCTCTTCCATTGCTTTCACCCAATGTTCATCATGGCTAGCTTTTAAAAAGTTTTTGGGCTGAATTTTAGATAATAATAAAAAATTTACTTGCTTAGGATTACTTACCAACCTTCTTCTGGTCTACACTCCAGTATCTAAATTTCCAATAATCTGGCTCTCAGCATGATTTTTTTGGACAAATCGTGATGGAGCTTTGGTGTCTTGTCGCTCATCTTCATCCATCTTTTCGACTTCAATGTCTTCTTCAATAATGTCAGGTACTTCTAATGGATTACTTGCTTTCTGAACTGCAGCTTCATCTACTTTGACACTCACACTTTCTATCATCTTTTGAGTCCTCTTGTTATAACATTTATATGCTTTACTCTTGGAAGAATATCCAAAGAATATTCCTTCATCTACTCTCGAGTCAAATTTTCCCAAGCCTTCTTCAGTTCTCTTGATAAAACATCTGCTACTAAATACTTTGAAGTCGCAGACAGACGCTGGTCTCCCCTTCCATAGCTCATATAGAGTCTTGTCACTATTGACTCTAAGTTGTCCTTTGTTCAGGATATGTAATGCAGTGTGTACTGCCTCTCTCTAATATTTATCTGGCAGCTTGGATTAGTTCAACATCATTCTTGCCATTTCTTGAATTGTTCTATTTTTTCGTTCTACAACCCTGTTTTGTTGTGGGGTTCTGGCAACTGAGTAATGTCTTTTTATTCCATGTTCTTCACAGTACTCAATGAATTCATTGGACATGAACTCTCCTCCTCGGTTAGACCTTAGGCATTTGATTCTCAAGCCAGTTTCATTTTCAACCAAAGCTTTAATTGCTTTGAAATTGCTGAATGCTTCAGATTTTTTTCAAGAATGTCACCCATGTCATTCGAGTATAATCATCAATTAACAACATAATATACCTCTCACCTTGAGTACTTTGTGTTCTGGTTGGTCCACATAAATCAGTATGAACGAGCTCTAGCATCTTGGTGGTAGAATACTCATTTGTTATGAAACTTGCTTTGGTCTGCTTTTCGTGCTGACATTGTTTACAAAGCGTGCTTGAGGGCTTTGTAATTGCTGGAATGTCTCTTACCCCCTGCTTCTTGTTAATATTCACAAGTTTGTCAAAGTTTATGTGACCCATTCTTCTGTGGCAAAGCCAACTTTCTTTGACCTGACTTAAACAACATTTCTCTCCTTTGACATCCGCCAACATGTAAAATTTGTTACCTATCTTGTGAGCATCTCCAATCAATTCATTTGTCTCTCTTTCTGATTTCACATCTTTCTACGAAGAACTTGAGTGTGTGTCCTTGGTCACACATTTGGCTCACACTTAAAAGATTATGCTTAAGTCCTTTCACATATAATACATTTTTGGTTTTAATTTTACCATTTTCCATGTTGACCATACCTTTTCCCGCAATTTTGGTTGTGGTGTTGTCTACAAATTTCATTGTACCTCCATTGATCTTTAGTGAGATAAACTTGATGTTATCTCCTGTCATATGTCTTGAACAACCGCTATCAATGAACCAGGGCTGCCCCTCATCTCTTGCATGAAGTGCTGTTTGGACGATCATGGAACCTTTAGCTTGCTTCTTCTTTCATGTATTCGTTTGATCCCTCTTCTTTATGATTTGAGCCTTGAATCTTTGATCCTTCTTCACCGATTCAAACACACTCTTACAATAGCAAGCTATGTGTCCGTAATTGTTACACTTGTAACATACAATAGTTTCTTCATCAAAGCTTGATAAGAGAGCAAATGAGTTGTAGCTTCTGTTTGAAGCTCTATAAGTTCCCTTGTCTCCCTTCCTGAAATCATTATCCCTAGCTCTCTTCCTGCAATCTAGCTTCTTGTGACCAAAATGGTTACAATAATAGCACTAACCATAAAAGTAATTACCAAACTTGGTTTGATTGGTGTATCTTGGAACAGGTGGTCTTTTGTAGTTTTGTTCTTTTTTGCCTTATTTGTCGGTGCTGGTCTTCGTGTTCTTGGCTTCATTATAGTTCTTAGTGTTTTCTGTAATTACTTTTACCAGAGACTCCATGGAAATTGTAGCCTTTTCTATCTCCTTTTCATATCCAATACCTGTTTTGTTTGACAGTGATATTTGACTTCCCAAAATTTCATTTAACACTTGAGTACTTTTCTCATATTTCAATTCATTAACTACTTTATTATTCACCTTTTCAAGATCTCTTTTTAAAGAAGCAATCTCAAATTCATACTTGAGTACTTTTCTCATATTTCAATTCATTAACTACTTTATTATTCACCTTTTCAAGATCTCTTTTTAAAGAAGCAATCTCGAATTCATACCTTTTACAATCTTCGCTTTTCTCCTTTAATTGATTATTAGATCTTCAATTTTCTTAGCTTTTTCAATTTGAGCCTGTAGATCAGCAATCATCTTGTTTGATTCTTCTAGGCCTTGTGCCAATGCGGCTTCTGAGTCCTGACTCTCCTTTTCATATTTCTCGATTTGAAACTTCTGTCTCAAATTCTTTTTCTTGAGAAACTTTATGTCCCCTAAGGCACAGATAAGTTTTTCTTCAAGGTTCACTTCTGCTTCTTCTTGTTCTTCCTCTTTATTTCTCTTGCTAGTAAAGGCATCTTCTTCTATGGCCATGAATAGAATCTTTGTATTATCATTGTCCGAGTCACTAACTCCACTTTTGTCGGAAGAGCTAAGATTCCTCTTAAGAGTATAGACTCTTCTTTTGTTTCTCGAACTTCTTCTTATCCTTGCTATGCTTGAAATTCTTCTTGTACTTGGATTTACTTTCTTCATCGGTATTATCCTTTTCAGGACACTTCGCTGCAAAATGACCTATCTTACCACAATTAAAGCATTTGAATGGTAACTTACCTGTGTATTTGCCTGAGCCTTTCTTCAGCTTGCGAATGAATAAGGCTTCCTTTACATCCTCTTCATTGCTTGAGCTATCACTCGGTTTTGGCTCTTTGGCTTTCTCTTTCCTTGATGCTTTGAAGGTTGCTTCCTTTATAGATGGTCTCTTTGATTTTGTCCTCATTTCATAAGCAGTGAGAATTCCATGTAGCTCGTCCATCTGCAACTTGTCAAGATCTCTCATTTCCTCTACGACAGAGACCTTCACATCAAATATTAGTGTTAAAGACCTTAACACCATTTGGACTATGGTAGACTCTACCTTTTCTCCAAGTCCTCGAATCACATTCATGACTTCATCAACTCGGAGAAGGTAACTTGCAATGTTCTCTTCTTCCTTCATTTTGAGAGTCTCAAACTGTCTATTGTGAGTTTGAGGTTTGGCTTGTCTAACTTTGCCATCACCCTCATAGATGGTCTTAAGCTTCTCCCAAATCTCATGTGCTGACTTACATTGCATAAATTTTACAAACTCAGATTCAGAAAGACCGCACATAATAGCGTTCATTGCCTTAGCGTTGTTTTTGCTAGCCTTCTTTCTAGCGGGATCTGTTGGTGGTGTTTGTGGCTCTGTGTATCCATTTACAACAGATTGCCAAATGTCAAACTTAAGGGCCATTAGATATGTCCTCATTCTTATGCTTCAGAAAGCATAATTGGTGCCGCCAAACAATGGTGCCTTATTTGTGGAAAAACCTTCCTGACCTTGTGAACCAACGATGTGTGCTTTGCCTGATCTACTTTCTAGCGGTTAAACTATATGTGAAGGAACCCGCTTTGATACCAATTGTTAAGCACAAGCTATTACTGAGAGTGGGGCGGGGTGAATCAATAATAGATATATTTTTCACTTTTTACATAAACAATTATTCCACTTAAGATATGCAATATAATCAAATCACAACTTACACAACACAAAGTAATAGTGACACAAGATTTATACGTTAAAACCCTTTCGGGAGAAAACCACGGAGAAATAGATCTCAATATAAAAATTCGTAGGCACCAATCTACTGGAGCACCAACCCCAATACAATTTTGCAAGCACCAACTTACAGGAGAACCAACTCCTCTGCCAAGCACCAACTTAGCGAATAATCTTTGTGAGCATCAACTCACAGGGGCGCCAACCCCTTTAAACGAAGGCACCAACCCTTTGGATGAAATAACACTTCTATCTCTGACTTGTTGCTTACACAACAGATAGGACTTTGCTTCTTCACTCTTTTAGATCGATCAATTACAATAGAGCTTTGCTGCTATATGTCTTTATATTTTGCTTATGCTTCTTTGTTTCAACAACCACTTTTCTTCTCAAATATTTATGCTCTTTTTTTTTTGCTCTCTCACACTTATATGATCTTCAATCAAATCGAATGCTTGTGATACTTCCACATCTCTTCTCCCTTATATAGCCATTAAAGGATGTGTCCCATCCAAGAGGTACCTCTTCACCAAGAGATGTGACCGTTGACATTTTTGTTAACACTTCCGTTCACTTCCATCGACAATTCCGTTCACTTTTGGCAACAATTCTGTTTGACATCAATGACAATTATTCCAACAATTTTTATGCCTCTTTATATCTTGTTCCAAATCAACGAATTTGCCACATGCTAGGACAATGTAGCTAGTAAATTTGCCACATGCTAGGATGATGTAGCTAGCAAAATTGCCACATGCTAGGATGATGTAGCGAGTAAATGGCGCTAAATGTGGATTTACACATGCTAATTGATTTTTTGTAAAACATCTCCAAGTCCTTTTCATTGACATGTTTACAATACTATTTTGAGTTTGGACTAACACTAATAACTTCCAATGTTGTATAAGGCTTTCATAATTGTTTTAATGAACTCTTTGTGAGACTTCCAAACTGTTTTCATCATTTGAAGCATCAAAAATGTTCTTGTGAGAATTAGATGATGTTAAGTGAAGCAAGCTATTGGTAGTTCTACTTTGACATACCTTCCAAGGTTAGACTAAAGAGTTGTAGTTTTTTACCTTAAGTGCAAAGGAAAAGAAAGGCATTCATTCACAATCATTGCTTATACAAATGCATAATAAGAAATAATAGAAACACAAGGGAAGCATTTATAATAGAAACCCATAAAGATAACTCACAAGTATGAGAACAAAAGATGATACCAGATGAAATGATTTGAAGTTTCCATTGGATTTTTTAGATGGTACATGGTATTCTCTAACATGCTCTCTAACCCGTCTAATGTCTATTACGTAAGTATACATGGTATATACCTATCTTAAGTTGGCTACAATTATCCCAAACTACCCAAAATGATATTTAACTCTTGGTTTACTAATAGCTGACTTATTACATACAATTGCATTACATACTTTACCTTATGTGGCTTTTACATATTATATTATATCAAATTGTACATTCCCCCCCTCTTATCTATTTACATTACGTAGCCCACCTTTATACCCCTTAACGATACTCTTGGACTTAATATCTTGTCTTGCCTTGAGACAATGTAATTCCAAAACTTATTTCACAACTCTTTTGCAACAAAATTTGTAGTTCTTTTCCACTAGTTCATTGTGTACTTGTAGTTAAAGTGACAATGAGTCTTTTGGTCATGGCGCCCTTGTTGGTTCTCACCACTTTTGCTCCACCTACAGTGTCGATTCTAGTTGAAACCCATGTGATTGCTTATGTTGGTTTTCAATCACTTAGTAAGGTCATCCAACCACCTTATGGGTTTTTAACTAAGGTTCCTTTGACATCCTTGGCCACTTTTACATAATATGGGCATATTTGTATACCTTCCAAAATCAACAAAAAATGAATAAAATAGTAATTTGCTATCACCTTGCTTTGACATAGATGATTTCTCAAATAGTTTCTCAAAATGAGGGACCACACCCACAATGTTTGCTTTAGCAAATTTCCACTTATCAAACATGTTCTCCTTTTTGAAGCTCCAACCTTGTAGCGTAATGGACATCCTTATCACACTCTCCCAATTACATTCATGTGCCTCTTGTACTTTTTTTGCACCTTTTTAACGCTCAATTCGTACTTATGTGACTAGGTCCGGAATTCTTTCTTAATGCCTTTACATATTAGTGTCTTTGTTTCTTACAAAATAAATGTTGAACCACCAACACATCCTTTGCAATTCTTCGTCATCAACACTCAATTGTTGTAGGTTTGCCTTTGTAGTAGAATAATCTACATTTTAAGTCCTATCTTTGGCACCATTTATCTTAGCTCACAACTTGACCACCTTTTCATCCTTTTCTAAATGAGGTCTCACCTAATTGAAAAGTGGACAACCTAACCTTGTTGCATGTTTTGCTCACTCCAATTAATCAATCACTTTGTGGAATAATTTTAAGACTTTCTAATTATTTTGTCAGTTGTGAAGTGTGATCTTGTGCTGATGTTTGTTTACTAAGACTCTAGTAGTATTCAACCAATTGAGAGACCAAAGTAGTCACATGGATGATATCAATCATTACTTGTGAACCTCCCACTTATGTTGCTACCTTTGGACACTTTTCTTCTATCATTACTTAGAGCTTTTTCATCAACCAAAGTAGTCACTTGGATGACGTCAATCATACTTGTGAACTTTCCACTTGTGTTGCCACCTTTGGACACCTTTCTTTTGTCATTGCTTAGACTTTTTTTATTGCTTGTGACATAACGTTTTTTCTAAGTAATTCCTTATCTTCATGCTACATTTTGCTCATTTAAAAAGGAAATGGGATTCAAATCTTTGTCTTTGAATAAGAAAACGTTTTCATGACTATAATGAAGGAGACCTTCCCAAAATGCCACTATTGTAGCATGTTTTTAATAAACTTTTTGTAATATTTTGTATTGCCCATAAATGTTCACACTTCGCTTGGATTTGTCAATAGGTTCAAATTCAAGATTCCTACAACCTTTGCTTGGTTTACCAAAATACCTTCATTGCACATGTTCTAACAAGACACCAAATGGAGTGGAGAACCACCATTTCTTGATATTCAAGCAATTCTCATTGCCGTCGACGCAGGTCTGATTTGAGGACTCACATTGATGCTGTAGATTCAACACTTGGATGTTAAAGTGAGTTTGGTCAGTTTTGGGGTGTGAGGCGTAGTCTGGGTGTCTCCAAATTGTGGGTTTCAAGGTGAAAACAAGTTTGGTGATGGATCGAGTGTTGCATGGGTGCACTAGAGAGTCAAGCCCCATGACAGAGCTTTGATACCATCTGTCACGAGGTTAGACTCTCTAGTGCACCCATGTGACGCAGCTCACAAACATTAGTTTCAATTTGGATATATGCTTCTACAATAATGTAAATGTTGACTAATCATTGAAGTATGTTTAAGAAAATAATGGATAGAATATTTAGAGGTAGTTACTACAATTCTTGAAAATACAAATGGGTAATTTTTAATTTATAAGGCATTACCTTATAGGAAAATGACCCCCATTCTATAGCAAATACTTTCTTTAGACAATCCTCTTCAACAATAGAAACCTGGTGGTAACCATTGAATCCATTAGCGAAGGATTATACATCATGTTCTGCATTGGCTTAAAAATCTTAGTGAAGGGAATAGTAAATGGATAACTTAAACAAATGTTATTTGAGGCTAGAGAGTCTTGACAAACCCTAATATCCCCTTTTTTTCTGAGGTTGAACTATTGTAGGACTTAACAACGTCAGACTTGTCCATGGGATAGATCATCCTTGCCTCTAACATCCTATTTATTTCTCTTTGTACCTTAAATTGTATGTTGGAATTAGATTAACATTGCCTTATTTTTACATGTTTCTTACCTTCAACTCTATTTTCATAGAGCCCAGAGAAGGGCCAACCTTTGTAATGTTTGTGAATTAGGCTGGAAATAAATTAAAAAATATTTCAATAATTGTGACATCTTAGATATTTCTTGTCCACTCCAATAATCACTTATTGTAACTGAATTTAGATTCTTTTCATCCCTAATATTGACCTACCTTATTTATTCCAAAGTGTCATTGATTGCTTTTTTGCTCTTCTATTTTTCCTCTTTTTTGGATCTTTTTTCATTATTCACAACTTTTTCTTTATTATAGTTGCTTTTTTTGTCCTTGTAGATAAATTTTCGTGATCACCTTTTGGTTCCTCTTCAAACAATCCTTCTATGTTGAATTGTAGTCCATCATCTCTCTTGACACTAAGATCTTCTAAATCTTCCCTAGCCACCTGACAATACTCTTCTAATGTTTCCACATATTTTGCTTGTTCTTCACGATTTTCTTCTTTTCTTCTTCATTCTTATCCATAGGCCAATAATCTATTTTGTGGCAAAGAATGTGTGAATCCTCTATCCACCAAATTTTGCTTACATTTATCCAACAAATGTGCATCTTCTTATGTCTCCTCCACTTTTGAATTACCTTTTGTCTCCTTATATCACAATTCTACACTCTCTATTCTTGTCCTTAACATAAAAATGCTTGAAGTTTCTGCAAAGCTCTATCCACTCATGGGTGACTATCATCAAAAGTGAATGTCTAAAAAAGTCCATATTAGACTTGTCCCCATAAAATTGTTTCCCTTCTGCCTTCTTGCAATATATACCACTGTAATGATAAATTGTCCATAGTGAGTAGGTGACCTTACCTTTGAAGTGAAACTTGAGTTGTACCCGTTTACTTGAAAAGATGTGTGAATTTGCTTAGAACCCTTTCATGTGCTTGATATATTTCCCTTTTCAATATCATAACTTGCACCTTGTATAAGTTTTTTTTAGAACTTCTCCATTGTTGGCACTAGCTCCCTTGGCACAGTGTAGGTTTTTCCTTGTTCCTTGCTTCTTGCTCACCTGGAATAACTATCAAAACATTTCACTTACATGAATATAGTTGATTCCTTATTTGTATACATTTCACTATCATATGCCCAATTTTGCTAATCAAAGTGGGATAATGGTTTCCAATAATCTCCATGTCTACAACCTCGAAATATCTTTGTAACACGAGGTCTCTTAATTGTACTTATGCATCGTTTAATCTTCCTATGGTATTCATACTAATATAGTCTGCGAAACTCAATGTTACCATGCTTATTTGCAATCTGGGTTTGCATATAGTTTCCCATGCGGCTCTTAATGATATATTCAATGTATACCCCAGTTAAATAAAACATCATATATTTTGTATCCATACAAGATGATCTCCATTGTTGTATCTACATTCTAGGTTTTTGTTTTCACATACCAAATGGGCTTCTTCACTTCTTTGTCTCATTGGGCTACTTGCATAGTCAACATCTACAAAAAATTAGCAAGTTTATGCAAAATGTTCTTTAGAATATTAATAAAATTTACCGAGGTATGCATTAGAATTGTGCTTTAATTTTAACAACGCTTGGAGAAGTTTCCTTATTTTTGTCATTGCTAATGGAGTTTAACAATTATGTAGCTTCTTGCATTCATTTATTTTCATGTGTAGGGTCTGGATGTTTACTTGTTTGTATCTTTTACACATTGTACTAGATTATAATATCAATAACTAGGATTCCTCGATCCCACCCTTGAACCTTGGTGATTGCATGCACATTTCACAATATCTCATTCTGTCTCTTCTATCATTTTCAACCTTAATTTTATCATAGTTGAACTTTTGGGGTTTTTAAAATCATCTCTCATCTTCTGGAGTACTGGAAACCCTTTGTATTATGTCACCATATATTTTTTCTGTAATAGGCACAATATACAACCATATGTAGATTTCAAAAGAGAAACTTCGCATTGGGTGCACTTGTTGCCCACACATAATAAGTGATTAGCGATCTTTTTCCTTGATTCCATTGCCTTGGATTACCTCTTAGTCTCAATCCTAGTTCTTGTTGATTATTCTACCCTCATTGCCATGGGTTACAATCCTCTTGTACTTGTTTCCAATATCCTTTTAATGTTTGCGTTTGTTTTTATTGTTGTTGCATCTAGTATTGTGTTGTTAGTTGTTGGGATAGTGGTGGTTGTATAGGTTGAGTTTTAATAATAAAAAATTGCATGCTAATTCCTTCCCACATTTGTTTTAAATCCCTAAAATCATTACTATTATGAGTAATGCTCTTGCAAAAGCCACAATATGCTACTTTGGGTTGTCTTATATATCTTGTCAGAAATTAGCATTTCGCTGTCGCATGAACCCATACCCTGAAAATATTGTTGTATTCAATCCTTCCCTCTTGTCAGGGGATCTCTAGCTCTACCAATTAAAGCACAATTGATTACTTTCTTATATGCAATTAAACACGGAATTATACCAGAATGATAAAGTAGCTAGAAACATGAGACAACAAAGAATTTGAGAGACAATACACACTCTTGTATTAAATACTACTAGAAGAAAATACAATAAGGAAGATGCCACTTCTTCCTCCACCTCAAAGGCTTGCCACACCTCAAGACCTTCTTCCCTCTCTCTCTTGCTCAACACAACTCTAAAGCCTGAGTTGCTATCCCCCTTGAATGCTTCAGCTGATCTCCTTGACCTTACACTTGTAGATTTCCTTGACCTTGCTTGCTTCAATGCTCTTAATTGCCTTAGAATAATTACAATACATGCCTTATGGGTCTTTAAATAAGATCCCATGCTTACAAAAATAGAACTCTAACTACTAAAATTAGACACACAGCCCGCGACTTAAATTAGCCCCTTTGCATGCAAACACTCGGTTCAACTAACTGACTGTTCGTCAACAGCAGTTCCGAAAATACACAGGCGACCGACGCCGGTCCCTGCTAGTCTGGTGCTGCCGACGTCGGCCGACTCCCTGCCGTCGCCGGTCTCCTTCTCCACTGCATCTGACCGACGTCGGTCATACTGCCGACGCCGGTGGCTCTGGGTCTTCAGCATCCTTCCTTGTGTCTGCAAACAGTTGAAGCTTTTAGCTCCACACCTTAACAATCTCCCACTTGGAGATAAACAGCGGCAACTAGTACCTGTACCTGTACACCATCTATTTTGTTCTTTAGGCTTTGTATCCCTCTTCAATGTCACTCTTGAAGACCAACCACCACGTAAACCTGTGATGCAATACCTGTATCTTATGTCACAAGAATTTTGCTGCTCCCAAATTCTTCATGACATACTTCTGAACCAACTCTACCCTTAGCTCAGAAAACTCCCTGTATATGAAACCCTGCAACAAGTAACACAATACAGTAACAGGATAATGTAGCTAATATTATCCAACCTGGTAAAGATAAAATACAATGGTCAAACCTCCATTGTTCTACAGCATACGCAAGACCATATACCATAGCCTTCTGTCTCATGTGTCCATCCACTCTCTTCTCTAAAACAGGAATCCATCCCTCTATCCAGTGCTTTCTTCCCGCTGACAACACTACCAACAAATACCTGTTTGGTTCTCCAAGGACTCACACTCCTCATCCATGCCAAGCTCCCGCTGTTTCTGGATTCTACCTGCATTGCTTCTTCTATCTTCCTAGTTCGTGACTATCAGTAAGCAATATAAAGAAGGTGAACAACGAATATGAGGTTCACGTACCTTTCCTGACCTCCACATGGGTGTTTGGGACTTATTAATTCACCCATCATCCGTTCCATTGACCGATCTAGGCCATCTCCCAGTCTGCTCCCGACCGATGTCGGTTCCCTGCACTGACCCTGACTGTCGACGTCGTTTCCCTGGCCGACGCTGGTGTCCCTCCTGCCGACGTCGGTCCTTATGATCAACGTCGGACTTCTCCTGTCCGACCTACCGACCCTGCTGGTCTGCACATGATCGATGTCGGTATCTAGATCACTGACATCGGTGCCAAGCTACCGACATCGGTGTCTGTGTGTTCCTGTAAGTGATGAAATTTACATCCACGAGCTCTTCTTGGATCAAAGCTCTGTTCATGCTGCCCTGCTCAGATTTATTCAGCCCCTGTGACTGATCTCTGTTCTTCATCTCCTCCATAAACACCAAGGCTTCTTTGTTCCTGTCAAAATCATCAAATTTCTTTTTTCTGCAATGAACTGTATCTGTGCTTTCCAAATTTGAACACATACCTTTTGAATCAAGAACTTCCATTCCCTTCCTATTCTTGTGACCAAGCCTATTAGGCCACATCTTCGAATCTAGACCAGAAGTAGAACCAGTAATACAAGTAGACAGATAAAGAGTATCTACTTTCTTACTTCTTGCTAGAACAAGTGCTCCCTTGGAAACCTTCCAAGAATCCGCTGTGAGGGTTTATTGTGCATCCTTCATCTCCCAACCTTCCTACAGAAATCAAACTCTGCTTCAGAATTGGAACATGCATGACCTCTTTCAACACCCATGTGGTGTCAATCTGCAATCTCAGCTGCACTTTCTCTTTGCCAACTATCTGACAAGGCATACCATCCCTTAAATAAAGAACTCCAAAGTCTCCCTGTTCATACTCATAGAACAAATCTCTGTTTGGGGATGCATGAAAAGATGAACCAGAATCTAAAATCCATGATCCTACCTGACTATCCGAAGAAAGTATGAGAGCATCCTGCATCACAATATTTGCATCCTTTGCTTCTATACCTGCATGTTGATTCTGTTTATCTCTCAACCAACACTTCTTCTTTGTATGTCCTTTCTTTCCACAAAACCAGCAGGTAATACCTTTGGACTCAGATTTCCTTTCCGACCTTGATTTCCCTTGCTCAACCTTCTCCCTTTGCCTTTTCCTGCTTTTTGCACTTAGACATTCCCTGATGATTCACCTGTGCTTCTCCTGCGTATTTCTTCATTCAAGATCACACTCACAATATCATCAAATTTTAAGATTTTAGAAGCAGATGCAGAATTACTTACTGCCATAACCATACCGTCCCAACTTTCAGGCAAAGAACATAAAATCAAGAGAGCCTTTACCTCATCATCAAAAACAATATTGACTGAAGCTAATTGGTTTACCAAACCATGGAAATCACTGAGATGAATATGTACCGATCCACCTTCCTGCATTTGCAAAGTAAATAGCTGCTTCATAAGATATACCTTATTAGAAGCCGAGGGCTTTTCGTATAAATTCGCCAAGGACTTTATCAACTCTTCCGTTGTCTTACACTGTGATAAGCTGGGAATCACAGATGATGCAAGGCTCAACCTTATGGAACCGAGAGCCTTCCGATCAAGAACGTTCCATTCTTCATCCTTCATATCTGTGGGCTTGCATGCAACCCCACCCAACGGTAAGTACAAATCTTTCTGATACAGATAGTCCTCAATCTGCATCCTCCAATGTTGATAATTCTTGCCGTTAAACTTCTCCATTCGTAGCCTACTTTCTTCTGCCATTGCTGAACTCCCACTCAATCAGAAAACCCTGTGAATGCCCTATAATAAAAAACAATACCCTGCTTCCTGCAAATCGTAGCTCTGATACCACTTGTCAGGGGATCTCTAGCTCTACCAATTAGAGCACAATTGATTACTTTCTTATATGCAATTAAACACGGAATTATACCAGAATGATAAAGTAGCTAGAAACATGAGACAACAAAGAATTTGAGAGACAATACACACTCTTGTATTAAATACTACTAGAAGAAAATACAATAAGGAAGATGCCACTTCTTCCTCCACCTCAAAGGCTTGCCACACCTCAAGACCTTCTTCCCTCTCTCTCTTGCTCAACACAACTCTAAAGCTTGAGTTGCTATCCCTCCTTGAATGCTTCAGCTGATCTCTTTGACCTTACACCTGTAGATCTCCTTGACCTTGCTTGCTTCAATGCTCTTACTTGCATTAGAATAATTACAATACATGCCTTATGGGTCTTTAAATAAGATCCCATGCTTACAAAAATAGAACTCTAACTACTAAAATTAGACACACAGCCCGCGACTTAAATTAGCCCCTTTGCATGCAAACACTCGGTTCAACTAACTGACTGTTCGTCAACAGTAGTTCCAAAAATACACAGGCGACCGACGCCGGTCCCTGCTAGTCTGGTGCTGCCGACGTCGGCCGACTCCCTGCCGTCGCCGGTCTCCTTCTCCACTGCATCTGACCGACGTCGGTCATACTGCCGACGCCGGTGGCTCCGGCTCTTCAGCATCCTTCCTTCTGTCTGCAAACAGTTGAAGCTTTTAGCTCCACACCTTAACACCTCTAAGGCACCTCTTTGACCTATTGGTGGTTTCATATTTTATTTAAATCTTGGACACTCATTCTATAAATGCCACCTCATGTTAAATATATTGCACTGAATTTATAGTCTCATATTCTTTGCTTCTTGAAGTTATTCTAGAATTTTACTCATGGCATCCAACTTTTCTTATGACGTTGCATTCGATGAACATGCATCATTCAATTCCATCCTTTCCAACTAAGAATTATTGCACATACTTTTTTCTTGGTTTGTATACTACATTTGTTTGAGACTTAATTAAATCCTTCTTCCAAGTCCCTAAAAAAACCATGCCACTTTTTTATTATCATCAAGCTTAAACTTCATTTTATTTACAACTTCTGGGAATCTCTTGTCATGCCTTCTACCAATTAGTATTCTTCATTTGTTGTATGGAGTCACTTTTTGACTTGTGCATTTTAAAATCATTGAAAAACTACTTTACATCAACAAAAGACAAAATTGCATTTTTTATGGTGAAATATATTGCTCTTCATCTCCTATAAATTCACACAATCAATCATGTGCACTTGCAACTTCCTTCAACTTCCATACTTACTTGCATTTAAACTAGTAATTCTATAGATCAATCGACCCATCATATGTTGTCAAGGTATTGATTGTATATACAAGAACGATTTGATGAGCCATGATTAGTTTCCTTCAATTTGTATTCGTTGGGTTCACACCTTTATGTTGAACGTGATTGGCATCGTGCTTTCTCATAATATTGCTCTCTATAAAACTCGGTTCACATATTGTTCCTTTTCCTCCTTCTGGAGGTTTTTTCAATCTTAATGTCTCCAAATCTTGAATTAATCTCTAAAAATCTTGTGTATAATTATCAAGAATTTGTTCGTGGGGCACTCTTCAATTTTTTTTGCTCTACCCCTTGCCCCGCCTAAAATTTGCTTTGCAAATTCCTCAATTTTTCTATTCTAAATTCAAATATAAACTCTTAATTTTCTATGATTCTCAACATCTGTTTATCTTCTTTATCAAACTTCTTCAAAAGGTGTATGGGATCACACGTCCACTGATATTTATATGGAGTCTTTCCCTCCTCTTTTCCCCTCTTTATTAGATGCTTACTAGGAACTCTCATCAAAACTAGTTGGAATTATAGAAAAATAATGTTTCGCTTCACATATTCTCTTTACGTCGTTTCATCTATCATCCACTACTCTTTGCACCACCCCTTCAGGGGTGTGTTGTTCTCCTACACTACTCGATTTCATTCTTCTCTGAGCATGGTCTTCACTATTTATTCCACTTCATTTCTCTTCTCAACAAATTCTACCATTAATTTCCTATGTTTACCAACAACTTTTGTTTTTTCTAAATCCCTTGTAATATAATATTCTCCTCCTTACACAATATCCATAGATCTCTTTGGTCTTATTTTGAAAAGTTCATAAGTGGTTTAAATTCCTTTTTGTTCCCTTTCCAAACATTGTCCTTACCCTCCTCTTGACCCTTTCTATCCATCCATCAATGGTGCCTCATCTCTGTCCCACTTAAGGTTCAGGAAAGGGTGGAACCCCTTTCTCTACAACCTACATTTTTAAAAGTTACAGTACTTGGAAAAAGAAAAGAAAAGAAAACACCCCCAACTGTCCTAACCACTCTGCTCAATTTTTATAAAATGCACACCAAAATATCTCATAAATATTGATTAGGGGTAATTTTAGTGGCCAATATTCACCCTTTGATTAAAACTAGATTTTCGGTCCTCTTGAAAATGGCTAATTGTGTGAAAATATGTATTGCTTGATTAGTCTAAATTTTATATAGTTTCCTATATTTGTGCTTCTAATCGCCATATAAGAGACATGTATTAGTTATTTTGTATCGCTACTTATAGTCATGCGTGTGTGTAAAACTTGACAATGTGTTCTTCCTTAGATGGTTTGTGAATAGCACTTAGAACTAACATATATATTTTAAATACATCTATCTAAAAGACCCGAGAGATAGTAAGATCGAGGTACCTATCTAACCTATGTGACCTATTCAATATAGGTGCCACATATTAATCTCTCTCTATGTTTTTTTTAGATAGTTGTACTTAAGATATCTATACTAGTACTCTATTTTTTTAGGTTATCTATATTAAATACGATTTTTTTTAGGGAGGATTTTTTTAAAGAATTGCGCCATTTCATAATAACTAAATAAAAATTCTGTTGAGATTTGATAAGGATTTTAATTAATTAAATATTTGTATTAATTTGTGCTAACATTAATAGTGAAGAGAAGGGCATATATCTGATCTAAGCAGATAATGAAATAATATATTATAGGACGCTGATAAGCCATAACTTAAAGGTTTATAGCCAACCACTCTCATTGGACTAAATCCGTGGCAAAAACTTGAAAACAATAGAGACCCTCCAATTGACTAAATCCTAACCATTGATTTGGATTGGATCCTTCTAATGAACCTGTTGACCATTTTTAACCACAAGTCAAAATGGGTCAACCCCCTATAGTCAAGAGTTGATATGGGGGTAAAACATAGTGGCATAGGTTCTGTTGTGGTCTATTTGATGCCATTTAATGCCATTCTAACCTTGATCATGATTTAGTTTAGTCTGATGTCATTTGGAGTCATCTAGGGGGTCAAACCGTCATGACATGTCACACAGGGATGAACATGGTAGTTTGGTTGTATATTTTATAAGTGTGCTTAGAAAACCTTGCAGGCCAAAAAGATCATATGGATATGATGCTTTTGGTGCCAAGATCATCTGCAAATTTTGTGTCTTGATGAGCTTGTTATATCAAAATATAAGCATTTAAAGTTGAACTAGTAGAGATAGACGTGCACGGGGACTTCAAGTTTAGGCTTTGGGAACTAACCGTTTAAGTTCAAAATATCTAAAGGAACTTGAGCTCGAATGCAAAGTTGTGAATTGGTGAAACGACGTTCAATCAAGCTAAGATGAATGACACGTGGGTGCTTAACATGGTCAAAAAGTGACCAGATCAAGGATCAACGACACGCGTTGAGTCGTGCAGATAAGATCAATGATCCGCATTTGAAGACTAGGACTCAGATCCAATGGAGGGCGTTGAGTCATGCAAATAAGATCTAACGGTGTGCGTTGAGTCAAAGGTCAAGGAACCTAGATCAAACACGAGATTGCCAATTGACACGAGAGCCTTAACTGGATGGGCTGACAACATGAACCACATAGAGCATGCAATGCTGCGAAATGTCATAATCTCGGATGCCTAGGTCACAGATCAACTATTGATGTCGAAAGTCGAATTGAAGAGACTCTAAAGGATATCAACAGAGCAAATTCAACTAGATTCCATATGGACAGATGAGGCTATGTGTCCAAACGATTACATGCATATTTTAAAATCGAACGAGCAACGTGGTAAGGGAATGCCACATAGGCAACCATGTAAAGTCAAAGGATTTTGAAGCAAAGCAAGCACCTCAGACTCATACGCTGCCATTGAAGCTCAGTCGAAATTCGAGATGAACAATGACTGCCAAATGTGAACGAAGTCTAGGGGACAAATGAATGATTGCAAGTGGTAAATACAGGGGTCTATAAGATAGCTAGTAGTTAGGAGAACATATTATGACTGTCATAGCATGTTTCAACCTCCCTTAGATAGTACATATGTGTCAACTCGTCAACCTTCATATTGAAACACTCATGCTAGTGCATTCTAGGACTCTTAGGCTAGTGCAATAGGCATTGTTTCTTTGTGAAAGAAGTACCATGGTCATGCGGAAGACATCTTGGTGCATCACCCTTTTAGAATAAGTTTATTTCGTGCAACTTCTAGCCCTTTGCCCCCACAAGTAAATAATTAGTATAGGCGAAAGTACTTCAAGATATATTTAGGGAGCTAGCCCTTAAATCTAGAGGCTCACTTCCACCATAGGTACACCCACATATTTAGAAGTGTTTTCATGTTGTCCAAATTTGGAAGAGGCTTGAACACCCTCTTCTATAGTGCAAGATTTGGTGACAATAGTTTTGGCACGCCCGATGGGATCCATTGTCTTCAAGACAATTTGTCAAGGTGAATGCCGATCTTGACAATATCAGCTGCAAATTGGTGTGCTACTCAGCGTTTGGCAACTCCATGAAGGTAAATCTAGTTCAAGACCACTGTTTTGTTATAAACTTGCTCTTATAATTCATGGTTCTCACTAGGTCATCATCTAGTAGAGTGTTCAAGCCCATTAATCCACCTATTCAACGTGAACTTCCTCTTGAAGTTCAGTACCCTCATCCTAATCTGCACTTTGAGGAACCGATAGATTTTGTTAGAGAGGAAGAGGTTGAAGAAATTTAAGATTTTGAAGAGTTTGAAGAAGATATGGCTAGTCCTCATGCCTTCCCTATCTTTAATACTGAAAATCCAATTCACCTTTTGTGGAATTAGACTCCTTGCCATGTCCCTTAAAGGGAAAGCTCTTGATTGGTATAGGGCTCTAGAAGGTGGATGCATCACATCATGGGATGAGTTTAGAGTGTTGTTGACCTCAAGATTTGGAAATGAAAGTGACCATGCCTCTCTCATACATCAACTCAATTTGATCAAAAGAGGATCCAACGAAACAATGCGTGACTTCAATGAGAGGTTTCAAAAGACTTGGAATAGATTGGCCCCTCCTATGAGACCACCTCCGAGTTTTGTGTTCCTTACCTACTTGAGAGCCATTGGTACTGAAATTGCTATCATGTTTCAATCCATGGGGGGTTCCACCGTTCCTGAAGCATATGAACTTGCTATCAAAGCTGAAAATGGTCTCATCGACGCTGGAAGGTTGCCTCTTAAGGTGTCTATGCCTCCATTGTCTCATACATCTTCTAATACTTCAAATGTGGCCCAAATTTCTAATGCCAACAACAAGCCTAAGACTGCTCCTAAGAAGGTGGATAATGTCATGGATAAAGATGCAAAAATTCAAATGTTAAGAGCTTAGCTTAGGCAAGCTAATATACAAAAAGGTTCCTATCAAAATCCATATCCTTATCAACAACAGTTTGGCCAACAATATGGAAGAGGAAGAGGTCAATGGCAGCCTAACTCCAACAGGCCTGCCAATGGGTACAATCCTAACTCCACCACCAATGCAAGAGAGATGGTATCGGTTCATAACAACTTGGTGCAAGGGGAAAATTGGCAGCAAAACCAATTTATGGATGCAGATGAGAATGGAGAGCAAGCTCTTGTTGCTCAAGGAGGAGTTACCCCTCTCCTATCAGTTGAAGATGGAGCCATGTTACAAACAAGTGAAGGTGAATAACCTCAAGGAGAGATCTTCACCAACTTCCTAGTTGAAGACACTTTTGTGCTCAATTAAGGAACATCTGTTGCATACAACACTAGAGCCAAGAGAAAGGATTTAGGTGGTGATAGTAATGTGCCTACAAGCTCATCCAATCTTCATACAAAGCAACAAGGTATGGTTGAAGGTGTGGCAACCTCAAATAACTCTGCACATCTTCCAAATCAGAAAGTCGGAAGGACTGTTCAAGGCACACCAACTCCTCAGGTTCCAAGCACTTCCTTGCCTCCAAGAATCCAAGAGAAAGTAGGTATGGCTTCTTTAAACATTGTAGATTCATTGAAGAGTACTAAAACATCCATTTTCCTTTGGGATGTTCTTCATATGCCAGGTCAAAAAGAACTCCTACAAAAGCAGTTATCTACTATCCCTACTAGTGTCCCACTTTCAAGGCAAAGTCATGGTCATGTTTTTACAAATACTTCTAACACTATTGTTGAACCATCTACTAGGGTTGAGAAACCTCCACCATTCTTACTCTCATAGTGGGTGACGAACTGGTCTATAACTGCATAGTTGATAGTGGAGCTTCTACTTCAGTCATGCCCAAAGTGGTAGTTGATAAATTGGGCCTAAAGTATGAGCCTCAACAAAGGAGTTCTCCAACTAGATTGTACACTTGCCAAGACGATAGGATTTATAAAAAACTTGAAGGTTTTCTTGCATTATTGTCCTAGTTTTCGTATCCTTCAAGATATAGCTGTTATTGACCTCCTAGCTCACTTTGCAATCTGCTTATCAAGGGACTTTACAACCAAGATAGGTGGCTATCTCTCAGTTGATTGGTCTTTTTTGGCCTTTAAAACAAGATATGGAACCAAGGTGACCATAAGGATTCAACCTCTTTCAATGTTTCATATTGATCCCTACATTGAGACAAGTTCTAATTTGAATTGTGTTGTTCATGAAGAGAAGGATTCTACTGTAGATGATGGTATTTTTTCCAAGACATTTCTGATTTGTTTCTTGATGAATATGGTCCCAATACTTATGAGCATAATCTTTATGCATTTATGGAGGAAACTGATCTAAGAGTATATTGTATACATGAAGAAGGAATACCAACACCTCTATTTGCCAAAGAAGAAGGTGAAGATAATGAGATGTGGAGGATGTTTTTTGATGGTTGAAGAAGTAGAGTTGGTGTAGGAGTTGGTGTTATGTTGGTCTCCCCATCTAAACAACAATACTATGCTTCATATAGATTCCATTTCAGTTGTACTTGTAATGTGGTTGAGTATGAAGGTTTAATTTATGGCCTTCAATGGGCAAGGAGAAAGGGAATCAAGAACTTGCAAGTATATGGAGATAGTGAATTGGCTGTTCATCAGGTTAGGAATGTGGTTACTGTCAAGAACCCTTTGCTTATGTCACATAAGCATAGGGTATGGGATTTGCTTGAAGACTTAGATGCATTCAATGTACAATTAGTCCCAAGGGAGCAAAATAATCATGCTAATGGACTAGCTACCATATGAGCTCAATTTGATACTCCAACTGCCATAAAATAGGGAAAGCAATCTCATATTAAGACCATTATCAGACCTTCTGTACTTGATAATGAAGTGTCTTGGCAAGTGTTTGATAGCGACAAACACATTACATACTTCTTGCAAAATGAGGCTGAGTTTTCTTCAAGGAATTAAAGGAGACTCCAAGAACAATTTGGTGATTAGATTGTGCAGCTAATGACAAATAAGATACCTAAGGGTTTGGTAACTTTTGAAAGTATCTTCAATGAGAATTATCAAAAAAAGAAGGAAAAAGTGAGTATGTCTACAAAAGAGGAGAACTATGAAAGAGTCTTGATCTTCAAAGGTAAACTTCTCAAACTAGGCAAGGTATGTTCTACATTAGAGAAGCAAGCATTCATTGAGTTGTGTAGAGAGTTTCATGATATCTTTGCTTGGAAATATAAGGACCTCAAAGGATTCGATCCTAGCTTAGCACATCATACCATTGAATTAGAACCTGGAGTTAAACCTATTAGACAAAAACAAATACCTATCAACCCCAAGGTTGATCAACTCATGAGGTTAGAGCTCACCAAACTCTTTGAATTTGAAATAATATTTCCTATCAAGCATTCAACATGGGTAGCTAACCTTGTGCTTGTTAAAAAGAAGAATGGGGAGATAAGACTTTGTGTAGACTTTAGAGATTTTAATAGAGTGTCACTCAAAGATCACTATCCTATACCTTCAATGGAGTAGATTTTGCAAGTTGTTTCAGGGTCCCAATGTTTTTCTCTCTTAGATGGATATTCAGGTTATAATCAGATTCTTGTGAATGAGGATGATCAGTTTAAGATATCATTCACTACCAAATGGAGGACTTTTGCTTATAGAAATATGCCATTTGGTTTGTCAAATGTCGGTGCCACTTTTCAAAGAGCAATAGACATGGCCTTCAAAGGTTTGATCAATGAGATGTTGTTGGTTTATCTAGATGATATAATAGTGTTTTCTAAAGATGCTAATGAACATATGCAACACTTGAAACAAGTGTTTGAAAAATGTATGCAATATGGAGTATCTCTTAATCCAAAAAAATGCATCTTTGCTATCCATTAAGGTAAGCTCTTGGGACAAATTATTTCCAAATATGGTTTGGCTATTGATCTTGGAAGGGTTTTAGCTATTTTAGGCCTGTCATTGCCATTACATAAAAAAGGTCTCCAAAATTTTTTAGGTAAGATAAATTTTGTAAGGAGATTCATACCTGGTTTTGCATCTATGGTGAAACTTATCACAACCATGTTACAAAAGAATCAAGTCTTTTCTTGGACTAAAGAAGGTAAGAGTAGTTTTGAGGCCATTAAGAAGGCAATTGCACAAGCTCCTACTTTTGTGAATCCTGATTTTGCAAAAGACTTCATGTTGTATTCATTTGCTAACCTTGTTACTATCTCAGCTATGCTAATGCAAAGGAATGATGAGGGTGTAGAGCAACCAATTGCATTCTTTAGTCAAGGTTTGGAAGATTATGAAATCAAATACACATTTGTGGAGAAACACGTCCTTGTTGTTGTAAGGGGACTAAAGAAGTTTAGGCATATGATTTCAAACAATAGGATTCATGTTATGGGCTCTCATCCTAGTACCAAGGAGACCTTAGTGAGAAGAGGGTAGGGTGGATCACCAAAGTAATGGAATATGATGTTGATATCAAAGTAACAAAGTTGATAAGAGGTAAGGGCCTTTGTGAACATCTAGCTTCAAATCTTCACGAGTTAAACGAAGAGGTTTTAATCAATTATGATTGTCCCCAATCAGCTGGTTCCTTGTGTCTATAAAGTTGGACACAAGATGTAATCATATTTCTTCAAAGTGGTGAGTATCCTAATAGTATGAGTAGATCTCAAAAGAGATATTTTAGATTGCAATCTAGTCCCTTTTTCCTTGTAGATAGTGTGCCTTTTAGAAGGAATACTAATGGTGTATTATTGAGGTGCATTGACAATGACCAATTTGGAGTATTGCTTGAAAAGTTCCATGATGGAACAACAAGAGGTCATTTCTCCCCGGGAACCACAACTGCCAAGATCATGAGGGCAAGATATTATTGGCCGAGCCTCTTCAAAGACTGCCATGCTTGGGTGAGAAGGTGTGCACAATGTGCTTTCTTTGTGGGAAAACAAAAGCTTGCAGCTCTTACTTTGAAGCCTATGCAAGTAGATCAACCCTTCATGCAATGGGGTCTTGATTTCATTGATACAATAAACCCCCAATCAAATGTTGGTCATAAATGGATACTCACAACAACTGATTACTTTACAAGGTGGGTTGAGGTATTAACATTGAAGGAAGTTAATGAGAGTGCTATCTTGGAGTTTTATGAGAGCATCATAACAAGGTTTGACACTACTCCTACTATTGTTTCAGATAATACTCTTTCTTTATGGGTGCTAAGACAACTGATTGGGCAAATAATAATGGCATATTCTTAAGTACTTCATCTAACTATTACCCTCAAGGTATTCGGATGGCTGAATTTATTAGCAAGAATTTGATAAAAATCAATAAGAGAACTCTGGAGCATAACCAAAGGGCCTGGCACACCAAATTGAAGACAACCTTATGGGCTGATAGGATAACTCCCAAGAGGTCAGTAGGAAATTCTCCTTTTGTGGTCTATTTCTCAAGTTCTGTCTGCCTTAGAGTTGGCACATCAACTAGAGTTGATTGAAAACACTCTAGTGGAGGTGAGATTGACAAAATTAATGGAGTTGCAAGAGACTAGAGATAAAACTCATCAAGCTATGAAGCTTCACCATGTACTAATGAAGAGGTCTTTTGACAAGAAAACTCCAAGATCATTTTAAGAAGGTGACATAATATTGAAGTGGGATGAAGATAGAGGAAAACTAGGGAGGCATACCAAATTTGACACCTTATGGATGGACCATATGTCATCATCAAGTGCAAGCAAAACAATTCTTTCGAATTAGCAAGGATGAATGGAGAAGCGCTGCCTATCCCTGTGAATGGGATACATTTAAAACCTTGCCATTGAGGAGTAAAGGTCAGTTTTGTAAATAGTAGAATAGGTGTGTGTCTTTTCTTTCAATTGTGTTATGTTCCTTAAGTGTTCTAGTTGAACACGTGTGTTTCTTTTGAGTTTGTCTCGTTTTGTGTGCTTTTCCCTTGTGTTTTGTGTGTTGTCAAAGACAATTTGCGTGTCAAACCTATGTGCATGTGACTCCATAGCCTAATGGATAGGATTAGGCAACTGGTCATGGCATAACAAACATACCACCCTTGGGAAATCACCAAGAATGTTGACCATTTTTGACCACAAGTCAAAATGGGTCAACCCCCTATAGTCAAGACTTGATATGGGGGTAGAATATAGTGTCATAGGGGGTGTTGTCTATTTGATGTCATTTAATGCCATTCTAACCTTGGTCATGATTTAGTTTAGTCTTATGTCATTTGGAGTCATATAGGGGGTTAGACCGTCATGACATGTCATACATGAATGAACATGGCAATCTAGTTGTACATTTTACAAGTGTGCTTAGAAAACCTTTCAGGGCAAAAAGACTATATGGACATGATGCTTTTGGTGCCAAGATCATCCTCTGCAAATTTCGTGTCTTGATGAGCTTGCTATCCCAAGATATAAGCATTTAACGTTGAACTAGTAGAGATAGACGCGTGCAGGGACGTCAAGTTCAGGTTTCAAGAACTAATCATTTAAGTTCAAAATCTGTAAAGGATCCTAAGCTCGAACACAACGCTACTAAGTGGTGAAACGATGTTCAATCAAGCTAAGATCAATGACATGCGGGAGCTTAACAGGGTCAAAAAGTGACTAGATCAAGGATCAACGACACATGTTGAGTCGTGTAGATAAGATCAACGATCCACGTTTAAAGACTAGGACCCAGATCCAACGGAGTGCGTTGAGTCGTGTAGATAAGTCTAATAGTGCATGTTGAGTCAAAGGTCAAGGAGCCCAGATCGAACGCGAGACTGCCAAGTGGCACGGGACCATTAACCAAATGCATTGACAACAAGATCCACAGAAAGCATGCAACGCTGTCAAATGTCATAATCTCGGATGTTTGGCTCATAGATCAATGATCGATGTCGAGTCAAGGAGCCCAGATCGAACGCGAGACTGCCAAGTGGCACGGGACCATTAACCAAATGCATTGACAACAAGATCCACAGAAAGCATGCAACGCTGTCAAATGTCATAATCTCGGATGTTTGGCTCATAGATCAATTTCCACGTGTGGATGAGTCATGGGGAGTTGGTCGTATGGTTGTGATCAAATTTGTGCCTAGTTATTATTTAATAAATTTCAAGTCTTGTGATGAAACATAACATAAGATATGCAAGTGCAAAGTTGGGTTCCCAGACAGTTTGACAGTGTTTTTCCATATTTAGCCAAATTTGCAATGTGGCAAGAAAAGTTGAGTAAGCATTTTGATATTTTTATATTTCACATGTGTGGTAGTTTAAGGAAAAGTTGATCATATGAATTTATTCAGTTTTGTGCCTAGTTGATATGTGCTAAATTTCAAGCTAGATAATGAAGCACATCAAAAGTTATGCATGTGTAAAGTTGGCATTCCACGCAGTTCTTGACATAGTTGGCTCTATGATAAAAAAAATATGAGTAAGCAGATTAATGGCATTATATCTCACATGCACGAGGGTTCCAAGAGATTATTAATACATGGTTGGATTCTTCTTTGAAAGTAGAATATATGGTCCAAATTTAAAGACATGCGAGTGAGCAAGGTGAAATATATGACCGTGCAAAGTTAGCCTTCCAGGCAGATAGCAATGGTCCCCATACTTAGTCTATTCTATATGATGTTAAAGATCAGGACAAAATGGAGATCTAATGTCTCATGGATGATCATATAGTAAATATATACGGTGTTCAACAAGTCAAAGAGGTCAAAGTGTTCCTTGGTTAACGAAGTTAAAGATTGAGCTTCTTACAAAAGGATCAACAGAGCATGTTCATTCCAAGGTCTTAGGAAACAACAAGATGAGGACAAGGGGACAATAGAAAAAGTGATCAGAAGGCACATGAGGGTGCCAAGTGTTTTGATCATGGGGGTTTTGAGAAAATTCAAATGGTGAGTGCTATAAGATAAAGACTTGATTGATCCACAGAGATCAACGGTGCGTGTTGAGTAAATATTGCAAGATTGCATGAGACAAGGTCAACTATTCAAGGTTTAACATTTGGTAATGGTGCACTATGAGTTAAAGGTCAAGCTTCATACAATAAGATGATTGGTGCATGATTGATGTAAATGAGTGAGGACACAAGATGCAAGCATAGTGTTCAATGTTTAACTGTGACTGTTTGAATTCAAAAATTTGAATTTAACAAAGAAAAGACCAGTGTTTAGTTTTTTATCCATAACTTTTGATCTAATATGAATTCGAAGGTGATAAAAAAAAGTTGAAGAGGGCTTTATGGCACATCTAATGAACCTAGTTAGAATGTCTGAATCTATGTACAATCAAAGATATTAAGCTCCAATGTTTACTGTGTGTTCGACTATGTTAAGCAAATGACCCTAGAAGGATATTTGATCTTCTTTTGTTTTTGTTTGGATGTCTCATGATGAATTAACTATTGGAGCATGTTTTAGAATCCATGAGGACCATCTATGTGCATTATGAAGGTTTGATCAATAATATGTAGTATAAATAAAGGTTTAGAAGTCGATTGTGTATTCGTTCATAGTGACTGTGTGCACAAAATGTTGTTTGAGCAAATTATGCTTAAACATAAGGGTACTGTGATTGTTGTTGGCACTTAAGGGGGAACTATAGATCTTTTGGCATGGGTCCATGTACTTGGAAAGTGTTCTTGTGTTCTTAGTTTGCTCAGAGAGGTGTTAAATAGCTGAATGGGTCTCCATACGACCTAAAAGTGATTTAGGCCTATTTGAAAGTGTGTTGTGCTTAAGTGTGATGCATGTTAGATGCCTTAAGGGTGAAGGCATGTATTGTGGCCAACAAGGAAAGATTGTGGACTTACTAATTCATGATTGCTCTATAAATAGTGAAACCAAATGTGAAAGGTTCGATATTTTGAGAGAGACTTGAAAGAGGTGTACATGTGAAAATTATGGAGTGAAGGAGAGGTAAAGTGCCCAGTAGATGAGTTGATGATCAGAGTAGATTGAGGACTATGTGTATGACCTATGGTTCATGTTTCTAACGTTATAATAGTGCTCTTGTAGATCGAGGATGAGCGAAGAGGTCTAAGATGATTCAAAAGGTGGCTTAGGATGCATTGAGTGTGCATAGTTGAAGAGAGATGATATACTTTGTATCTCCATCAGATTAATAGGTAATCAATGTTTAAGAGATGTGTTCATAGGTGTTTTTGTGATTGCTCAACATCTAGGGGGTTGCAACCTCCTTGTAAGCTAGAACTTGTTAAAAGTCTAGTTGCTATGGCATCTAAGTTAGACAAGTGTTGTAGCACCTTGTGGGATTATAGTCTCACTTAATAAGGGATGGTAGTTCCTTGATCAGTTGCAGTTGGTCTAAATTGATTCTTTTTATTATATGATAGTAGTCCAATTATAGGTTCCAGTGGGTTTTCTCACCCAAGAGGGGTTCCTACATATGTCATGTGTTATATGCTTGATCTTGCATTGTCTCTCTTGTTCATTTCTATGAATGTTGTGTATGCTTCATGAATGCTTGTGGTAATTGATTAAGAGTTTTGAAAGGTTTTCAATTGAAGTTGGATTATCTGGGCTCACTGATTGACCCCCCTTTCAGTGATTGTACCTTTAAATAGTTCATACACCTACAACTTATGAAGAATACAATTCTTGTGAAGGGTTCTAGACCTTGCTAGCATGGAGAAACTCATTTAGTAACCTTGCAGAGAATTGGTGAGGTATGGAGGTAGTGTGATAGCTTTGACAACATGATTTAAACTATTTGAAACGTTAAAATCAGCAACACTCCATTGCTTCATGCTTGCAACTTAATCAAAATGAATATTTATCATCCCCTGGAGTTTACACATGCCTGGTGAAGTTAATAAAATTTGTGAGAGATATTGAAACTCTACATGACCTCCTCCAATCATCCATTTCATTCAATATCTCATTCACTATCAGAAATTGCTAGAAACCATTGACTATGAAATATGAGGGGGCATTTTGATTATCTGGACTTCTTAGAGATTGTTCATAGAGGAGGGTTATTCAATCCAAGTACTAATGCCAAGGATTTGAAGGGTATAGGGACCCACGTAAACCACCAAGTGCATTCCATCCAATTCTCTCTCTCTCTCTCTCTCTCTCTCTCTCTCTCTCTCTCTCTTGTACCAACTAAAAACCAAAGTGCCTTTTGAAGCTACCAAGGAGGGAGATAATAAGGATGAATAGGTTTTCATTATGTCTGAGTTTCAAACCTCCTAAAATGCATGGATTTGAACCTATATAGACTGGAATATACTATAAGAGTGTTTGGAAGTGATCTTCACTTTGTACCCTGTATGGACTTCTTGAAAACCTCTCTTTTTTACTTGAGAGCTATTATATTCTACATAGAAACTGACTAAACTAAATCAAAAAGTGCTCCATGAGATTCCTCACAATTTTACAAAAATTGGATGATGTTTTAACCACTCCCTTATTCCAACTTGGCACTTTATTATGACATTCCCTCCTTGAACGTTACAAATGATCAAGCAAGCATTTCAAAATGGGTTGCAATGTTAGAAATGGATATTTGATTGCATTAAATGCACTTGTACAGACCATGGGGGACATTAAATTACTTTGAATTGAAATACATGAAATGATAAATTTCTCTCAACCCTTGACCCTCTTTGAACCCCTTTGACCAAGACACACTTTGACTAAACAAGCATGATGTTAGGAAGACACTTATCTTAAACTTGTCAAAAGTATCTTAAAACAATGCTAACCATACCTTATGAGATTTTTTCAATCTTGATAACCAAGGTGGAGGCTTAACAAGACAAGTTTTTTGTTAAATTGGTTTATGGTAGCTAACATTTGGCTAACCTATTTGGCAACCTCTTGGAATGTATGCTTGTTATTCATCTAGACTAGTGACTTAGTAGATTCATTGGGAGATGGAGTCATGACTGTAATAAATTGGAAAAAATTGAGAAATAGACCTGAAAACAACCTTGAAACCAACTAAACTAAACAAACATAAGATAAGACACCACACCAAACCACACGTGTCATAAAACTCTTGGAGGAAAAATAACACAAAGCGAACAGGACACACACTTGTGCTTATATAACTTAGAGAACACAAATATACACTTTAATAAGTACAAAGCTATAAAACTAACCTCAATAGCATGGATTCAAGTGTATCCCATTGGCTATGATACTCAAATTCTCTCCATTAAGTCTTGCGAGTTGAAAGGCATTGTGTTCTTTGCAAGAAATGACAACATATGGTTCACTCCACAATGCATCAAACATAGTGTGCTTACTAGGTTTAACTCTATCTGCATCCTACTTCAAGACAATATCTAATTCCTGATATATTCTTGAGATACCTCTGTTGTCAATGTTTCTTTTCATTTGTTCTTGATGACATTCCATGGTGTGCATAGCATGTTTTTTTGTTTCCTCCAAGGCCATTAGTTCTACCAATCTTATTTCTATAGGACCATTCTCCATTCTCTCAATCTAATGTGCTAACTCAAGAGTTGGTAACTTAAGTGAAATGGGTATCTTGGCTTCTCTTCTATATACAAGCATATAGGGTGAGTTACCAATGGAAATCTTTTGAGTGATCCTATAAGCCCATACGACTATATTTAATCTAGTGTGCTAATTCCTTTGATTATCTTCTATTGTCCTCTTTATAATTCTAATCAAGTTCTTAGTGGACTCTGCTAGCCCATTGCCTTAGGGGTAGTATTTAGAAGAAGTAATTAAGTAGATACTATATTTGAGAGCCCATTCCATTATTCTTACACCACTAAAATCCATGGAATTTTCAAAAATTATTGTTGAAGGCACCCAAAGCTTGTCATTAGGCTCTCATAAAAGTCAAGAACTAAAGTCTCATTAGCCTCTTTGAGGGTCATTACTTCTATTCACCTTGTGAAATAGTTGGTAGTTGTAGCACCTATTTGTGGTTTGCACTAGATAGAAGATTGATCATTTCAATGAAGTCAAGTCCCCATTGCATGAATAACTATTCAACCTGATTAGGATTAAGAGGAGGGGCTGTAAGTATTTGTTTGCCTGCAAAGAGTGCACACTTTTAAAATATCCTAAACCAAACATATGAATCCTTGAATATAGCCTAGGCCAATAGTAACTAGCTCTCATTATTTTTATAGATTTGGTTGTAGGTGCAAAATGACCTCCAATTGGTCTATCATGGAATTGTTTTATAAGCCTATTTACTTGATCTGTTTCCACACATCTTAGCAACATCCCATTGAGGTATTTTTCAAAAATAACCCTATCCATAAGAACATAATATATTAATTACAATATGAAGTATCTTCTTCTTACTTGATCTAGACCCATAAGACACACCTATTTGAAGGAATCTTACTAGTTCTTGTGTCCAACTTGGAGAAGATAAAGTTGCAACTATACTAAGACCATCTTGCAATGCCAAAACCATTTATTCTTCTTATTTAATGTCTAATTCTAGGTGTTCACATAGCTCTCTTCCTCTTACTAGCTTAGTGGCCTTGATTTCAACATAATACTCCATCACTTTAGTTATCCATCCAACTCTTTTATGTTGGAAGTTTCTTAACAAAGTGTATTAAACTCCATTCTTCATTCCATGAAGCATTCATACATATAAAGATCAGTGCATAAATAAAAAACTACACAAGCATTTCATAAGAGAACACAAGATATATGTGGAAAACCCTCTTGGAGGATAAAACCCACTGAACCATGCATATGGACTGTAGTTCTATAAAGTCAAGATCTAATGTTTAGTGAAGCACCAACTTCACAAGGCATTTAAACCCGTACTTAGTTAATCACCCACTCAATCAGTCTTTTGCAAGCGCTATCTTGTAAGGAGGCTCCACCCCCTTAGGTAACTTAACACCAACTAAATCACCTTTGATCTCTGATCATCTTACAACACCTATTTATAACTCAACTAATGATGACCTCCTTTGTTTGCACTTTGCCCTTCAATCTCACTCAAACAGCCTCTTAAGCCTTTTCACTCAACATGCCTCTTCTAGGCTTATTAGGTGCACTGACATGGTCATCCACCAACAACTATGTAAGATAGACATGTCTTCTCCTCTTCTCCCTCTGATGGTCCTCAATGACCTGCTTCTGCTCTTCCAAGAGCTCTTCTTATTTGGGTAGGTCCACTCTCTTCTAACTCTCTCAAATAGGACAATTAGGCCTTGTATTTATACTCAACTCTTCATTTCAGCCATCTTGGTCAGACAAGATCCTCACCATACTTGATTTAACCGTAAAATATATCATTACGCATGTTACACATGAGAGTCAATTACTAATTGAGTCGATCATAACTCATAGAGGCCAAAAACCCAATTAGGCCTAGTTGAGACCAAATGCAATTAGATCTATTTTGTCTACATGTTACCACTTTGACCTTTAGGAACACTTGTCTTAAACAATGGATTAAACACTTCATACATGACTCCAATATACCCTTGATAAGTTTACTTGGTTTCCCAACTCCATTTGGCGCATTTCACTACTTGGGTCCAACAAATAGGCTTACTATTAAGTTGTGGAGCTAAAAGCTTCACTGTTATGCAAATGGTGGAGGTTGCTGGGTTACAGAGTAACCGACATCGGTCAGGGCAACCGACGTCGATTATATTCAGCTACACAGTAACCGACATCGGTTATGGCCGGTCGGCATCGGTTAGACAGGAACCGACATTGGTCACCTGTGTGTTTTCAGAACTGTTGTTCTAATTTTAAACGAACAGTTAGTTTGCATGTAAAGACTAATTTTAGTCTTGAGTCTGCGTTTCTAATTATTGTTTGGTTTGGGATCTATTTAAAAGACCCATGGGGCTGTATTGTAATGAAGGACTAAAGGATTAGATCTTCAAGTGTAAGATCTAGAAGGAGGTCTGCAAGAGTGCAAGACCATGAAGATCTACATGTGAGCAAGGTCGGTTGATCTGCAGGGTGTGCAAGATCAAAGAGATTTGTTGGTGGAGGGAACAACTCGGTATTGAGTTGATTGTTGGCTGTAATTGATTGAGAGAGAGAAATCTTGAGGGAGAATTACTGTACATCCAAGAGGTGTAGGAAGAAGAAGTTTTTTCATTGTATTTTCTTCTAGAAGAGTGTTAATACAGATTGTATTGTTTTTCGTATCATCTATTTTTTGCTATTTCTAAATTCTAGTTACATATTACTTCTGGTTTAATTTCGTGTTTAATTGCTTATACAAAGGTAATCAATTGTACTCTTAGGAGAGGATCCTGACAATTGGTATCAGAGCTAGGATCACTAACAAGTGGTAGAGCGGGTTAGTGTTTGTTGATTACAGGTCACTCTCAGGAGTTTTTGATTGAGTGGGAGTAAAACAATAGCAGAAGAAAGTATACTAAGAATAGAGAAATTCAATGGCAAAAATTATCAATTATGGAGGATGCAGATAGAAGATTATCTGTATCAGAACGATTTGTACTTATCGTTGGGTGGGGTTTCAAGTAAGCCCACATATATGCAAGATGAAGAATGGAATGTTCTTGATAGAAAGGCTCTTGGTGCTATAACACTGAGCCTGGCATCGTCTGTGATTTCTAACTTATCACAGACAAAGACAACGGTAAAGTTAATAAAATCTTTGGCAAATTTATATGAAAAACCCTCAGCTTCGAATAAGGTATTTCTTATGAAGCAATTATTTAATTTGCAAATGTAGGAAGGTGGATCGGTATATAGTCATCTTAGTGATTTCCATGGTTTGGTAAACCGATTAAATTCAGTCAAAATAGTTTTTGATGATAAAATTAAGGCTCTCTTAATCTTATGCTCTTTCCCTGAAAGTTAGAATAGTTTGGTAATGACAGTTAGTAATATTGCGTCTGCTTCAAATATCTTGAAAGTTGATGATGTTGTTAGTGTAATCTTGAATGAAAAAATTTGCAAAAAAAGTACAGAAAAAACATCATGGAATGTTTAAATGTTGAAAGTAGGGGAAAACAAAGAGAAAAGATCGAGCAAGAAAAATCAAGGTCAAAGATAGGCAGTAGATCCAAATCTAGAAATGGAGGTATAACCTGCTAGAATTGTGGAAAGAAAGGGCATGTAAAAAAATATTGTTGGTTGGTAGAAGATCAGCATGAAGGAAATAAAGAAGCAAAAAATGCAGGTATTGTTGCACATGATGCTCTTATATTTTCTTTGGATAAAGTAGAATCTTGGGTTTTAGATTTTGGTGCCTCTTTCCATGCAACTCCAAATAGATAATTTTTTCATGATTATGTCCATGGAGACTTTGAAAATTTTTATTTAGGGGATGGTGAGCCTTGTCAAATTGTTGGCAAAGGAGAAGTGCAACTGAAATTGTAGACTGGCAACACATAAGTGTTGAAGGATGTCATGCATGTTCCCACCCTGAAGAGGAGTCTAATTGCTACAAGAAAGTTGGGTGATGAGGGTTGTACAGTAACTCTCACAGTAAAATCTTGGAAAGTTTTTAAGAGTGCATTTGTATTAGCAAGAGGTAAGAAAATAAGTACATTTTGTCTATCTACTTGTATTACTGATTCTCTTTCTATTTTATCTACTTCAGATGTAGATGCAAATATGTGGCTCTGTAGGCTTGGTCACATGAGTGAAAAGGGAATAGATGTTTTTAATTCAAAAGGTAATATTTCAGATTTGTAAAGTATAAATCGATATTTTTGTGAGCATTACATTTTTAAAAAATAAGGGAAAGTGAGGTTTTTCACAACTGGGTCAACAAAGAAGAAGCACAGGGTGGAGCTTGTTCACGCAGACGTGTGAAAACCAGCTCAGGGAGCTTCTATTGAAGGATCAGAGTATGATGTTTTTTTCATTGATGATGCTACAAGAAAGGATTGGGTCTATTGCATAAAGAGAAAATCTGATGTTTTAAACATATTTAAGAACTGAAAAACCTTGGTTTTCAAGGAGAAGATGATGGACAGAGATCAGCTCAAGAGGTTGAATAATTTTGAGCAGGGCAATGTTGATTTGGACAAGGTTATGATCTAAAATGAGCTCGAGGATAAAAATCATCACTAACAAAAAAACATAGATATTGACGTCGATCAGGCAGTGACTGGCGTCGATCAGGGATGAACTGACAACGGTCTAGTGGAGACTAAAGTCGGTGATGTCAGGCAGGTGGACACCGACATCGGTCAAAGAATTGATGTCGGCGATCAGGGAGAAATTGATATCGGTCAGGTAAGAATTGACATCGATTAGGTCGGTCAAGAGGAACCGATGTCGGTCGGGTGCAGACTGAGAGATGATTGAGATTGGTCACTGTTAGAATGAAATTTGGGCGGACAGCAAGCTATCAATGAGTCTCAAACGCCCATGAGGAGGTCCGAAAGGGTAAGTAAGCCTCAAATTTGTTATTCTCCTTCTTTATACTACTTGTTGCTCACTGATGGTCGAGAATTAGAAAGTTTTGAAGAGGCAATGCAGGCAGAATTTAAGAAACAGTGGGAGCATGACATGAATGAGAAAATTGATTTCTTGGAAGAGAACCAAACGTGGAATTTGGTAGAGTTGTCAGTCGAAAAGAAAGCACTGAAAAATGAAAGGATTTACAAGTTAAAAAAAAGACAGAATGGACAGGTGAGACAGAAGGCCAGGTTATATGGTCTTGAGCAAGCTACAAGACAATGGTGTTTGAGGTTTGACAGGTTTATGACAGAGCATGGCTTTAGTCAATGTCAATGTGACCATTGTGTTTATTTTACCAGATTAGATAATATTAGCTACATTATTTTGTTATTGTATGTAGTGTATATGCTTGTTGCAGGGTCACACATGCAGGGAATTGCTGAGGTAAAAGTAAAAGTAGCTCAAACATTTGCTAGGGAGGATTTAAGAGTAGTAAAGAAAATCTTTGGCATGAGTATTTCTAGAGACAGAGAAAATCACAGGTTGATTTTGTCTCAAGAGGATTATGTGAATAAGGTAGTGGAGAGGTTTGATATGCATGATGCAAAATCGGTAAGCACACCTATGGTTGGACAGTTCATGCTAAGCAAAGAACAGTGTCCTAAATCATATGATGAGGTTGAGTACATGGTATGTACTAGACCTGATATTGCCCAAGCAGTGGGAGTTGTAAGTAATTTTATGGCCAATCTAGAAAAAAAGCACTAAAAAACAGTTCAGTGGATTCTCAAATATCTGAGAGGGACCAACAGCAGGTACTTATGCTATGCAGGGTCAAACACTTTTTTACATGGGTATGTAGATTCGGATATGGCAGGTGACTTGGATGACAAGGGAAGCACCACAGGATATGTGTTCACTGTTGGTGGAACGACGGTTAGCTGGATTTCAGAGTTGCAGAGGGTTGTTGCAGTCACAGTGGCTACCAAGGATAGAAACCCTACAGGTATGTTAACAAAGCCGGGAACAAAAGAGAAGTTGAATCTATTCAACTTTTGTTGGTCTTCAAGACTGAACTTGAAGATGGAGATACAAGCCAAAAACAAATTAGAGGATATACAGGTATAGGTACAAGTGCAACTGTTTATCTCCAAATGAGAAATCGTTAAGTTGTAGAGCTAAAAGCTTCACTGTTATGCAAATGGTGAAGGTTGCTGGGTTATAGAGTAACCGACATCAATCAGACCAATCGACGTCGGTCATCTTCAGCTACATAGTAACCGACATCAGTTATGGTCGGCTGGCATCGGTCAGACATGAATCGACATCGGTCACCTGTGCGTTTTCAAAACTGTTGTTCTAATTTTAGACGAACAGTTAGTTTGCATATAAAGATTAATTTTTGCTATGTACATAAGGATATGATATATTGAGGTATATGGGTTGATGGAGATGCCGACATGTGGCACACATCCCCTTAGTTATATGGATACAATATATTAGGATAATAGAGTAACTTGTGGAAGTAATACATTGGGTAATGGTCGGCCTACATTGGATTAGGAGGTTACCCATCCATGGGTTAGATAGATGTATATATATAGGAGATGATTATCATGGTAAGGATATCAAGTAAGCATTGAGTCTTCTATTGTAAGAGGATATTGGAGGTTGTCCCCTCAAAGAGACATTGTGGAGTTATTCCTTCTAAAGGAGTATTATATGGTGTTTCCCTACCTTAAGGGTATTTATTCATATATTGTATATAAAGATCATTACAATTTTAGTCTTGAGTCTGCGTTTCTAATTATTGTTTGGTTTGGGATCTATTTAAGAGATCCATGGGGCTGTATTGTAATGAAGGACTAAAGGATTAGATCTTCAAGTGTAAGATCTAGAAGGAGGTCTGCAAGAGTGCAAGACCAAGAAGATCTACATGTGAGCAAGGTCAGTTGATCTGCAGGGTGTGCAAGATCAAGGAGATCTGCTGGTGGAGGGAACAACAACTCGGTATTGAGTTGATTGTTGGTTGTAATTGATTGAGAGAGAGAACTCTTGAGGGAGAATTATTGTACGCCCAAGAGGTGTGGGAAGAAGAGGTTTCTTCATTGTATTTCCTTCTGAAAGAATGTTAATACAAATTGTATTGTTTCTTGTATCATCTATTCTTTGTTGTTTCTGAATTTTAGTTACATATTACTTCTGGTTTAATTCTGTGTTTAATTTCTTATACAAAGGTAATCAATTGTACTCTTAGGAGAGGATCCTAACACTTGCCTTTTAGGCCTTCTAACTGCTATAAAATTTGTCAACCATATCTAAAGCATACAATCAATTTTCTCAAACAACCCATTAAATAAATTGAATTAATAGATCCTCCATGACATAAACAACATCACCGTGTCCATTGGACATCACCACATAGGCCATTAGGCCTCAAGAACACTCTCGCTACAGGCTCACTAATAATTGCCAGTGCACACTGAAACTCAATCATGAATATTTAGGCCAAAAGCACACCCTTGAATAACAACCATGGAAACAATTCATATGTACGTACATCACATGACCTTAGGGTCATTATGAGAAATAATATAATCTTCAACTCAACCTCTGCATACTTCAAACCTTCTTTGTAAGAAGCTCACTTAGAGCTACCAAATATTGCCAACACACAATCAACAATCTTTGACTCTCCACACCTTATTGAGCACTTTAAATGAATTTAATTGTATTCACATGAGCCTTAGAGACCTTTTCAAAATATTCAAGTGATTTTGATTCTTCACTACTATCTAAACAAATTCAAATTTACCTCTTCAATATGGCTACACAAACTGCCTATAGCCTCCAAAAAGATAGTCATATAGAAGTTCTTATTTAGTACTTGAAGGGACACTTCCATGACTTATTATCCACATAATTATATCCTATATGACTTATATATCATCATAAAATATGTATATCACTTGTTTTAATATCAAACATTGGTCTTACAGACCAATTTCTCAACTCTCTCTTACACTATTCATACACAATCTGATAAGGCAATTTGGATTTCATGTTAAAACTCCTTAAGCTGTCTCTCCAACTTTCATAAATCATGAATAGTTAATTTACATAAGAAACACCAAACAAAGTGCATTGGGTACATTTTCTCTTGTCATAAGGTCTCACACACTTGATTTCCCTTAGAACACTAAGAACTGTCAAACTACTTTAAGACAAGTTATGGTGAACATGACTTAGACCACCTATAGGGACACTTCCTTGAACTTAAAATATATTTAGATGATTCTTAGACATCCTTATATCAACTTCATACACAAATTTACAAAGGTCAAAATCAAATCTGGAACATATAGATCATACTTTGAAACATACTCTTTCACTGTTCGTCTCCACTCAGACAAGCCATCTTGAGATCACTATTTTCACCAGATATAATAAGTTAAAAAGAATCTAATCAACATGGACAAGCAATATAGGTATTTAAAAATTAACTCAATCAAATGGATTCATCCCTACTAGTCCCTAAACACTTTCTCACTCTTACCTAGTTTTTCTCACTATTTTTACTTTTTTCTAGTTTAGCGATAGGTCAACTTGGGTGATCAAATTGATTGACATAGAAGATATAACTCACTCAACTAACATCTTGTACCTCAATAAAATGTCTTGACCTTTAACCTCAATTAATTTGTATGCGTTGACCCGGTCAACCCTACCTGTAGCATTAAATTCCTCAAAAATAAGGGTTTTTTTTTAGGTTCTACTCACTGACATAACACACCACTACCACTTGGAGATGCTTGGAGGAGTCATATACATTATAAAAACATAAAACAAGCCTCGACAATCGATTCTGGGCACTTTCCAACAAGTTTTCTCCAATCGGGTCATTAAGAGGGTTTTGAGAGGGTTTTATACCAATTAACCTCCTTAACGATTGTTCATACAACTTTACCCGTCAAATGCCAAAATAATGCTTATAAATGCTTCTTAGGAACCTTTTCCATCTTTCCCAAAAGGCTCAGGACACCATGCAATCTTTACATGGGCCAATGAGCATCTAACTTTCTTCTCGGGTTATCATCTCTTCATTTTGCATGCACAAGAGACCTTTAAATGCCTTATTTAGCTTTATCCTACAATCCATGACCTCAAACTTAGTCTACATGATCGAAACAACCTATCAGACCTTGATCCTTGCTCACATGTGCTTAAACAGCTTGAAAACTCACCTTGACCCTTCATTAGGCCATTCTTTATGTATGTGAGGCCTTAAACTATTAATTGCATGTTGACCCTTGAACACACTTGGGAATCTCTTATATTATTATCAAGTAATACACATGTCATATAATTTCATACCATGATCATAAAAACACTCTCACCTTGGAATCTGATCCTAATCCTCCATTTGGCCTCACTAGGTGTCTTAACACATTAGGCCTTCAAATGCAAATTACTTTAGGTCAAGAGTATGACCCTCTCACCAATGTAGATGCTCTCAAAACCTCATATACATTCTTAGACAACTTATCATGTGCTCACACATTGCTAACCTTGTTCACATAGGTATCACACTTATCTTCTCAACATGTTACTAGGCCTGTTTCATCACACTAAGTCTCTCTTGCAAGGATTTAGCCTCAATACCTGATCTTCCTATCACTATAGATGTACTTTGCACCTCACTTACATGTGTAAAACATATTATCATATGCTCTACCACTTGATTTAATAATGTCAAGCTCATCCACATCTGTATTACCATCATCATGCCTTTACAAGTCATGTCCATGCTTAAGGAACTAGGCCATCAACTAGACCTAATAGGCACCATACAACTCTCACCTTATTGATCCTTCTTGACATCAATGATAATGAAATTGACATAAATGACAACATTCGACAATCTCCCCCTTTGTCATTGATGACAAACAAGCCTCTTAACACCTCTGACTTGATTGATGGCAAAACATAGAATTCTCTTCCAATCAAGGCTTTCTCTCCCAATTAGGACTCTTTCCCCCTTTGAAATTAATGACAAAGGGTCATAAAATTATCACCTTGTCTTTTCACTTCAACTTCAACTATTCTTGCTAGATAAACTTGATCAAATCCTTACCTTATAAAGATAGAACTGTTATATCTCAACTTATCTTTATAACTCAACACCTTGACCTATGTTTGTCATGAATCCACAAACCTCCATTAGCGCTTACCTTGTAGCTCATCACATGTTCATGATATTACCTAAACCCATTCATATCATGCCCCCTGATCCTTGGACTTGTTTACTCACAAAGAACACATCATATGCACCTCAATTGAATTTGTATTATCAATTGCTTACAAGCTCCCCCTATCACCATGGTTATCTGCATTTCCTTGTCTTTGATATGAGATTTTGAACTATTCTTTGATCTTAATAGACCATCATCATATGAAGATATCTTAAGGCATCATTAGGAAATGTTCCCCTTATGTCTATGCTTCATTAGGCCTTATACTAATACTAGGTCTCAGGGAGACCTATTTCAACAAGATCCACTCCTTTTTGCCCAATGTAGACTTCTTAGATCAACAAGGCTACCTTAGATAGGTTTGAACAACTCCATATATTCCACGTGACATCAAGAAACTTCTCTTCAGGCATCACAAGCCATGATGGCTCAAACTATTACAAGACACCTTTAGAAACAACCAATATCTTGTTAAGAATAACACATAATTCTTATTATTCTCAGGCTTTTGAACATTTTCATGTCATTCTACATGAATGATCATCTTCAGAACTTTATTGCTCTCTTTTAGGGCTCAACCAACTTGAAAACTTACTCTTAGAATCAACTTCAGATCATGGATCATATGATTCAACATACTATCTTCAGACCAAGACCTCTTTTACAAAACCCACAATACTGGTCATCTTCAGATTACTGTTATGGCATTTGCAACCTATCATCATGTTTACTCTATGACATTATAAGGTCACCAACACATCAAGAACATGTCTCATTAGATCAATCAGTCATGTATTCTATTTACACATAGTTAAGACCATGTTTCAAGCCCCCTGATCAAACAATCTTCTATTTTTAATAGCATTGGTCTTGCAGACCAATCTATGACTTATGTGCATTCTTGAGACTCATGATCAATGATTTCCTCTTTATGTATTCCAAGTCATCATGGCTCTGACTGGCTCATAACAACTTCTACAAGACAATCTGCTAGATAAGTTTGTGAGACCTCATTCTCCATTGTAGATCTATATTAAATAATCATGACAAAGACTATTAAGTACCTCTGTATGCATCATTTATCAAACTTAGTCAGGGTCCTTGTACACTATTTACATGTATTATGTGTTAAGCACGAGATATACTAAGAGGGGGTGAATCAGTGTATCATATATCTTATACTTAATCAAATTTCACTTAATCATACATTCAAGATATGCAATAAAACTGAAACAATAAACACCACACAAGAGAGAGACCAAATATTAAAGTGAAAATTCAATGTGAAAAAAACTATGAAAAATAATCTGAAGTATATGAATGATCACCAACTCAAACTACAATATTTGCAAGCACTAACTTGTAGGAACACCGACCCCTTTGCTGAACACCAACACAATAACTATTCATGAGCACCAACCCCCACATGAGCACCAACCCCTATTGTGTATACCACACAACTATCTCTCAATGTTACTTTTTCAACAAATGATAACACATTACTATATCTCTTTTTTTTCTCTCTTATGCTCTTCTAAACAAGATATGACAATTACAAACCATACTCTCTTTTGCATATTACAAATGGCTTTTCAAACCTTTATTTATAGCTTTCCAAACGACCTTTTACATTCACCCTTTGTGACTCTTTACTCATAGAAAATGACACCAAACTTGCCTGACCCTTCGAATCCTTGTATTTGAAAAGTCACATGGTGACCCTTCATAAACAAATATGTCTTTTCCTCTTTTGTCTTTATCTTGGTGATCTTTTAGATTCTTTAAGGTGACTCTTCATAGAAAAATGTGCCATACCTTCTTTTGTCTTCACTTGGTGACTCTTGGAATTCTTCAAGATGACTCTTCATAGGAAAATGTATTTCATTCCTCTTTTGTCTTTACCTGGTGACTCTTTAACTTCTCCATGGGGCCTCTTTTAACTTTTATGCAACCAAAAATGTATTTATTAATATTAAATAAATATCAACACATTCTAACCAAAATATGAACATTAAAAACATTTTTACATAGTAAATGCTATGGGGCCTTTATCATCAATGCTAGACCTTTGACATCAATAATAATATTTCTAAAAATCTTCTCCTTTGTCATTGATGGTAACCTCAAACTAAAACTGCCATATCTTAAAATTTGTACTACACATGTCAACTTGCACATACTGTCATCTAAAAAACATATAGTAACCCCCCCTTATTGTAGCATCTTGTGCCTGTTCCTTGTACCTATTTTTACACTTGTTCTTTGTACCTATTTCTACACCTATTTTCTATACTTGTTCTTATACCTATTTTTGTTCTTGTCTCTCTTTGACATTAATGACAAAGAGCTTATCTTGGAGCTAACACGTAGCACCCACTCAACTGATGTTGATCCTCAATGGTAGGAAGTAAAAGAAATTACTCCTAACTTCTCCCATAGATACTTGAATATGTTTTTTGATAGTGCTTTTGTGAAAATATCTGTAATTTATTATTTAGTACTGATATATTCTATCTTAATCTACTGATCTATAATCTTATCTTTTAAGAAGTGATATTTGATAAGAATATATTTTGTTCTTGAATGCATCACTAGATTCTTAAAAATATTAGTAGCACTTGTGTTGTCACAAAAAATAAAAATGGTTTCATCATATTTTACCTTATATCTTTCAAATTTTATTTCATCTAAAACACTTGAGTACAACACAATGCTATTGCAATATATTTTATTTCAACTGTAAAAAGTAATACTAAATTCTACTTTTTGCTTTGCCATGATACTAAGCTATCATTGAGAAAGAAAGCTCCTCCACTTGTATTCTTTATGTCATCCAACCAACCAGCGTAATCTAAATCTGTATAAGCAACCAAAGTGAAATCTTTCCCTATGAGATACTACAATCCATAATCTAATATTCCTTTGACATATCTGAATATTCTCTTCACCAACTGAACATGACTCTCTTTCAGAGCTTCCTAATATCTCATAATCATGCCTACTACATGCATGATGTCTGGCCTCGATGCTATCAAATATAAAAGACTACCAATTATAGATCTATACAAAGATTGATTTACAATAGGTAAATCTTCATCCTTACTCATCCTGTTATCTGTACTCATTGATATGCCAACTGGTGCACAATCTTTAAAATCAAAAATTTTCAACATTTCCTTGGCATAGTTACTTTGAGATATAAAAATTCTTTTATTTGACTAAAATATGTGTAACTCTAAGAAAAATGATAATTATCTAAGCATAGACATCTCAATTTTTTTACATATTATCAAAAAATTATTTTGTCATATTTTCAATGTTTCTTCTAAAAATTATGTCATTAATATATACCACAACAATCAATTGATGCTCACCTTCTGTTTTGATATAGAGATTATTGTCAACAAAATCTCTCTTAAAACATTGATCTTGTAGGGACTTATCAAGTCTTACATATCAAGCTCTTAGAGCTTGTTTCAATCCATACAGTACTTTCTTCAATTTGCATACATAAATACTACCGTTTGAGAGAATAAATCCTTCAAATTGCTCAATGTAGACCTCCTCTTCTAGATTCACATTTAGGAAGACAGACTTGACATCCATCTAAAACACTTTGAAAATTTTAAACATTGCATATGCAAGAAACATTCTAATAGCCTCTACCCTTGCCACTGGGGCAAAAGTTTCTTTAAAATCTATTCCCTCAATGTGAGTATATTCTTTACATACCAATCTTACTTTATTCCTAGTAATTTCACTATTTTCATTCAACTTATTTCTATATACCTATTTTGTTCATACCATATTGTGATATTTTGATCTAGGGATTAATTTCCAAGTATCATTCTTTTCTATCTGATTTAATTCTTTATCCATTGCCTTAACCCAATGCTCATCATGTCTAGCTTCTGAAAAAGTTTTGCGCTGAATTTTGGATAATAAAAAAAATTACCTTTTTTAGATTCACTTATCATCATTTTTTTTGTTGCGAACTCTTTCATTTATGTTCTCGATGATGTCACTTTCATTATAATTTATCGAAACACATTTGGATGGGGTTTTAGTACCTTTTTTCTCTTTCATCTCATCTTCATCTGATTCTTCAAAATCTTCTTTAATAATTTATGGAGTGTCAACTGGATCATTATCTCTTTGTGCTATATTTTCATTTATTTCAACATTTGTACTTTCAATAATCTTCTTGGTTCTTTTTGTATAAAAATTATAAGCTTTATTTTTACAAAAATATCTAAGAAATATACCTTCATCTGCTCTAAATTCAAACTTATCAAGTTTTTTATTGATTCTCTTTATGAAGTATTTGCTATCGAAAATGCTGAATAATCAATTGTAGTTGATTTGTCTTTTCATAGCTCATAGGGAGTCTTATCACTATTGAATCTCAATAATACTTTATTTTAGATATGCACTGTTGTACCTACTACATCTCTTCAATATTTATCTGATATTTTGGATTTATTTAGCATTATCCTCACCATTTTTTGAACTATTCTATTTCTCCACTCAACTACTCTATTTTGCTGTGGAGTTCCAGCTGCTGAATAATATTTCTTTATCCCATGGTCTTCACAATACTCAATAAATTGATTTGACATAAATTTTTCTCTTTGATCTGATCTCAGGTATTTATTTTTTAAGCCATTTTCATTCTCGACAAAAGCTTTGAATGCTTTGAAATATCTGAAAGCTTCTGATTTTTTTTCAAAACATAACCCAAATCATGTGTAAAATTATCAATAAGCAATATGAAATATTTTTCATCTTAAATTTTTTGAGTTTTCATAGGTCCACACAGAGTAGTGTGAACAAGCTCTAACATCTGAGTAGTTGAGTATTCTTTTATCTTAAACCACCTTCTAGCATGCTTTTTATGCTTACAAGTTTCACAAAATGTGTTAGAGAGTTTTGTAATCTTTGAAAGATCTCTAACTATTTTTTTTTGTTGATGTTGATAAGATTGTTAAAATTTATGTCTCATTATCATGTGTCATAATCAACTTTCATCAACCTAACTCAAACAACATTTTTGACTTTTGATAACTGATAACATATATAAATTATTGTCTGTCCTCTGAGCATCTGCAATCAACACATCTGAATCTTTTCTCCTAATTTCAAAACTTTTTGCATAAAATTTTAGTGTTTGTGATCATACATTTGACTTACACTCAAAAGATTATGCTTAAGACCTTTTATATACAAAATATTTTCAGTCTTAGTTCTACCATTATCCAAATTTAGTGTACTTTTTTTAGTAATTTTGATAGTAGTATTGTCTCTAAATTTCACTATGCCACCATTGATTTTTTTTCAAGTTTATGAAATTGCTCGTCTCTTGTCATGTGCCTCGAATATACGTGGTTAATAAACCATAACTTTTTTTGTTTCTTGTATGCAAAACTATCCAGACCAACATAAACTTTTCAAGTTGTTTTTCTGTCATGACCCTGTCTGAACTTTCTTCTTGATAAATGGAGCTTTGAAACTCTGGGCCTTCTTAACTGACTCGAATATACTTCTACACTATTAAGCTATGTGTATGAAGTTATTGTACTTGTAACATATTATGGCTTCTTCATTAAAGTCTGATAGAGAAGCAAAAAAGTTATGGCTTCTACTTGATTCTGTATGAGTTTCCTTCTTATTTTTAAAATTGTTAGCCATTTTCCAACATTCTATTTTCTTATGACCATATCTATTACAATAAAAATAATAACCATAATAATAGAACTTGTTTGTGTATCTCTGACCTAATTATCTTTTATAGCTCTATTTTTTTTTGTGTTTTTTATTTGAGATGTCCTCTGTATTTTATACTTTTTCTTTTTTCATTCTCTTTTATAAGAGCTTCAACATAGCTGTTTCTTTTTTCTATGTTAACTTTATTTTTGAAAGTAGTGGCCTCCCCTTTCTCTTTTTTAAGTTCGATACCTATCTTATATGACATTGATATTTGACTTTCTAATATCTTATTCAATATATTTGTACTATTCTCAAATTTTGAATTATTAGCTACTTTATCATTGATTTTTTTGAAGATCTATTTAGAAAAATAATAATTTCAACAACATACTTTTCACATTCTTTACTTACTTTTTGTAATCAAGCTGTTAGATCTTCTTCAATCTTTTTGGCTTCTTCAATGTGTGCTTATAAATCTTCAATTATTTTTTTGACTCTTTTTTATTTTTATTGATTTGGTACTTCAATCTGTGATTCTTCTCAAAAGCTTGTAATTTTTTTAAGTCTCAAATGAGTTCTCCTTCCAGATTCACTTTTGTTTCATCTTGTTCTTCTTGATCATCCATGCTTTTACTTGCAAATGCATCTTTATGTATGGTCATAAATAGAATCTCTTTTTCATCTGAATCACTGACTCCACTATTTTTTATTAAGCTAAGATCTTTAGAGTATAAACTCTTCTTTTCAAATCTTTTCTTGAATTTTCTTTTAAAATTCTTCTTGTATGTAGACCTTTCTTCTTCATTGTCACCATTACTCTTATTTGGGCACTTAGCTTCAAAATGTCTAATATTTCTATAATTAAAACATTTGAAAGATAATTTTCTTTGATCTTCACTTGTGCCCTTTTTTGGCTTACGAATGAATAGAGCTCCGTTGTCATCTTCATCATCGCTAAAGCTATCACTTGATTCTTAAATCTTAGTCTTATCTTTCTTTGATGTTTTGAAAGCAGCTTCTCTTTTTGAGGGTTTCTCTTGTTCGGTTTGTATCTCATGTCATAAAAATACCATGTAGTTCATCTATCTTTAGCTTGGCTAGATCATTCATCTCCTCGATTGCTGAAACCTTTGCATCATATCACATTAGTAGAGATCTCAAAACCTTTTGCACCACCTCTAATTCTTCTAACTTTTCTCCAAGACCTTGAATATGATTAACTATTTGATCAACCTAAAAAAATAACTCACTATATTTTTTTCTTCTTCTATTTTCAAACTCTCAAACTATTTTCTGAAAGTCTGGAGCCTAACTTGCTGAACATTTCTATCAATTTTATAAATATTTTCAAGCTTTACTCAAGTTTCATGAGCAGATTTACATTACATAACTTTAACAAATTTTGATTCACATATATCATATAAAATAATATTTAAAGCTTTAGCATTATTTTCACTTGCTTTCTTTTCTATCAAAGTAATCATAAGTGTTTATGGCTCTTTGTATTCCTCCACAACTGCTTGCCAAATGTCGAATCCAGGAGACATCAAATAAATTCTCATCCTTATGCTTTAAAAAGTATAATTTGTACCATCAAATAAAAATATTTTATTTATAGAAAAACTTTCACGTGATCCAGCCATCGTGCTTTCCCCGATCTACTTTCAAGCTATAAAACTCTTCAAATGACCCTGTTCTGATACCAATTGTTAAGCATGGAATATAATGAGAGGGGTGAGGTGAATAAGTATATCATATGTCTTATACTTAATAAAATTCTACTTAACCATACATTCAAGATATGCAATAAAATTAAAACAATAAACACCACATAAGAGAGAGAGAGACACCATATTTTAACGTGAAAATTCAATGTAGAAAAAACTACAGAGAACAATCTCAAGTATATGAATGAGCATTAACTCAAACTATAATATTTAAAAACACTAACTTGCAGGAGCACCAACCCTTTTGTTGAGCATCAATACAACAATTATTCGTGAGCATCAATCCATAAAAGCACCAACCTCTATTGTGTATACCACACAAGTATATTTTAATGTTGTTTTCTCAACAAATGATAACACATTATTATCTCTTTCTTTTCTCTCCTATGATTTTCTAAGCAAGATATGACAATTACAAACCATTCTCTCTCTTGCATATTACAAATGGCTTCTGAAACTTTTATATATAGCTTTCCAAATGACCTTTGACATTCATCTTTTGTGACTCTTCACTCATGCAAAATGGTGCCAAACTTGCATGACCATTCGAATCCTTGTATTTCACAAAGTCACATGGTGTCTCTTCATAAGCAAATGCATCATTTCCTCTTTTTTCTTTATCTTGGTGACCTTTTAATTTTTTTAAGGTGACTCTTCATAGAAAAATACGTGATACCCTCTTTTGTTTTCACTTGGTGACTCTTGGAATTCTTCAAGATGACTCTTCATGGAAAAATGTGTCCCATTCTTCTTTTGTCTTTATCTTGTGACTCTTTGACTTCTCCATTGGCCCTATTTTGAATTTTATGCAATCAAAAATATATTTATTTATATTAAATAAATATCAACATATTTTAGTTAAACTATGAACATTAAAAACATCGTTAGATAATAAATGCTATGGGGCCTTTATCATCAATGCTAGACCTTTGACATCAATGACAATATTTACAACAATATGGTCCTAATTCCACTTTGACACTCACCAAGATTACTTGACTTCTCATTATAATGACTTAAAAACAACCAATTCTACAGTCATCTTATACTCACTAGTTTTTCATGATTTCACTATCCATGGAGTCTTGAAAACCTTATTCATGCAATTCAAGTTGTATGATCAAAAGGACTACAATAACACCCAGACTTACCATGTCCACCATTGATCATGTTCATAGGATACAATCATCTTCTTAGGTCTTTCAATAATATGTGCACTCATGATTCAAAAGAACTCCTTCGTTGGCTCTTAATACCTCACAATAAATATGCTTACCATGAATAAGCAAGGATACATGATCATACCTTTATATATCATGAAGGCTCAAACAAACCTTACATAGGTCTCATCAACATACTCAAATTTCTAACAAACCACTGCTCATCTATGATATCTTTATAGGTTCAACTCAGATCCTCTAGCTTGATGATCTCTCCAGTCCTTGAAACTTATGGTCAAAACCTCTACCAAGAATGGCATTTGTCTTATAGATCGATCAACAACTCACATGATCCTTTGCCTACCAAGACAACTATATATACCTATACCTTTTTATCCATGTACTTGTTATATCATATTCTGTTATCCACACTTGGCTACCATAATGTTTTTACAACTCATTCATATTTTCTAAGGGTTGATGAAATTTATTAATATCTCCCCTTGAACCTATAGCTCCCTTAGGGAATACTACTGCTCCTTGTTCTTCTTGTCAACAGTTCTATGATCATTTTGCTTGCATGGAAAGCTATAATTTTTTAAGATCTCATACCTTGTTTGATGACCATCTTGGTCTTTGATCTCTCTTGAGGATTCCATGCCCTCATTATCAACATCATTATTTTCTGACATGCTACCAATTACCATGAATCCATCATAGACAAGAATTATCAGATAGACCAACATCAAGCAACCTCTTTGTACTTTAGCCATGCTTGCTCTCATATGATCTCCTTTAGGTTATTAGGCCTACTCCAAAGGACCAGGATATGATACCAATTGTTGGAAGAGGCTACTAAGAGAGGGGGGGGGGGGGGCTGGGGGTTGAATCAGTTTATAAACAAAGTTTATTTAATTCCATTCATCTTTCCATGAAGCATTCATACAAATAAATATCAGTGCATAAATAAGCAACTACACAAGCATATTACAAGAGAACACAAGAGATACATGGGAAAACCTATTAGGAGATAAAACCCACTAAACCATGCACATAAATTACAATCATATAATGTCAATATCCATAGTTTACTGAGACACCAACTTCACAAGGAGCTCCAACCCCTACCTAGTTAAGCACTCACTCAACTAGTCTTTTGTAAGCTTTATCTTGCAAGGAAGCTCCAACCCCATAGTTAACTTAGAACCAAATAAGTCACCTTTGATATCTGATCACCTTAGAACACCTATTTCTAAATCAACTAATGATGACCTCCTTTGTTTGTACTCGTTACCCTTCAATCTCACTGAAATAGTCTCTGAGGCCTTCTCGTTCAACATGCCTTTTCTAGGCTTATTAGGTCCACTGACCTGGTCATCCACCTACAACAACTACATTAGATAGACATGTCTACTCCTCTTCTCCCTCTGATGGTCCTCAATTACCTTCTACTCCTCCAAGATTTCTTCTTCTATCTTAGGTCCATTCTCTTGTAACTCTCTTAAATAAACCAATTATGTGTTGTATTTATACTCAACTCTTCCTCTCACCCATCTTGGTCGACCAAGATCCTTACCATACTTGATTTAACCTTGAAATATATCATTACACATGTTAAAAATGATAATCAATTACTACTTGAGTCAGTCATAACTCATAGAGGCGAAAAACCCAATTAGGCCTAGTTGAGACCTAATGCTATTACTTTTATCTTGTCCACATGTTACCACTTTGACCCCTATAAACGCTTCTTGTCTTAACCAACAAATGAAACACTTCATACATGCCTCCAATAGACCCCTAATAAGTTTACCTTGGGTCCCCAAATCCATTTGGCCCATTTCACTACTTGGACCCACCAAATAGGCCTACTTGCCTTTTAGGCCTTGTCATTGCCAAAAAGTCAGTCAACCATATCTGAAGCATATAGTCAATTTTATCAAACAACCCATTCAAAAAATTACATGAATAGATCCTCCATGACCTAAACAACATAATCATGTCCATTGGACATCACCACATAGGCCAATAGGCCTCAAGAATTCTCTTTCTATAGGCTCACTCAGGATTGTTAGTGCACATTCAAACTCAGTCATGAAAATTTAGTCCAAAAGTACACTTTAGCCAAACAACCATGAAAATGATTAATATGTACTGACAGCTCATGACCTTAGGGTAATTATGAATAATAATATAATCTTTAACTCAACTTATGCAGACTCTAAACCTCTACTGTAAGAAGCTCACTCAGAGTTACTAAATACTACCAACACATAGTCAACTAACTTTGACTCTCCAAACCTTCTTGAGCACTTTCAATGACTCTCATTGCATTCACATGAGCCTTAGATACCTTATAAACATCTTAAAATGATTTGAATTCTTTAATACTATAAAAACAACTTCAAACTTACCTCTTCAAGATGACTACTCAAATTGCTTGTAGCCTCCAAAAACACAGTCATATAGAAATTATTTATTATTTTAAGGAAAACATACATGACTTATTATCCACATAACTATATCCTATATGAATTTTATATCATCATAAAATACATAGATCACTTGTTCTAATATCAACCATTGGTCTTACAGACCAATTTTTCAACTCTCTCTTAAATTGTGCAAACACAGTCTAATAAGCCAATTTGGATTTCATGTTACAACTCCTTAACCTATCTCTCAACCTTTAATAAAGAATTAATATGTCATTTACATATGAAAAAACATAACCAAGTGTATTGGGTACATTAGCTCTTGTCATAAGGTCACACACTTCATTTCCCTTAGCACACCAACAACTGTCAAACTACCTTAAGACATAATTATGGTGAACACGACTTAGAACGCCTGTAGGGACACTTCCTTGAAATTCCAATATATTTGGATGATACTTAGAAATCCGTAGATCAACTTAAAACACAAATTTATAGATGTCAAATAGCAAATATGGAACATATAGATCATAATTTGAAACATACTCTTTCACCGTCCATCTTCACTCAGACAAGCGATCTTGAGAGTACTATTTTCACCATATACAATGAATTAAAAAGAATCTATCAACATTGAAGAGAGATATATGTGTTTAAAAATGACCTAAATCAATTATATTCATCCCTAATCATCTGAAACCAGTCCCTAAACACTTTCTCATTCTTGCCTAGTTTTTCTCATTATTTTCACTTTTTGCCAGTTTAGAAATAGGTCAACTTGGGTGACCAAATTTATTGACATATAATATATAACTCACTAAACTAACATCATGGACCTCAAGAACCAGTCTTGACCTTCAACCTCCATTTATTTATATGCATTGACTTGGTCAATGCTACCTATAGAATCAAATTCTTTAGAAACAAGGGTTTTTCTATAGGTTCTGCTCACTACCTTGACACACCACTACCACTTGGATATGACTGGAGGTGTCCTCTACATGATACAAACATAAAACAATCCTTTCCAACCCATTCTGGGAAATTTCTAATATGTTTTCTCCAATCAGGTCATTAAGAGGGGTTTGAGAGGGTTTTAGACCAGTTAACCTCCTTAACGATTGTTCATATATATTTGCCCCTCAAATGCCAAAATAATTCTTCTAAATCCTTCTTATGACACTTTTAAATCTCTCCCAAAAGTCTCAGGACACCATGCAAATTTTACACGTGCCAATGATCATCTAAATTTTCTTCTCAGGTTCTCATCTCTTCATTTTGCATGTATATGATACCTTCAAATGCCTTTTTGAGATTCATACTACAATCGATGACCTAAAACTTGGTACACATGCTTGAAACAACCTATCAGACCTTGATCCATGCTCACATGTTCTTAAACACCTTGAAAACTCACCTTGACCCGTCATTAGGCCATACTAGGTCTTTATGCATGCTAGGCCTTAAACTACTAGTTGCATGTTCACCCTTGAACACACTTGGGAACTTCTTGTATTGTTCCAAAAAATTAATACACATGTCATATACATTCATACCATGCTCATACAAGCACTCTTACCATGGAATCTGATCCTCATCCTCCATTTGGCCTCACTAGGTGTCTTGGCACACTAGCTTTCACATGCAAGTCATTTTAGGTCTGGAGTATGACCCTCTTGCCAATGTAGATGCTCTCAACACATCATATACATTCTTAGTCAAATTCTCATGTAATCACATACTACTAATTTTTTTCACATAGGTCTCACTCTTCTCTTTTCAACATGCTACTAGGCCTGTTCCATCACACTAGGTCTCTCATGCAAGGATTTAGCCTCATTACCCTGATCTTCCTATCACTATAGATGTAATTTACACCTCACTCACATGTGAAAAACATCTTCTCATATGTTCTAATGCTTCATTTAATACCTTCAATCTCATCCACATTTGTATTACCATCATCATGCCTTTACAAGCCATGTCCATGCTTAAGAAACTAGGCCATCAACCAAACCTACTAGGCACCATACAATTCTCACCTTACTGGTCCTTCTTGACATCAATGATATTGAACCTGCCATAAATGAAAAAATTCAACATTTTATCATTCAAGTCCTTATTAAATAATAAGTCTCTTATGATTGGGTGGGTTATGATGACATGCATTATGTTTTTGGACACCATATGCCTAAATTTCTTAAGGCTTCTTATAACTACCAATACTTGTCTCTAAATATATATGTGTACCTCTCTTCATAGTCTTCTAATCCTTGACTAAAAAAGGCTATATGTTGTTCAAGTCCTTCATTATTATTCTACATTAACTTATAAGAGATGGTGTCAATGTTAGTAAAAGCATACAAAAAAGTCATTGAAAAAATCAGGATTGATTAGTGTGGGTGTTTGAACAATAGCTTGTTTGATGGCATCAAAACTAGCTTTCCCTTCTTTGGTCCAAACAAATGCTTGATGATTTTTTAAAATATCTATTATGTCTCAAAATATTGTAAAAATTAGGTATGAGCATCCTAATAAAATTGATTTTGTCAAGAAAACTTTGCAATAATTTCTTATGTTTGGGAAGTGACAAAGCTAGTATGTCAATCACCTTATCAGGGTCTATAGTAAGCCTATCCTTAAACAATATGGCCAAGTAATTTACCCTCATGAAGAAAAAAAACACACTTCTTGGGATTGAGAGAAACCCCATATCGCCTACACCTTTCAAAGATTGGCCCTAGATGATTTAAGTGGTCACTAGCATCTTTAGAGAAAACTGTTATGTTATCAAGGTATCTTAGTACCATCTCATCGATGTAACTTTGAAAATCCATATCCATGTCCCTTTGTAATGTGGCACTTGAATTGTAAAACACAAATAGAATTCTCTTGTAAGCATATGTGCCCTATTTAGTAGTGAAAGTTATCTTATATTGATCTTCTTCTATCACCAACACTTGGTTATAACCTAAATACCCATACAAAAGGGAAAAATGTTGAGAACCTACCACTACTTGAAGAATTTGTTCCACTAAAGGTAAAAGATAGTGATCCTTCAATCACACCCTATTCAAGTCTTTAAAATCTACACATAACCTCATCCCACTACTCTTCTTTCTCATAGGAACTAAGTTGGCAACCCATGAAGAGTGCTTGATAGGTAAAATAATTCTTGACTCTATCAACTTGGTGAGTTATTTTGTCATTAGCACCTCCACTTTAGGATTGATGGGCCTTTGCCTTTGCCTTACAAGCTTAACATTGGGATCAAGGTCTATAGTTTGTTGAGCCAATGAGGGGTCAAACCCCTTGAGATCACTATACTCCCAAGTAAAGAAATCAAAAAATTCTCTACTTAACTCAATAAATACAGACTTCTTAGTGGAGTATATACCTTTTGAATCTTTAAGAGTTTATCTTTGAAGATGGCCACTTTCTCATTATGTTCCTCTTTTGTAGACATGATTACTTTATCTCTTCTCATTTTGTCACTTTCATTGAATATATTCTCAAGAGTAACCAGCGCTTTAGAAAGCTTATTAGATCTTAATTGTACAATATGTTCCCTATATTGGTGCTATAAATTGGCCTAGTTTTTACAAGAAAACTTAGTTCCTTGTTGGAGAAAACATGATATTTGTTTTTCATTTTTAAACACTTTTCAATTGAGATCATTATCTGATATTGATGGCCTTACAACTACCATGATGTATGGCTGAGTTTTTGAATTTTTGACATCATTGGAAATGTCAAATTGTGCTCCAACTAATGCCAACCTTTCAACATGTTGATTCTCTTCCTTTGGGACTAATTGGATGTTAAAAAACTCAAAATAGTTAATAAGGTCCCACATTTAATGCTTGTAGGACTTCAATAATGTGTTTTTGGTAGAAATTCTACCTCTTAATTGGTGGACAACTAGTTCACTATCTCCAATGGATTGTACTTCCTTGCCCATTGAAGCCCATGTACAAGAACTTTATATTCAACTACATTGAAAGGAAAACTAAATTTAAATATAATGGCATAGTAGTACCTTTCATTTGATGGGAAAGCAAGCATAAGACCTGCAGCTACTCCATTCTTACTTCTTGAGCCATCAAAAAACAATTTCAATATGAAATCTATGAAGGTTGCAAAAGCTTAGGATGATCAACGAAGAGATACTAATAGTAGACACTAATGACTTATTAGTTCTCCAACTAAGTAAACCATGTATAACACTTCTTATGGCCTGTTAAAGAAGAAAAATTTACATAGAGGTATGAATAGAAGGACAAATGTGAGAAAGCACACTTGCTATTACTAAGCATTCATCAAAATAACACGTTCAAGATCATTATATGCAAGATGAAGATAGCAATATCCAGTTTGAACTGATTCCAATAGGAAAATACAAGACTTAATTTTGGCAGGGCTTCACCATAACCAATGTGAGGATGTATTCTTAGCCATTCAAGGCTTGTTTTATAGTAAGAAGAGAGAGGAAGAAAGAAAGAATCTGACATAGGCAGTCCATCATTATAATTTATCATCAATATAGTTACAAAAGAGAAGAAAATGGACACCAAGCATAGAGGATGTATTGTCAACTTGTTTATTTAACTCTCATGACCAAGTGCTTATGAGATTCCTTGTGCATATTGGCATATGGAGTTATTAGGGCAATTTTGTGTTCTTTAATCTAATTCCTTCCTTTTGAGGCTACACCTTTACACCTACAAGGACAATTACAAAGTTCTTAACTAACATGTGGCATGGTTGAGGAGCTTCTATGCCATTCTTCTGAACTTCCTATTTTATCCTCAAAAGGTCACAATCTACACTAGCTCTCTTTGGCCCAAATGCTTCAAATGTTGTTTCTAACTTCATGAATGCAATAATTCTCCATGAATCACTTCCCTCAACCTTCACAAAATTGTATCAATGCCATTGAGTTCCCCATACACTCTCTAACACTCCATTTCATACCTAAGGCTCATACTTGTCTCCATTTCCATGTAGCCCTCAAAACAAATAAAGTTCCTTATATAGAACCTTATACAAATTTTCTTGACAAAAAAATATAGATTCGAATACCCATTTGGCTTTTCCACATTGAGAAAAATCTCATGATCAAACACTAAGTGAAAGTGTACTTGATCCACTTGTTTCTTCTTTTCAGTAGCCCTCAATTAGGCCTTTAGGCCTAGGAAACTAAGATTTAGTTATAAATATCTCTCACACATGTGAAACCTCAAGGAAATGTTTGATTCACTTTCAATAACCCGTAATAATGTTCCAATCCAAATTTGAGGATTGAAAATCTTATACAGATGGGTGAACCAAGAAATGACCAAAACCCTAGTTTAGATGTATGCTTAGGCCCAAGAGGTAACTAGACAAATTTAATAAGAAATTAATAGGTTCCAATGGCTGATTATAATTTTTTAGGGCCTATATCATCATAAGATAACTAGATATACTGAAGAGAAGCTCTCTAAGAGCACTCCATAGGTTTGCAATTAGTCTTCTCTCATGTCAACAAGATAACACTAGTCATCTTAACTTGTCTTAAGGAATTATAACTTGTTACATATTCATTTATACCTTTGGTGTGACATCAAAGAGACTTTTTAGACTTATGACCATGCTTCACAAGTGTTTTCAATTGATATTTGTTCTTTCATACATTCAAATCCTTACACAAAGGTCTAAAAATATCATTTTAGGTCCATTTTCATACTATATTGACTTCACACGTGCCACCAAGTGTGTTGCTTAGGTTCCCATGGGAGATATGAAGATCATTATAACCATTTACAATCCAAACTATTCTAATTGTAGTCATTTAACTCATCCTTTCTCTCATCAGGTATTCTAGAGAGGTTTACCAAAGGATTTAGGTGTTTACCATCTTAGCGATGGTTCATAAACTACAGGGACCTAAACCAAGAAAAAATGATAGAATATAGAAGTATGGGGAGCTCCCTAACATTTCTTGTGAGCTTGGGCTCCCATGAAAATCCTCCGTATTATTCTGAGCAAAAGAAAATGCTCCTCAGGCTCCTTCATAAGGCAAATACATGGTTTAAAGAGACCTCTAGTCTTAAGGATTATTCATATAGGTATGAGTCTTGAGTAAAGATCCAATGCTAAGGTTTTGGATTAAGACACCCCATTCATCACCTCAAAAAGTCATTTTCGAGCATGCACTTCCTCCAAGAAGTTATGAGATTCACAAAATGACCTCTGAGGCATGGAGGATTGTGTATAAGACTAAGAAAGTGATTTTGTGTCCAAAAGGACTTCAAATTGTAGTTCATATATTATAAATGACGTAAATTTATTTATAAGATATCTCATTAAGTTATCCAACACTTGGCCAATCATTTTGACCCTTCAAATAACTTAAAACATACTGTCTCCTTGTGAGGGTTTATGAGCAAATTGGCCTATCTAACTGTAACAGTCTTATTGGGTCTTTTCATATTTCACCTAAGAATCCTTAATTTTTAATAATTTTTTTCATGATTTTATACATCCCTCAAGATTACTCATACTTCTCATTCACCTCACAAGTATCCTTCCTTAGGTTTGTCTTCTAACAGGCTTGTAGGTCACTATTTGATTCTCTTGACTGCAAATTGGGAATAAAACTTATTCAACTAGGTCTTATCACTTTGGTGGTCTAAGAAAATATTAGAGGGTTATCTTCATGATATTTCTCATCTATCTATAAACCCATTGATCTCACATAACAATTAAAAGCCTCCTGCCTGCTTTCATATAGAGGCTTGTGTGTGAGCTTTAAAGCCTATTAGGCCTAATTAGACTTCTTGTCCTCTTTAATACCATCAATCACCTTGTGAGTTCTTTTTTCACTGTAGATGGGTGTTTCTAATGGTTTATGATCTCCCTTCACTTTTGTATGAAGTCAATACTACCCTTGGTAACTCAAGACACTCCCCTTCATACTAGAGTTTGATCTTTGGTTAAGGATGTGGACCTATAGGTCTACATTTGATTTTAATTATGATATTGCTAACATGTTTCTTGAGTTTTTCCAACTCCATGGCTATATCATAGACATATTTTTTTCTCTCTTTTGCTTGTAATAGGCCCGCGAATGCACATTTGGTAGAGAACTTTAACAAGACTACAGGTGAGCTTTTTAGACTCTAAGGAGTTGTAAAATGGTAATGAGAATCATGTTATGGGATTGATTCACACGTGAGGGGACTTATTTCACTTGTATATCCACTTATATTGTGCTCATAATTTATTTACAAGCTCATAACTCTGCCCCTTCTCTACGTTCATACACTTGTAACTTATGAAGAATACAATGCTTGTGAAGGGTTCTAAACCTTGATAGCATGGAGAAACTCATTTAGTGACCTTGTAGAGAATTGGTGAGGTATAGAGGTGGTGTGATAGATTTGAAAACATGATTTCAACTATTTAAAACCCAAAACTCAGTTTGTAAATCGATCAAAATGAATATTTGTCATCTCCCTGTGCTTACACGTGCCAGGTGAAGTTAGGAAAAGTTATGATAGAAATTTGGAAACACTATATGACCTCATACAATCATCCATTTCATTCAATATCTCACTCATGCTCATAAATTGTTGGAAACCGTCAAATGTGAGGAATGAGGGTGCATTTTGACTACTTGGACTTCTCAGATATTATTCATAAAGGAAGGGGATTCAATCTGAGAACTAATGCCAAGGATTTGAGGGGAATAAGGAACCCCATCAACCACCAAGTTCATTGCAAGCAAATCTATCTCGTCTACTTGAACCAACTAAAAATCGAAATGCCTTCTTGAGCTGCCAAGGAGGCTGATAGGAAGGATGTATAATTTTTTGTTCTATTTGAATTTCAAACCTAAAATGCATGGATTTGAACTTGTATGTACTATAGGAAGTTATAGGAGTGTCTATAAGTGATATTCACTCTGCAATCTATATGGGCTTTTTGAAAACCTCTCTTTTTTCTTGATAACTATCATATTCTACATAGAAATTGATTGAATTAAATCAACAAGTGTTCTCTGAGATTTCTCACACCTATACAGATGTGGGATGATGTGTCAACCACTCCCTTATTCTAAAAACCTACCACTTTATTACCACATTCCCTCCTTTAACTTTACATATGACCAAACAAACATTTCAAGATGGGTTACAACATTTGAAATGGATATTTGACTTCATTTAATGCACTTGTATGGACCTGGGGGGATATTAAATGAATTTGACTTGAAATAAATGACATGAAAAAAATATCTCAACCCTTGACCCTTTTTGAACCTAGACACACTCTGACTAAACAAGTGTGATGTTAGGAAGATGCTTACCTTAAACTTGTTAAAAGTAACTTAAACAATGCTAACCATACCTTATGAAAAGTTTTCAAGATTGATAACCAAGGTGAAGTCTTAACAAGACAAGTTTTTTGTTAAACTAGTCTATGGTGGCCAAAATTTGGCTAACAGGACCTACATTACATGTGTTATCTACATGCCTTGATTTACATATACATTACAATGATGACATATTATCCACCTGTTCACGTGATTATGCATGATGTTATCTTTATACATGACATGATATAATTAACCTTTATTTTGAGATGATTAACTTATATGACGCATCTCTCATATCAAAATGGAATCATTACAATAGAATTTTCATAGGACAGAAGCCTCTATGAGCAAAAAATTAGATTTTGAAATCAAAGTAAATATTTCAAAGATTCAGAATGGTTCAAATATGAGATGGTTTAGCTACATGACCAATATTATATACTTTAGTATAAAGTATGGGGGCATATTCCATGCATATGAAATTAATTTATAGAGACTTCTGTACATATTCATACACACAAGGGGTGCATATCCATGGGCATATGTACACAATTTTTAAGAACATAAATTATAGGTTTCCACATGTACATACATTCGAGATACATATTTTTAGGTTAAATATATAGATGTATAACATTCTATATTAGTTGGTACAGATTGTAGGGACATGTTACTAGTTCATGCACATACATACTATGATAATTTATAGTTGGTAGAGCTCCAAAAGGGCATGATACTGATTCATGGACATTTATATAATTTGCAGTAAACACTATTACAATTATTAATTTAAAAAAAACTTTTCAATCCACACCAAGTACTGAGCAAACTTGAATTTATAAATCCATATGTAACAGTTGATTCATGTTTTTATTGGTAATGTACATTAAGGTGAAAAATACTCAATGACCATGGCATTAATTCTAGTGAAACCATCATGTGGTTTCAATTATTACTCATATCTAAGTAGTTATAGGGTTAGGACATCATGTACTTCTCCTCACATTTATGAGAGTTGATGAATGTTCTCTTCCTAACCTAAGGTCTTACATGGTTATACAAAATTGAGATTTGATTACCCTCAGTTTATCCATGGTTCAATAAAAGGAACTAACTCTAAGTGCTTCAGTGGAAATCACTGTTATCCAATGCTTCAACACTAACACATTATCTCTAACAAGTTGTAAGAGAAACATTGTTTTTAAGAACACGTGTGCTCCTTCCTTGATCTATAATTTTTAAATTTGAAGTTTAGATATCAAATTTCAATGTATAGACATTAACTGCCATATGTTTGTTGCAATAGTTGATTTTGAGTGACCGTCACAATTAAAGATTCCTACCAAAGGCAAAGTGTGTTGTACACACTCGAGTATACCTTTTCTTTTTACTCTAAAAATTTCAATACTAGAGTGAAATGGGAAAATTTGTAAACACTAAAATTTAGTATTAATTACTTGAAAATAACATGCTTGACATACATTTATCATGCATGACTTGCATGCACAAGTATGATCCTGACCCACCATTATCTCACACTTACATGTTACCTTATGAGTTTAACCCATTTTTAATGCTATTAAACACTTATAAGAATCTTTTTTTTTTTTTTTCAATCTACATAATATCATTCAAAAACATACCTACATGCTCAGTTTATTCTTATTATGTGTGGGTCATTATCATTATATTGGGTTAATATCTACGGTTAGTACTAACTTGTGCCTGTCAATAGTGACTCTCTCCCATTGATAACTATTTTTTTTTAAATCGAAATTTATTTCGAGTTGGCCCATATACCTAGCATGTTAGTGGCATGATAAATTACCTATATTTATTTGTAAATTAGGATAAATAGGACATTTTTTCTCAATATGCAATAATGTGTAGATGTGTACTAGATAAGTGCCTAGTTGCCTATCAAGTGAGGCCTTTATATATATATATATATATATATATATATATATATATATATATATATATAAACTTGAATTTGGACTACTCTTAGTGATTTATTTGTAAATTAGGATAAATAGGGCATTTTTGCTCAATATGTAATAATGTGTAGATGTGTACTAGATAAGTGCCTAGTTGCCTATCAAGTGAGGCCTTTATATATATATATATATATATATATATATATATATATATATATATATATATATATATATATATATATATATATATATATATATTAAAACTTGAATTTGGACTACTCTTAGTGATTTATTTATAAATTAGGATAAATAGGGCATTTTTGCTCAATATGCAATAATATATATATATATATATATATATATATATATATATATATATATATATATATATATATAAAGGCCTCACTTGATAGGCAACTAGGCACTTATCTAGTACACATCTACACATTATTGCATATTGAGCAAAAATGCCCTATTTATCCTAATTTACAAATAAATCACTAAAAGTAGTCCAAATTCAAGTTTTAAGGATACAAAATTCAATTCAAATCACACATTGTCAAGTATATTCGACTCATTTTGGTCTTCAGTAAAAGTGTTTAGAACTTTTGTTTGGAAGATTCATTCACCTTGCAAACACTATTTTAACGCTATATCCTAACTCCTGACTACTGAGAACTGTTGTGGCATAGTAAAATAAAGTGAAATAAGTGAAGAAATGACACTTGACAAAAGATAATGATGTGTCACTCTATTAAGCATCATAAATGTTTATGTGGCATACCCATCAAAAGAAGTGGCAAAGTTTAAATTGATCAAATACATCAAAGTTATAGATATTGGACATCAATTGCATGTGAACTGGAATTGAGTGTCAATTCTATATCAAAGCATTTTGGATGAACAACATGCTTATTGATCACAAGCCAACTTTTAACTCGCTTTTGTACTAACAATTCCTAACAACTAGTGTTATGAGTGTATAGTGCACCCATGAGAGTTGAGCTGCTAATTCACAAATCAAAACATTGTCAACACAATCAATTAGTAATGGCATCCTCATCTAAGACATTTAGAGGAATCTTACCACCATCAATATTTTATATTAAGGATTCAAATAAGTACAATAACACATTATTTGACCTCACAATATTAAACAATGACTATAATAATTATTCAGTACTATGGGAGGTAATTCACCAGGTTGATGCACACACCCATGAAGAGATCTTAACTCCAGCCCAACGAAAGTTGGTTGTAGACCTCCTTCCCTTCAAATTCTAAGGGATACACTTTTTTATAGAAAAGATGGAGGTCATGTTATGTATTGAAATCCTAGGAGACTTGTTCTTCACTGGGAAGGTGATCGGAGGCATGTTCTTACACCATTTGGAACACAAGATAATCATAGCATGTATCTCAGGGGATGCATTTAAAACGTACCTATCTCTCCTCATTATATATGTTACTTATAATTTTCATAGTGTAGTCTCATGGAACAAGGATAAGTGCATTTGAAAAATAATAAGTAGCCAAATGGTTCTCAGGGAGACCATCAATTTGAAATATAATTAGTTGATGATTGTGACCAAATTTGGGATTAGAATCCATATTGAGATGGCCCTCTTGAATAGCGTAAAATTCATCCACCTTGAGTGGATTCTATTAATAGACTTACTAATGACCTTAGAGTTGACATTTGTTCTGGATGAAGTAATCAATACAAGGTTGAGAGAACATGAGTTGCACAAATATAAGAGGCCCCAAGGAGGCCATTTATACATGATGTCCTACCTTCTCAATGTTGTGCTTGACATAGTATATGTTCACAATGGGTCACTCTAGAGCCCAGTTCCAAACTTTATAAAGAATCATACATGCAATTTTTATTCCTTCATGCACATATATGTGTACACTTCGAACATCATACGCAATGCAAAAGATATCTACCTCTAGGTATGGATGGCCATCCATGAGTCCCCACTACCTAGGATATCCAAAAGAATTACGAATATATTACTGATCAAGGAATATTACTAGTTGTACCCAAACTATATTGTGATTATGGTCACAGGTGATAGGGTAGCACCCCTATGCCTCCCCAAATATGTTTTTGACAAATTGGCAGAGCAAGAATTTTCCTACCAATTATGATGTGGGGTAGATAAAGATATGCACAATAATAATAAGATCTCCTTTCATGGCTCTCATCTCATGATTTGGAGAATGTGCTATGTGAATCAAAAACACTTCTATGATGTTGGCAGATATATGGAGTACTACTCACTGGCCACATTACCACACAAAGACTAGGATCAACATGGCCAATTAAAAAACACATCAAGGGCCTTGGTATTCCATACCAACACAAGCCTTATGATCATGAATTCCTATTTCTCAATTCCAAGGATGATGCCCAAGTCAAGTAACGAGCACAAATAGTTGGATTGACTGAAGACCTCTTAAAAATCATTCAAGAACAACCTTATATATCAATTGTAGATTCAAAAAATAGATTTTCACCCATTGAAGGATGGGAAACTTCAAACTTTTGAGTCAATATTCTCTCTCATCCATTAAAAGATTAAGGACAACCCTCACATACACACCTTATGGCACTATAAGTTGTAAAGGAACTAGGAGTGCCTAGTAATTCACTTAGGGGAGCACATGATGTCCCCGTTTGTATTGATTCTTCAAGTTTAGAGGGACTTACCCAACCAATTTTTACATCAATCCTTGAGGTTTTTATGGTTACATCAACCATAACCACACAAGAGGCACCTTCCATAACTGGGAAAATAACCATTTGTTACAAGAGGAAGTTGAGGGATCACCCTCTCTATAGAGTCCTACTATTGATGCACCATCATCATAAGGGACACTAGGAGAGGTAGATGAAAAGAACCCATAAATGAGGAGGAGATTCAAATATCTAAGATTATGAGCCTCCAAGATACCAAGGAGAAACATCATTACATGAATAACCATCTAGGGAGAAAGTAGCCCCTTCGATTTCTTCTAATCTTATTGTGTCTTGTCTTTCTCCTTTCACTATTAGTTCATTTGATTCTATGTCTTTCAATCCTAGTGGTTCCCTCCCCTTTTGGTACCCAAGGTAGAGGTTATTTTCTGTCAACCAAGTACCCAACCAACTCTGCTTGTTCCAAAGGTAGAGGATACTTCCTCTACCCCTGGTGTTTCTACTCCGCCAACTATTCCACCTCCTCTAATGATATCTTATGTGTACATTCCTATTTTTTATACTATGGTTGCTTCCACCACTATCCCATATCCCTCAAAGACTAATAAAAAGACAAATAAGAAGGTTAGGGGAGTAGTAACAAGCCCTCAACTTCATGTTTCATCTACTCAGTTGGCTTTACCAGTGCCTCCCTCTAGTTCTTTTCAGGACACTACTGTGGTAACAATGAAGAAGGCTAAAAAGAAGAAGCCAATCTATACAGTCTACCTCTACCTCAATATGGTGGAGTGGACTAATCTAATATAATTTTGCCTTCACTTCCTAATCCACTAATTGATGAAGCTTTGAAGAAATCATTAGGAGAGTTGTTGGGTGAGACTATAGTTCAAGATACTCAACCCATAGATATAACCCGATAGGTCCTCCTATAATAGGCAAAGAATATGCAATTAGAGGCTTCTCAAAGTCATAATCTTATAATTACATAATTTCTCATAGTAAGCTCTATGTTTAAAATGTCTACATGGTGTGTAAAAAGGGTAAATAAGAGGAAACTAGAAGATGATATTGGAAGAGGGGTCATTTTAGAAGAAAGTCAAGAGGTATTTACCTTGTCTAAAAGAAAGAACAAAAAATTGGGGTGGTCCCCATACATTGAAGATTTCAAATCTTATTTTGAAACCCACAAAGATGTTCTAGTTGAGATTCATGAAAGAACTGAAATGGCTAAAAATGAACTTGAATAAGAATTAAAAAAAATAAGGGAACAATAGTAAATAGTACACGTTCCCATACAGATAGAGATAGATATGCAAAATGCAACATTTAGATTGTATAATATTATAGAGGTTATTACTGCAATAAGGGTTGAGTTAGCACCTCATATAATTGAACCTACCAAACTGTTTATTTCTTTAAAATAAGATAAAAATAAGTTGAAGTTCCTTATTCTTTATACAAGTAGTAAGGTATATGTCCACCTTAATTTGATGGCACCATTGGAGGCTACCAATGGCCTCAACTTGGTATTCATTAGGACATAAGAATCTAGAGAATTGATTACGGCAGCTGAGGTAGTCATACTTAAATATATAGAGCATGAAACCCTCATTTTTTAAATTCTAGAGGAACTAAATATCTTGCAGGAAAATGACTTCACAGGTAGACTCATTAGCAAGGCCAATTTTGATCAGCTCCTTCAACATGGTTCAACCAATTTTAATCAGAACTTACAAGAAATGATATTGGAAGAAATAGAATTCAAGCTAAATTTTACAAGAAAAAGGTCACAGAGGTAAAAATATTTAGAATTAAATTTAAAAATACTAAGGTTGAGCATGCAAAGCTTATTTAATAAATTAACAAGGTGCAAAGGCCTCTATTACTGAATATGAATATTATTAGGTATTAGCATGACATTCGTGAAAAACACTTTTAAATGTTGGAAGTAAAGAATATAACTGATGCTTAAAATTCTAGTTCAGTACAAACTACAATTTCAACACCTCCAACAACCAACAATGCCATGTAATCACCTAACAAAACTTAGTTGAAGGCTAATTTTGAATGTAGTCATGAAGATATGACTAATCCTTGTAATTATAGTTTAATTATACTTAGCACATAAATTTTAAAATTGCCTAAACAATTTTTCAGTATTCACACATTGCATTACATTATATAGGCTAACTTATTTTGACATAGTTGTAGAACAATGAGCTTGCACACATACAATTTTGGTACTAAAAATAAAACTAAAATTCTAATTATGTAATATAACTATGAGTTTGCATGGACTTGGAGGATGAGATGACACCTCCCCAAGTATATATTTCATGTAATTACACATTCTAAAGGGTTGGAATTTTTATCTATACAATAAGAAATTAGTTTTGATTATCATGCAACTATGTTGGTATTCTTTCTTTCCAGCTTAGTGTTATTGATGTTTTGTTTTTTAGTTGTATTAATTCAATAATTTAAAGTGTGCAAAAGCTAAAAATAACTTGATTATTATCATTGATATATGTTAATTATAGATGTGAAAAAAACTTTAAAAGTTAGTAGATTTCATTGATTTTAAGCAATTGGTTAAAATTGTGTTAATATTCTAAAGTGTGCAAGAGTGTTTTCTCTTTGGTATTATCTTCTAAGTCTGTGCAATAAATTTATTAGATAACTTTCTTATTCTAAATGTAATCTCTCAACTAAGGGGGTGCAATAACAAATTTAAAAGGATCAACCTTAGTTGAGACCATTAAGTTTCCTATATTATTTTCCTAAACTGCGTAATTATGTTTGCTTGTGAGTGTGAAACAACTACCAACAACAAACATTAATCTTAAAAATACTTGTCCACAAAGGGACCAATCTAGGAAGTGATCCTTTAAGATCATAAAACCTTATTTTCTGCTATACCCTTTCCTCTTTTTAAAGTTTATTGATTGAAATCTACCCACTTTAGAATAGATACCACTCATCCATCCAACTCACTTAAGTTTTAATTTATTTATTAAGATTCATTTCACTACAAGTAAATCTAGTTAACATGCATGCTCAGCTTACTATTCCACGTCAAGGTTGTTTAACTCATACCTACAACTCATGCATTGAAGTAGATTTTATCTCCGTTGAAATCTTAAAATATTAGAGGCTACCTCATTAATGAACAAAATCCACATCAATAAAGTAGAATAAAAAATATTTAAACATGCACTTACTGCAATTTCATAGTACCACTCAATTTGATTTTGATACTCGATTGGATCAGTGGCAGGTTGAGCTACATGAACATATGTCTAAAATGAGGGAAAAACGTGAGAAGTTTCCCTACTAATAATTTAAATGGGACTATTATGTGATGGGACAACCTTACATAATATATTCACATAAGTTATATTTTTTGGATAAGTATATGATAAACTTATTAAAAAAATTTATTTTAAAATTCAAACTTACAAGTTAATATGTACCTTGTGAGGGTTTCTGCGGATGACATTATTGTAGCAATCTTTATGTCTATTTCTACTCACAGTGATGGAGGAGTGTCTACTCGATATGTCAACTAAACAAATGTTTTCCTTAATTTTTTATAAAGTATCAAAGATATATGACATTTTTTTCTCTTTTATTAAACTAACAGTGTAATATTAACTCAAAATTGTACTTCTATATAAGTAAAAGGTGTCATGACAACACATGCAGATGTAGTAGTGGATGGGCCAATAACTATCTCTACTCAAAGTGATGGAAAAGTGTATACTCGAGACATCAATTGAACAAAAAAGGTCTCACTTAGTTTTCTATAAAGTATCAAAGATATATGACAATATTTTCTCTTTTATTAAACCAAGAGTGTAAGATTAACTCAAAATTTTACCTCTATATAAGTAAAAGGTGTCATGCTAACATAAACATATGTAGTAGTGGATGGGCTAGCAACTGGATTCATATATATAATCAATTGCTACATAAGATCAAATTCTACAAATATGGATTGTGATGATGAAGACACCATCTCTTCTTGAAACGTAAAAAATTACAGATATATTCATTTTCTATGTAAATCAATTGTTAGATTTTAAATTTATAAATATAACTTAAATTTGACATGACATTTACATAAAATATACCTGCATCTATGTAGTGGTTGATGACTGCACACTAAATATGCATGCCAAATTTTGTTTACTCAAGACGATATCATCCAACCCTTCTAAACCATCAATGCCATTATCATTAGAAGGTCCAATACATATAGCTCTATAAGATTTGCAAGGATGGGGTCAACTATGCATAATAGGTGACATATCTCTAATATTATTCACTGAAACCCTACTTGTATACTGAATGAGTGTATCAATAAGCCCACTTAGTGCATATAGAGTATCGATCTCTATGACCTCCTTTACTATAGGTGGAATTTGGGATGAAGTAGATTTTGGATAGGTATCTTTACAGGTCGATTAAACACATGATATGCACCTGGTCGATCCTATGTAGACCCTTTTTCTTGACCCTAAAACTCACCATAATAAAAATGATTTATAATCTCATTGAGGATAAGCTCATAGTAGAGTTTCTTCAAAAAATATAATTGGACCTCATGGTTGTTACATGGTGGATAATAAAACACCATCCACCATCAGTCTTAAGAATTAGTTTTGATCAAATTATGTTGGCACATACGGATTGAAAAATGTTTGGCAGTTACTAGAAATGGTGCATTGGTGGTTGGGTTAATAACTCAAATGAATATTTTTGATATTTATTTGCTTTTAACCATATATAATTACAATTTTTTAGTATAATAAGCCCTATATCTATCCTAATATGATGCTCATCTATTAATTTAACTAATTATCGAGTTAAATTAAACTAATATTGACTCTAGGTTATTGGCTAGATAGGTGCGATGGGTGTTGGTGGATGTGAGATCCCTCATTCTCCTGATTACTTACTTAATTTTAATTTTATTTTCCATAACGTATAAATGTAGATCATCCTGTCTACCTAAAGGATCTTTTGGAATTATATGAGGGTTAGGTGGAGGGTTAGGAAGATGATTATGGTCTCTTGCAGTGGATTGGTCTATTTTGATTAAATAATATAAAAAATAAAAAGTTAGTAAAATACAAGGTTAATAGGTGTAGTTTTTGATCACTTACCTCATGTGGTGAAATTGTGAAATTTGAGATGTGTAGAGCTTTTTAATGGACTTCTGGTGAGTTTTGAGGTCTTTAAAAGAAAAATGCGATTGTGGAATAGCACTTGGGAGTTGGAAAAATGACAAGTGGAGCATTTGGATATGGGTTTAAAAAATCCAAATAGGTAACACATACATGTTATTATAATGTGTATGTATTACTATAACACGTAGACTTTACCCCATAATGCTTACGTGTTACCCCAAAACATATACACATTATGGCTCGATAATTATCGAAATATAATGTGAATAACTCATATGATTTATAGGGTATGTCCATGGAATTATTTCCCTAAATCCATGCACATATGATCTATTGACTGTATATTGATTTTCATTTGAAGATTATGTTTGAAATCACACTTTATTCTATTGGTTTCTCAATAAATTCAATCTTTTACTCTCATCACTTGATTCATTTTCAAAGTCTTGCACTTATGTTCTTTTTATTTTAGTTCATATTTCTATTTAGTTCTTAGATATAGTTATGTCATGTTCTTAATTTAGTATAGCGTTCTTTATTTGAATTTATTTTCTATTTTAAATATTTTTCTAGAAAATTGTTTATTACTTTCATTTTTTTTTCTATTTTCAAATTTAATTATTATTAATTTAGGGTATTATTTAAGGAATGAGATTTTTTTAGAAGTGTATAATTGTAGGTGAATATTTTTATATTGAAAACAATAAAAAATAGTTACCGTAGGCAAAATTTAAGAAATAACATATAATTTAACATTAATATGTGTATTTTGGTGAATTTAACAAATTTATGAAAATTTTATAAGAAAATTTGGTGAATGTTTTTTCGAAAAATTGTTCTTTAAGAATCTAAAATTTTGAAAATTTGTAAAAAATTAGCTAATTGATGAAAAATAACCCTTAAAAATACCTTGTATTACTTAATTTATAAATTTATCATTATTTTATTTTATTAGTTAGTGCTTAAATCATCTGTTTATTCAATTATAGGTCATCTTACTTAGATATTAATTAGTTTTAGATTTGTTATTGACGTTATAGTTGTTATTTTTATTTAATATCTCGTTTAATTTTTTTAGTAAGTAGCTTTATCACATATACTACAATTGTAGTTTACATTTTACTTAAGTGTTCCTATACTAGTTTGAGATAGTTTTTGGTCCTTAAATTATTAGTTTTTGGTCATGTTAGTTGCTATTTCTATCTATTTATTTGGTTTTTATTTTCATTTCTTTTATTTATTTTTAGGTTTTTTTTTATTACTTTTATTTTAGTTTATTTTAGTTGTTGTGGCATTGAAATTGATAAGAAAGATATATAAAGGAAAACTAGAAAATGCATTATAGGTATGCAAATCAATGTTTTAATCCAAAAACTAAGCCCATCATTAGGAGAAATAAAAAATATGAGAGATAAAGGCAAATAAGAATAAACTAAGACAACAATGAATGGTTCGACCAAGGTTTTGAACCAAAAACTAGGCCCATCATTATAAGAAAGTTATACATTACTCAATAGATCACAAATATTTTTTTAATAGATTTCATTTTTTATAGGCTTTATTCTGTTGGTAGGTTATATTATATCTAATTTTGATTTTTACATTGAAATAAGTATTTGATTTTTGAAATATTGTGATGCTTAATTCATTTTTGTATTTTTATGAATTATTCTCAAAACTATTAAAAACCCCTTTGCATATCTTAGAATCAATATTTTATCTGTAGATTTCTTATGATTAAACTAATCTTATTTCATCTTAACTTTCGTGATGGGCAAAAGGATTGATTTATTGATTATAAAAATTTCATCATCAATAAATTTGATGACTCCATTGGGGAGTTTTTCAGAAATCATATATTTATTCTCTTATTTATTCTTATTTCTCTCAGTTCTTTTACCCAAGACCATTAGTAGTCCCCTCCTATCATCCAACTTGAGTTTGATATTGTTGAGGATCAAGTAGATATTTCTTCTAATCTTATTCATTTATCTTGATATAACATACCTTATGATTTACACTATATTATAGAGGTTATAGCCAAGGAAGAAGATGAAACAATATTCAAAACCAATTGGTACACTACTTTTAGCTATCAAACAAAGTTTCATATTTGGGAGCAAAATTGTCTCATTCAATAAGAAAGAGAACAAATTCTGATTGTAAATCCTTAACTTAGAACTCATTTTATTTTTGAGGCCTTTCAATCAAATTTTTTATTTCTCCTAATAACTGTAATAGACCTATAAAATTGACTCAACTTAGTCAGGGAGTAGATACTATTGAATATTCCAATGGTAGAATGCATAGAAGATAAAGTTAAAGATCTTATTCCTGATTTATAAAATAATATAGATTAAGTTAAAATAATTGATACGAATTATATTATAATATAGATAATGATCAACAAGCTATAAATATTTTAATTCATGAGAATCCAATTTTATATTAGTGTTTATCCTGGTAAGTTATCCTCACTTAAAGGACTTAATGTCTCAATTTTTTTAAGAACTCCTAATAAGTCTTGGGAAGATCATTTAGATGCTTTTAGATTGATTTGTGCTACCCTTGGCATTACTAATAAAATTTTTTCTCTTAGAGTTTTCTCAAACTTTATAAGGTAAATCATATCAAACTTTTATTAGTATGTCTACTAAGGTTATTAATACTTGAAAAGATATACAAAATTGGTTAAAGATTTGTTTTGGCAATCCTAAAGAAGATATAGATATAGTCAATGAACTTGTAAATATTTATATTGATCCAGGTGAAACGGATTATAATTTTATTACTATATTTACTAAGTTATATTAGAAATTTTTTCATGATATTACAGTATCCAAAAAATTATCTAGATTCTATTTTTGTAGTTCATTTCTTTTGAAATATAAAATGGATTTAAAAGATAAATATGTAGTAGAATATGATTCCGATATTATTTTATTTATAGTATATGAAAATACATTAAAACATGTTGGATTTAAAGATAAAAATTATACTCTTTTACTTATAATAATACATAAATTTTAAAGGCCATCCATAATCTTGGTAATGATGTGGTCATATTTAAGCAACAATTAAATGACAAACCCTATACACTAGGAAAAACTTATAATTCTTAGAAAGGTAAAAATGAAGAGAGTTAATTATTTCCATGTTTTTGAATTATATCATGGCTTGGTTAATAATGTAAACAAGTGTGGTTCTAATGAGTCTTTGGACAACATCGAGACTACTAATTATTATATTGTTCAAACATAGTAATTAAATTGCAATTCTTCTTGAAAAGACATTTCAAATACAACTATTAATCAAACATCTTATTCCAAACAGTTAGCACAAAACAAAGGTAAAGTTGCATATAATATTACTGCTATAGATAATTTTAATGCAAATTATCAACAAGCTAACCCTTTGTTTAATAGATTCAATAATACACAATATCTTCCTTATAAGCCAAAAATTATACTCATATTTATCATTCTAATGTTGGTGATTATAATATTATTGATGATTTAGCTACAACTAAAATAAGATTCTCTTTATTACAAGCTACTGGTTTACCTCGACAACTTCATAAAATTAACGATATAAAAATCAAAATCATAAGAATGTAGTAGGATTTCAAGATAATCTTCTAATAATGGACATAATTCTATTTTTTCTCAATACAATGATGCTCTAGCCGATTACATTCCACAATTTTATTTTTTGTTAAAATTGTTAATAAATTCATTCATAATTGTATCTTTGATACAAGAATTTTTTTCATTTTTATGCCTAAATTTAATTTTGATTAAATAGGTGTATCTTATGAAAATGATAACAAAAAAATTATTGTTTTTGATTCTCACCAAAACAAGAGCTGCAATAAGTTTTATAATATTCTTATTAAAATAGTTCAAGATGAGACAATCAAGTGCATTTCAAATGTGAAAGTTTTAGATATCCATGCTAACTATTTTATGTTATTATCTAAAAATTAGTTAATAGAAACTAGTATTTTTGAAGGTAAGGATACAACTTGGGTGGGTTCTTATTGGTAATGAGATTTAATTTATGCATAAGGAGGAATGGAATAGTAATCATATAGAGTTCATACCAAATAATGGTACTTATTTTGAAATTAGAATTGGAACTTATGAGTTGATAACATTAGATTAACCTAATTAGCAGTAAATAAGGATTATTTTTAGAGAAACCATCAGGTCTATGTAATTTGATGGAGCTTGTTAATAGTATGGTAGTGGTGTTGGAATTGTTTTGATTTATCTAATTGGTAAATATTTTTTTTATGATTGTAAACTATCATTTGACACAACTAATAATGTATCTAAATTTAAAGATTTGTGTTTAGGTCTTGAAAAGATCATAGAGTTAAATATCAAGCATTTAGAGGTATTTGGAGATTATGAATTTATTATTATACATGTTATAAAAATTTATAATAAAATCAGATTCATCTCCATAAATATACTCCAAAAGTTTGGTCATTTTTTGAGAGCTTTGAAGCATTTAATATCTCACATATACTTAAATAATTTAATTCTTATGATAATAATCTTGTTTTTTTATTCTAATCTCACTTTAAATGAGAATGATCCCATTGTAGATTATTTTTTTCTAAGATTTTCAAACCTAAAATAACTAATCTTAATGATAATTGTCCTTTTTTTAATGGATATGAACATATCGATTCATTCCTGAAAGGTAATTGTTTTGATAATGATGATTATGTGCTGAATTTTGGTAATTACTTGTAGTTAAGCACTAATAAATTGCCTATTAGATAATTAATTTTCAAATCTATGTTTACACCACATGATCAACCTAAAATTTCACATATTGAAGAGACATCTAAGAGAATTATAGGTGAGACTATTCATATTAATCTTGAAATTGAGGAGGATCCTAATTTTCCAAAAGTTTGGTCATTTCTTGAGAGCTTTGAAGCATTTAATATCTCACATATACTTAAATAATTTAATTCTTATGATAATAATCTTGTTTTTTGTTCTAATCTCACTTTAAATGAGAATGATCCCATTGTAGATTATTTTTTTCTAAGATTTTCAAACTTAAAATAACAAATCTTAATGATAATTATCTTTTTTTAATGGATATGAACATATCGATTCATTCCTGAAAGGTAACTGTTTTGATTATGATGATTATGTGCTAAATTTTGGTAATTACTTGTAGTTAAGCACTAATAAATTGCCTACTAGATAATTAATTTTCAAATCTATGTTTACACCACATGATCAACCTAAAATTTCACATATTGAAGAGACATTTAAGAGAATCATAGGTTAGACTATTCATATTAATCTTGAAATTGAGGAGGATCAATTTTTTTTTTTAATATAGAAATGTAGTGTATTGTTGAGAATTTTTTTCAATTGGTTAAATTATTTAAGAAAGTTATAGATATTTTTTCTTGGTACTAAAAATACCTAAAAGGTTATGATATTAAAATGATTAAACTTAAAATACCAATTAAACGTAGTATAAAATATGTTATAAAAAAAATAAAGAATAAACCTCTTTTTGAAAAACACAATCAATAAGGAGCTTGATAAGATGTTAAATGATTGTATCATTTTTTCTCATATGATACTTAGATTATGTTTCTAACTTAGTTCTTGTTATAAATAATAATGGTGATATACATTTATGTGTATAATTTATATTTTTAAATAGAGTAAGTGTTAAAAATATCATTCATCTACTTGGTATAGATTAGATTTTACAGTAGGTTGTAGGGTTTTAAATGATGTATCTTTTTGATGGATTCTTTGGTTATAATAATTTTTTGTAAATCCAAAAGATAAAAATAAAACCACATTTATTACATGAAGATTTGCATTTAAATTTAACAGAATGCCTTTTGATTTAATGAACACAAGTGCCACTTTTTAGAGGCCTATGCATGTAATCTTTGATGACTTGATTGACATTATTATTAAAGTATACCTTAATGATATTATCATTAAATCTAAGCAAAGGAAGAATAGTGATAATCTACATAATCTTTTCACTAAATATATTAAATATAGTATCTCTCTTAATCCTAAAGTCTATTTTTGGAGTCACCAAATAGAAATTACTAGTCCATATCATCTCTAAAAATGATATATCAATTGACCTTGAATGTATAAAGGCTATCAAAAATTTAATACATCCTAAATATCAATCTAGTCTTAGGTTATTTTTCAATAAAATTAATTTTGTCCATATTTTGATGATAAATCTAATTCTTTACAAATTTTATTGAAAAAAAATTAGAGTTACTCATGGGATGTAAGTTTAGATTTAACATTTAATAGTTTTAAAGATGCCATTGCATGTGCTCTTTTAATTTCTAAATTGGATTAAAACAATCTATTTATTATTTATGTCAATGCCACTAAAAAATCTGTGTTGTTATTATTATTATTATTATTATTATTATTATTATTATTATTATTATTATTATTATTATTATTATTAAAAATGATGTTATACATGAGGAAAAACCTATTGGTTACATGATTCAAATCATGAAAGATACTGAGATTATGTATCCTTGGATTAAATTTTTTTTCTTTGGTTAATTTCATCTCTAACCAAATTTAGATATATTTTAATGAAAAATAAAATTATTATTCATTCAAATGTGTCTGTCTTTTTATATCTCTTAAAATAATTAACTATTCAAAGAAGGTTAGCAAAGTGAATTTTTAAAATTCAAGAATTTTATCTTGAATTTGAAACTTCTAAAATTTTAAAAGAAAATGATTTAGCTAAAAATTTAGCATAAAAAACGACCTCATCTATCATAATGTTTTTAGTAATTTCAATCGATGACACTCTTTATGCTAAATTTCATCTCAAAATATTGAAAGTTGTCAATTTTTTAAAACAATTTAAAGTTGTCTTTGAAATACACGATTAAGACTTTTTTTCATAGGATGATTGGTACCATGATTTGATGTATTACTTTTAAAATCAATTTTGTCCTGATAGTTTAAATTAAATTAAAAAAATATATTATATTATAGGCTTTAAATTTCATTCTATTACAGAATTTTTTATTTTATATGAATACAAATGGTGTTTTAATATGTTGTTTAACTCATAATCAAACTCAAAAGGTTCTTAAAGAATGTCACAAAGGCAACGATTATGGATACTACGAAAAAAAACTACTGCATAAAATATTATGCATGTAGGTTATTATTGGTCTATATTATTTCAAGATACATACAAGTTAGTTCAATAATGTATGTCATGTCAACTTTTCATTGGTAGGGATAGTTTACCCGGTGTCTTTGAACCTAGTTATTTCGAAAAAACTTTTTACTAAGTGTGGTATTGATTTTATTTCTAACATTCACCCTCTTTATTCATCTGACCATAGGTACATTTTAATTGCTAAATATTATTTTACTAAATGGTCTAAATCCATAGTTTTTAAGAGTCTTTTTATAGCTAAAGATATTTCACTTTTTGAGAATGAAATTTTCTTAATATTTGGGGTTCATTACAAAATAATATATGATTATGGTACTTAGTTTATTTTTATTCATTATTTAGAGTTTTTAAGATGTTATTTGATTATTTTTAGTCATTCTTTGAAGTATTATCATTAAGATAGTGGATAAGTTGAATCCACTGATAAAAACTTGATCTCGATTATAAAAAAATTGGTTTTTGCTAATAAAGATGATTGTTAGATCAAAATATTAGAAGTATTTCGAATAGATCACATAATGGTGAAAGTTGAAATAGGTTATTCCACTTATATTGGCTTATGACTTCAAATTTGCTTTACTTATAGAACTTTAGATTTATTCTACTAAAATTGATTTTTAATATTTAATATAAGATACTAATATTGTTTAAAAAATACTTAATGATATATTAGCCCTTGAAGAAACTAAATTAATTGCTCTACAAAAATTAGATAAGGATAAAGAGAAATTTTATAAATTATTTGATAAAAAAGTTTCAATTTTTTTTTTAAAGTTGGTGATTTAGTTTTATTGATGACAAAGATCATGAAGATCCTGAAAAATATCATTAATTTTATTCATTTTAATCCGACCCATAAAAAATAGTTGTTTTTAGTAAGAAATGATTTTCATTTACAGGGTCGTGATGGCAATTAACTATGTTATTTAGTTAATGGTCATCATTTGAAGTTTTTATTTAATTAATTCCCCTTTCTTTTTTATTGTTATTTCCTTTTGTTGTGGCTTTGCTTTATTTTTGTTTGTTTGGTTTTGGTTTGAGTTTAACTTTTTGTTATGTAGAATTTAATCATTATTAGAGGAAAAAATATAGTGTTTTGCCATATCACTGTAAATATCTCGTTATCAAAGATTTGAATACTTGGTCAAATTTAGATTAATATTTTATAAATAACAAGTATTGAATATTCATGTGTTATAAACATTAATTTACTTTCAAAATCAATATCCTAGGTTAATGTATTGATTATTTTATCCAAATCAAATTTTCTTGTTTTAAATTTTCTTTTCTTCATTCATGCTAACCCAAAAATTCATCCCTTGATCCTAGAAAAATTAAAATAGGTTCATACATAGCTATTTAGAAACATATCACCTATATCACACTCTTAAGTCTTTGAAAATTTATATTTTTATTACAATCTAATTTTACAAATTGAAATGGATAACAAGGAGTGTTATAGCCAATTTTAATACCATTTTTATAAAAGAATCTTGAAATAATCATATTCTGGCATATGATGGCTTGAGTCATGCCAACTTGTTTGCATTCATTTAGCAATTTTTTTCTCTGCATGTGGTTACATATGAAATTGTGGTGTTTTAATCGGTTTGAATACTCAAAACATTATTGAAGAATTATAGTAGCATAAGTTGATAAATTATCCCAAAGATATTTTACCACATTCAGAGTTGTAATGTATTTTATATTTGTCTTGGAGTTTTTAATCAAAATATAACTACAAATCATGATGTTCAGTTTCATAATATTTATATATCTTGATTTCAAACATTTTTAGTTTTGGCAACAATTTCTAATTTTGATGATATATTGCATCTCCTTATTTCCCATCACTCAATGTTTTAGTTTTAAAACTTAGATATATACTATCAAATTATTGAAGGTGTTGAAAATATTGTGGCCTTTGCATATGCATGCTTAGTGTGTAAATTATGTGATTGATAGAGACTTTAAGAAGTTATGAATATCCATGCCTTTGATAATGGTGTGTTGTCACAAAATTTAGTAAGTTGGTAACATTTTCTTATACAGATTGGTGAACAACTAAGTTTTGATTGTTATTTTTGGCCAAATTTGGTCCACATAAGAATCTTTTGCCTAGAAATGATTTGAATAGATGAGAAGAGTTATGGATGAAATGAGTGGACCAAATGTAGAAGAAGAAGATATCATATTATTTACAAAGCTTTTGAAACACTTTAAGCAAGTTTAAAGTACAATTTGTTGATCCTTGAGAAGTAAGCTTGGGAACAGGTCTAGGATTGTAAAATGAAAAAGACCAGTAGGGTCTCAAGGTGTTTCAAGAATTTAGGGGCATGAAATGGATTACACAAAATCTTAGAAGTTAATTAGAGCCTTCTAAAGGGACAACGATTTATTGCACAAGTGTAGAAGAACCAGATCGTCATAAGCACATCACACAAGGATAAATAGGCCAATTTGGTTGTGCATTTGATAAATACACTTAGGGAATTAGTCAAAGCTAAAATACCACATGGACACGATATTTTTCATACCGAGAAGGTCCTTGAAAATTTTGTATCTTGATAAGTTTTTTATCTCAATATATAAGCCTTTAAAGTTAGATTTATAGAGTGAAACATGCATGCATATGTCAAGCTTAAGCTTCATGAAATAGCCATTTGAATTCAAAGTTATCAAGGATAAATGTAGAGCTGAAAAGTGTCAAGATCTCAGGTGCTTGAATGAAGATCTAACGGTGTGTGCTGATTGACAAGGCCAGTGGGTCCTAAAGATCTAATGGAGTGCATTTGATCATGCATTAAAGATCAATGATGAACATCAAGTCAAAAGGTCAAAAGATATCCAGGGTGAACATGCAAGTGACAAGTGGCATAATCTTGGGAGCAAAATTAGATCCAATGGCACATAGATGAAACTCGAGTTAGTAGGTCTAAGCAAATCAATGAAGCATGTTCACTCATACAAAGCAAATCAATGACTAGCAAAGGGTCAAAAGGTCAATAGATCCTAATAAAACATGCATAAGTGACAAGTTTCTCAACCATGTTAAACTAGGAGAATATATATGGCTCATGTTCATTTGTACAAAGGGAGATTTATGGTGTGTATGAGGTCAATGAGTCAAAGAGCTAACAATAAGATCCTAAGAATGAATGAGGATCTAACATATGACATAATTTGAGAAGGCTCAGATCAAGATCGATGGCCATTGTTAAAAATTGAAATCTAGGTAATTTAAGTAGAGGTTAAATTCAACTTAGGTTGAACTAGGGTAGGTATTTCAAAGGATGCCAAACCTATGTTGGGGGTCTAGAACATGTACACTCAGTTTTCTTGTGTTTTCAATATTGCGTACAATAAGTCCTTGGTCCCCACAAGGTTTAGAGGTAGATTAGGTTTGTTTAGACCTAATATATTCTAGGAATGAGGCTAAGTGACCTATAGATCTTCATCAATATATTGAGTATAAGAAAACCAATAAATTCGATTGGTTTTCAATCTATAGTGAGACCTATGTTCAGATATTAAAGTATGGGATATGTATGTGATTCATGAAGAAGTGTATCATCTATTGAAGCTATAGATTCAAAAAATAAGAATATTTAACCACCTAAAGTAGACATAATCATGGTTTAGTCAAGTTGATGGGCATAAAGATTTTGTCCTTATAAGCAAACCAAGTAGAAGATGGCATAGAGTCCTAAGATGGAGATCTGGTGGTTTGAGGAAGTAGTTGGAGCCTTTAATGGATTTTTAAGGTCTCTGTATTTTTTATTTATAGCAGGATCATGAATCATCTTAGACATATTCTTGTCCTTTAGTATATTGGTCAACCAATGAGAAGATTTAGAGGCTATTGGGATAAGTAAAGATTATTTTATCTATGATGTGTTAATCCTAATTTGATCAAAAGGTGGTGGAAACTCAATTAATGATCTTGGATGGTGTGTTCCCCTTCTCTCTTCCCCTTTCTCATATATCTCTTATTTTCTTCCTCATTGTAACTCTCTCTCACTTTTGATAAGAAAATTTCTCTCGATTCTAGAAGCATATAGACTCTCATTTGATAAGGCTAGAGCTTATCAATTTTTTGGTAAGAACTACCTCTTGATGTAATAATAGAATTTATTTATCTATCTCTTGCCATGGATCTGTATTTAGTGAGTTGTGCATGATGGAATAGTGAAGGAGAATTTTCTTCATCTATTTTCCTCCTTTCTAACCTCTTTTAGGGTGTTTTCAAGCTATTGTAGGTCTGAATTAGTGTTCTACTTGAACCTAGTCCATGAAACACTTATGAAATTAACTGGTGTATGAGGTTATGTGAGATAACATTGTCTTCTACAAATCTAGTGTGGGTTTAAGCTTATGGGAATCTCCCCTTTTTATTTGGTGCATCACCTTTTAGCCTTCTCAAAACCCCTTCCCCCTTTCTAACCCTTTTTCATATGAAACATTAGTTTAGGTGATTCATTACGAGGAAGCTGACCTTCTGTAGAGGTTCAACACCATCATAGGTTACTCACAACTTAGGGTTGTCATAATATTATGGATTAGTTGGAGGGAGCTTGAAGAACTCTCTCCAAGGGTGCAGGTTAATGTTATAACATTTTTTTGCACACCTGATGGGACTTCATTTAAAAGAAGATTGGTCAAAGTTTGATGCTGGTTTGATCAATTTTTAGTAGTTATAGCTTCTAAACAACAACATCTGGTGACTCCAAAAAAAGATACAATATTCTGGTAGTAGATCAGTGACTACATATTATGCCAAATATGAATACAAGGTCAGCTTCTAGAGGTATTCCCTTTGAATTCATTCAATTGCCTTTAAACTTGACAAAAAAAATTAAGATTTGTTAATACACACCCATATAAAGGCAACTTTGTTCCTAAGTCAATTATAAGGCCTACCCTTGCAAGAAGATCTTTGTTTAACCCTTTCATTGTCATGGTAACCCCTAAAGCTTTTCCCTTTGTAGTTTTCAATGGTCAAAGTCTATTGAACCTCCCTCAATATGATCCTATTCCAGTAGAAGATCTTAAGAGTGTCCCTTATTTTATTGGAGACCAAGCTAAAACCCCTTCTGAGCACCTTATGGACATAGCTAATTTTTTTAATATTCATAATGTCGATGAGGAAAATGTAGAAATTAGATTATTAGCCATTTTTTTCAAAGGTAAAGCCCTAAACTTGTATGGAAGCCTTGATTCTAACTCTATTACATGATGGGATCAATTAATGGATGCATTATGTAAGATATTTGAAGATAAAAGTGACAATTTATCACTTGCAGAGTAATTAACCATAATTCAAAGATATCCTTATGAAGTTATGCAAGACTTCAACACAAGGTTCCAAAAAACCTTGGATAAAATCCTAGTCTCTATTAGACCTACCCATAACTTTCTTTTTTTTACTATTTGAAGGCCCTAAATAATGACATTGTAGTAATGATCCATTCCATGGGAGAAAACACAATGCCTAATGTATATGATCTGGTAATCAGAGTAGAAAATTGTCTGGTACAGGATGGCAAGCTTACACCTAGAACACCAATGCCTTTGTTCCCTCAAATCAGACCACCCCCTATTTTTATTTCTCCCATTGATATCTTTTATCTTGTACCTACAATTACTACTATACGCTGACCTAAGAAAGAAAAGGCTTCCACTAGTCAATCTAGTGATTCTCAAGAATAAAATAACTTTCAAGAGCTTAAGAGCATGTTCCAATCTTTGAGAAATGAAATAGTGAATGTTAAGAGGAAATAAACTTTTAATAGTCCTTACCAAGCCTCATATAAACCTCATCAACAATATTATCAAGCAAATAGGTCACCCTACAAAGAAAACTTCCAAGGTCAAGGCTAAGGTTAAAACCAAGGACACGGGTAACCTAACTATGTTAGGAAAAACAACTATAATCTAAATGATGCAAGTACTTCCAACACCTTGGCCCTGTTCAATATAATATTGTTCAAGAAATTGAGGGTACTATGCCTTGGAGTCAATCTTTTAGGCAATCCATTATTTTAATCATTGATTTCACTTAAGCTTTTAATGATCAATAGCAACAGGCTGCTAATTATGGGTACAATCTAGCTTTTATGACTTAGAACATAGAGGTATCCATGATGACAAAACCAAAATAGCCTCAACAAGGTCAAATACCTGATCAAGGACCAAACCATTTGGGTGATATAATGGTTAACTATGAACAAGAAGAGTGTTATGCACTCAATCATTAGGCTAGTTCTAGTCAGGCATACTTTACAATGGTAGCAAATACAAGGTTTAAAATAAGGAACATGGATAGTAATCAGGAGGCAATCAAGGAATTACTACTATTAATCCTTTAATATCAAATACAAATGAACCTACTATTATTCCAAAAGTTCCAATAGCTCCAAGGAATCAAAATCAAGGGAATGTTTTTGTTTATCAAAACTCACAAACTCAAGGTGTAGTTGTGGCTCCCAAAGCATAGCCAAAGGTTGGTGGTTCACCTATCAACATTGTGAAATAAATGAAAATGTCTAATGTGAGTGTGTCAATGTGGGTATGCTCTCCATCCCTAGTCAGGTAGACATCCTTCAAGAAGGGTTGTCAAGAATCAATGTTTTTGAGAAACCACTAGTCAAGGAGAATGTGGTTCTCACCAATGCAACCAAAGGTCCAAATGAAATGCAACTAGGTAAGGTGGTCAAACCTCCTCCCTTATACATTTTAATAATAATTGGTGACTCTTTAGTGTATAATTGCTTGGTAGATAGTAGGGCTAGTACCTCAGTAATGCCAAAGTCTATAACAGACCAATTTGATCTAAAATATGAACCCTAGTCTAAAGGAGTGTTACAACTGGATGGATCTTCCACCGAGCCGTTTGGTATCAGTAGAGATCTCAATTTGACCCTGCATGTTGTCTTAGTGTCTTAGTGGCTCAAGATGTGTTGATCCTAGATGTACCTCCTCATTTCCCCCTATGCCTATCAAGGGAATTCATTACAAAGATTGAAGGTTATCTTCTAATAGATTGGTCATATATGGCATTCTAAACAAGATATGAAACTAAGGTATCTATTAAGGCTAATCCTATTACACAATTCCACATGGAACCTTATGAGTCAGATAACATAAACCTCAATTACGCATTTCTTGATGAGGATGAACATATGATTGGTTAAGAATTAAACACTCACCCTGAGGAGATACCAGACATGTTCTTGGATGAACTATGGAATGATAAACATTTGGTTGATCCCTTGGAAGGAGTTGAAGAGAGGTACATGGTTGTCTACTACTTACATGAAGATAATCAATCCATGCCATCCCTTATTAGCCCTCAAGAAGATCCTAGTGGCTTATGGAAATTGTTTTTTGATGGTTCAAGAAGCAAAAATGGAATGGGTGTAGGTGAAATACTGGTATCCCCCTATAATGACAAGTATTTATTTTCTTACAGGTTTCAATTCAGTTACTCTTGCAATGCAATAGAGTATGAAGGCCTTATCCATGGCCTTCAATAGGCTAGTAAGAGAGGGATTAAATAATTGCAAGTTTATGGGGATAGTGAGATGATAGTACGCCAGGTTAGAGGCCATAATATCACCAAAAATACCTTGATGAAGTCTTAAAAATATAGGGCATGGCATCTAATTAAATATTTTGAGGCCTTTAACATCTAAGCAGTACCAAAGAACCAAAAGGGACATGTTGATAGATTGGAAGCTGTAGGAGCTCAATTTGATATCCCAAATGAGTTAAGAAAGACCAAGGTGTAGCTACATGTCAAAGTGGTAGTAAGATCATTAGTTTTAGACAATAAAACTCATTGGTATGTCTTTGAAAATGATAAACAAATTCTTTATTTCTTGTAGCAGGAAGAAAAGTTCTCCTCCATAAACTAGGAAAAGTTTTAATATCAATATGAAGAGTAAATTGTTTAGTTGAGACCTAACAATATTTTTAAAGGGATTTTCATGCTTGAAGGTCTTTTATATGAGGAAGATCATATGATAAAAAATAAGACAATGATGTCAACAAGTGAAGAAAATTATGAAAGAATCCTTATTTTCAAAGACAAGCTCTTCAAGCTTAGAAATATAAGTACTGAAGCTGAAAGACATGCTTTCATAACACTTTGTAAATGATATGCAAACATCTTTGCTTGGAATATAGTGATCTGAGAGGCTTTGATCCCAACCTGGCCTAACACACTATAGAATTAGAAGCTAATGCCAAGACTGTCAGACAAAAGTAAAGGCCTATAAACCCTAAAATTTAAGAGCTTATAAAGAAAGAATTGACCAAATTAATTGAATCCAAGATCATCTTTTTCATTAAGCACTCCTCATGGGTGGCCAATTTAGTACTTATGAGGAAAAAGAGTGAGAAAATCAGATTGTGTGTTGACTTCAGTGATCTTAATAGGGTCTCTTTGAAATATCACTACCTTTTATCATTCATGGAGAAACTCTTTCAAATAGTTGCTGGTTCAGAATGTTTTTCCCTTTTAGATGAGTATTCAGGTTACAACCAAGCGCTGATAAGAGAGGAAGATTAGTATAAGACTACCTTCACCATAAAGTGGGGCACGTATGCTTACCAAAAGATACTTTTTGGATTGTCAATATTGGGGCTACTTTTTAAAGAGCCATGGACATGGGGTTTCAAAGGTTGTTAAATTAGATGGTACTAGTTTATTTGGATGACATCATAGTTTTCTCTAAGAAAGATAGTGAGCACATGGACTGTCTAAGGTTGATCTTCCAACAATGTAGAGTATGGGATCTCTTTAAATCCTAAGAAATATGTGTTTGCTATTTATGAAATTAAAATTTTAGATCACATTGTTTCAAAAAAAGGACTATACATTAACCCTGATAGAATAAGTGTTATCTTAACACTATCTCTATCCAATCACAAGAAAGGAATCTAGAGCTTCCTTAGAAAAATAAACTTTGTGAGAAGGTTTATACCTGGTTTTATAAATCTAGTCAAATCCATCACTACCATGCTAAAAAAGAGCTAAGTATTTTCTTTATCAAATGAAGGTAAAGCAACATTTGGAGCCATCAAACAAGCCATTTTTCAAGCACTCTCGCTCATGAATCTTGATTTCTCATAGAATTTTATATTATACACCTTTGCTAATGTTGAAGATATATAAGTTATGTTGATGCATAAGAATGGTGAAATTCTTGAACAACCAATTACTTTTTTTAGTCAAGGGCTAGAAGGATATGAGGTATGGTACACTTCTATAGAAAATCAAGTTCTTGCATATTTAAGGAGCCTCAAAAAATTTAAACCAATTCTCTCTAATAGTAAATATTATCTTATGGTGTCTCATATTGGAATGAAGGACTTTATCTTTAACAAGGATTTGAATGAGAAAAGAGTAGGCTAAATTACCAAGGTCATGGAGTATGATGTGGAAATCAAAGTCACCAAGCTGATAAAAGGCAAATCCTTGTGTGAGCATATGGTGGATGACCTTCAAGAAGACAATGAAATTGTTTTGGTTACACATGATAACTCATAAATATATGCACCTCCACTTCATAATAGCTAGCTCCAAGATATGACACATGTTTTGATGATAGGAGAATGCCCCCAATGTTTGGATAGAGAAAAAAGGTATTTCAAATTTAAGTCCATACTTTATGCATTGATTAATGGATTTTGCTTAGAGAGGAAATCAATGGAGTACTTTTTAGGTACATTAATGACAATAAAGTGATAAAGCTCTTGGAGCAATTTCATGATAGACCTATAATAGGCGATTTTGATCCAAGAACAATAATAACAAAGGTAATAAGAGATGGTTGTTACTGATCTAATCTTTTTAAGGATGCCCATGCATATGTTAGAAAATGTTAGAAGTGTACTCTATTTGTAGGTAAACAAAGATTAACAACTCTTCCACTTAACCCAATCTGGGTGGAGCAACCTTTCATGTAATTTTTATAAGAATAATAAATCTTCTTTTAATTTAAGACATAAATAGATTCTAACTGCAACTGACTACTTCAATAGATGGGTAGAAGTAATTACTTTGAAAGAAGCAATAAATTTATATGAAAACATAGTAACTAGATTGTGTGTCTTAGTTACTATAATTTTAGATAATACCTTAACATTTGTTGGTATGAAGACAAGTGAATGGGCATTCAAGTTAGATATCTACCTCAACACATCCTCTAATTATTACCTCCAAGATAATGGACTGGTAGAGTCAACAAATAAAAAATTACTAAGGATTATCAAGAGGAACATGAAAGAGAATCAAAGAGTGTGGCATACAAAGCTAAGGACAGCCTTATGGGTTAACAAAGTGACTCCCAAAGCTAGCATTGATAATTTTCCATATGTCCTTATATATGGAAGGGAACCCAAATTACCCATTTCTCTTGAATTTCATGCATTTGAGTTAGCCCATCGGTTTAAGTTGATGGAGAGTGAGCTTATGAATGTGAGGGTAATAGAGCTCATGGATCTTGAAAAAACTCGGGACTTTGCAATGAAGATATTAGAGTCACACCAAGAGTAGGTTAAAAAAACTTTTCACAAGAGAGCCAAATAAGGGACTTCAAGGAAGGGGACCAAGTCTTCAAATGAGACTCAAATAAGGCCAAACTAGGTAACCATACCAAGTTTGACAACTTATGGAGTGGTCCTTATTTGATCCATAGATGCAAAAAACATAATATTTTTTAACTTGCCCAACTAGATGGAGATGTATTACCCATTCTAGTCAATGACATTCATTTAAACACTTGTTACTATAAGAGTTCATAACTATTATATGATATTGTAACATATTATAATAGTTTTATATGCTTTCCTTTAAGTTCGTTGAGCTCATTTCATTTCAGTTGTGTGTTTCCCTTTCAATAAGTGCCTTGAGCATATTTGTTTATTTTGTTCTTTTGTTCTTTTTTTGTTTCAAGAGAAAATTTTAAAAAGTGTCAACCTTGAGTCAGTATCACATCAATAGAGAGAAAAGATCATGAATTCATTTACCCAATGGATCAGTTCAAGGCTACTAGTCTTTTGTATAGTAGGCATGCAACCCTAGGATGTCACTAGAAATGTTGGCCAAATTTGGCCCATATAAAAATATTTTTCCTAGAAATTGTTTGAATAGATGAGTAGACTTCAGAATGAAATGAGTGGACCAAAATTAGAATAAGAAGATCCCATATTGCTTACAAATCTTTTGAAACACTTTAAGCAAGATTAAAGTGCAATTTGTTGATCCTTCGAAAGTAGGCTTAAAAACAAGTCTAGGATTGCAAAATGAAAAAGACCAACATGGACATGATAGTTTGGTTGCACATTTGATAAATACACTTAAGGAATTGATAAAATACAAAATACCACATAAACATGATGTTTTTCATGCTAATAAGGTTCCCTATAAATTTTATATCTTGATGAGTTCTCTATTTCAAGATATAAGCCTTTAATGTTAGATTTGTAGAGTGAAATGTGCATGTAAATGTCAAGTTTAAACTTAGTGAAATAACTATTTGAATTAGAAGTTACCAAGGATGAACATAGAGATAACAAGTTTTAAGATATTGGGTGCTTGAATGAATATCTAAAGGTGTGCATTGACTGACAAGGCCAGTGGGTCTTGAAGATCTAACAAAATGCATTTGATTGTGCATCAAAGATCAATGGTGAGCATCAAGTCAAAAGGTCAAAGGATCTCTAGGGTGAATGCACAAGTGAAAAGAGACATAATATTAGGAGTAGAATTTAGATCCAATGGCATGTGGATGAAACTCAAGTCAGTGGGTCCAGATAGATCAATGAAGCATGTTCACTCATACAAAGTAGATTGATGGTGAATAATGAGTTAAAAGGTCAGTAGATCCTAAGAGCAAATACACATGTGACAAGTGTCTCAACTACATTATAATTGTAGAAGATATGGCTCGTATTCATTCATATAAAGGGAGATCTATGATGTGCATGAGGTCGAGTTAAAGTGTTGATAGCAAGATCCTGAGAATGAATGAAGAATTGACAAATGACACAATTTGAGAAGGCTTGAATCAATATCAACGGTCGTTGTTAAAAATCAAAAGCTAGGGACTTCAAACAAAGGTTGAATTCAACTCAGGTCAAACTAGGGTAGGTAATTCAAAGGATGCCATTGAAGCTCAGTTGAGACCTTTATTAGAAGATCCAAAACATGTAGAATCAGTTTTCTTGTGTTTTCAATGTTGCATATAATAAGTCCTTAGTTTCCACAAGATTAAGAGGTAGATTAGGTCTATTTAGAATTAATATATTATAGGAATGAGGCTATGTGACCTATGAAGCTTCATAAATATATTGACTATAGGAAAACTAATAAATTAGATTGGTTTTCAATCTATAATGAAAACTATGTTCAGATATTGAAATAGGGGGGTAGGTATGTGATTAATGAAGAAGTGTATCATTTGTTGAATCTATAGCTTTGATAGACAAAAACATTGAGTCACCTAAAGTAGACATAGTCATGGTTTAGTTAGGTTGATGGACATAAATATTTTGTCCTTATAAGTAAGCCAAGTAGAAGATGACGTAGAATCCCAAGATGGAGATTTGGTGGATGGAGGAAGCAGTTAGAGGATTTAATGGATTTTCAAGGTCTCTAAGGATGTTTAATTCATAGTAGGATCATGACTCATTGTCTTAGACACATTCTTGTCCTCTAGTATATTACTCAACCAATGATAAGATTTGTAGGCTATTAGGATAAATAAAGGCTATTTTGTCTATGATGTAGTAATCTTGATTTGATCAAAAGATGGTGATATCTCAATTAATGATCTCAGATGGTGTGCTCCCCTTCTCTCCTCCTCTTTCTCATATATCTCTTATTTTATTCCACATTGTAAATCTTTCTCACTTTTGATAACAAATTATCTCTCAATTTTGGAAGAGCAGAGACTCTCGTTTGATAAGACTAGACCCTATCAATTTTTTTTTAAGAACTAACCTCTTGATGTAATAATAGACTTTATTTACCTATATCTTGACTTGGATCTATGTTTAGTGAGTTGCGCATGATGGCACAGTGAAAGAGAATATTCCTTGTCCATTGTCCCTTTTTACCTCATTTAGGGTGTTTTCAAGCCATTGTAGGTCTAGATTAGTGTTTAGCCTAAACCTAGTCTATGAAACACTTATACAATCAACTAGTCTATGAGGTTGTCTGATCTAACATTGTCTTCTGTTGATCTAGTATGTGTTCAATCATATGGGAGTCTCCCCTTTTTATTTGGTGCATCACCTTTTAACGTTATTAAGATCCCTTTCCCCCTTTCTAACCCTTTTCTTTGTGAAACATTAGTTTAGGTGATTCATCAAGAGGAAGTTGACCTTCTTTGGAGGTTCAGTCCCATCATAGTTTACCCACAGCCTGGGGTTGTCTCAATATTATGGTTTAGTTAGAGAGTGCTTGAATAACTCTCTCCAAGGGTAGAAATTAATGTCATAACAATTACCAATTTTTGAATTAAATACACTATATTTATTTTTTGTGACAATATATGGTGTAAATATCTAAGATAATAATTTGATTTTGGCCATATTATGACTTGTTATAATGAAATGGTCCCAATATTTACATTTGATTTGTTATCATAGTTTTTCCACTTGGTCACTAGCTAAGTGGTGATGGTCATCATGCATTAGGTGGTCATATAGCATGTGATGGTGGTCATTTTTAATTAATAAAAGTCCCATTGACATAGCTTGAATCACATAATACTTAGGTGTTTTGAGATTATTAGTTGATGCTATTTGAAGTTAATGCAAAGGCGATGGAGACCTTTATCAATATATATAATAATATTATATTTTAATAAGTTGTCCTCACCTTATTTTGAGATCTCAATAGTGATAAAATTAGTTTTTGATTTGATAAAATTTTAAATGTTTAGCTGTGGATTTAGTGTTTGATTTTGTAGGTGATTTTTTGGTAGAGATTGTCATCCACTAGTTTCATCTAGAAACGTCACATTAACTATATTAATTGGTTGTCTTGGTAATTGCCTCATAATAAAACACTCCAATTTTGGAATTTGAACCTAATTATACCAAGATCAAAGTGGAAATGGAGTTTTGAAAGTTTATTGTTTGAATAAAATGAAGGGATTTTGTTTCATTTATAGCTATCTAATTTTGTTTACAACGTGGTGCAAGTTATGCGAATTGGTTTCTCATTGGTTGTTATTTTTTAAAGTCATGGTTTCATATGAATTATGTGAGTAAAAATGTGCTTTATCCTTTATGTAACTCTTAAGATGCATGAGGTAACAAGTATTTTCATGTAATGAATTTGTTTTACAGAAAGGTTTCCTAGTGCTCACTTTGTTTTATTTTTTTTGGCATTCAACAAACTTATGGATATTTGATATTTTATGCATGCATGCATATTATTTATTTTAAGAACATGTAGAGTTGGTTTTATATAATCATGATTTTTAAGAAGTTACATTTTATATCTTGCATGTCATATTAGTTATGAAATATTTACTTGAAGTTAGTTTGAAAGTCATAGTCGTCTATTCATGAAATATATTGGATTAGATGCTAGGATAATGTAAAAGTTGTATTTTTTTGAACTCAAGTCTGCTTATAACCCTAATGCATGAGATTTTAATAGGATAATAATATTGTATACTTTCATAGTGGTTATGAATATAAACAAGTTTGGTTTTAGTTTCTTGATATGGGATAGATATTGAAAAGGGTTTTAACAAATTTTTCATGCAAAATAAACATATTGTTGATTCTTTTGGGTGATCTACATGGATTGGGTATTTTGAGTTTATATACATTTGAAAGAGATGAACACGGACCTTAGGGTTTTGCAATGTTTTTTTAGATCATTTTTTTGCATGTAAGTTTGGTAGAAAGCAAGTTATTTTCAGTTGGTCAACTTGGCACAAAGCAATGATTTTAAGTTTTGATTTGATATTTTGATGTTTTAGGTTGTATCAATATAACCATATATGGACATAATTTTCAACGTATATAATCTTATATCTTGATTAAACCTCTACATGAATATTTTTGTGTGATTATTTGATGAAAACTTATATGAGATGTATTATTGATTGCCTATAGTTGAAATTGAGGAGTTTTTGATACTTGCATAGAATTTTTACAATTATAGTACAATTTTGGGTTTGTATGCATTTGAGTAAGATATATGTAGAATGTTAAGGTTTCTATTGTGTTATTTTTTAATAATTCTATACATGGATTTTTATGAAATTTTTTGATATAATTAGTCATGATATTTGATACTATTGATTGCATTTCTATTTTTAAATATTGTTAGGTTTGCAAAAGAATGAGATTTTCTAAAGTTTTTCAAAATTTTCAATCACTTGGTAGTTGATTGTGTTGAATTATTTCAAGTTGATATTGGTGAAAATGGTTATAGTTTTCACTTGTCTTTGATTCATTATATGTATTTGAGATGAAAAACTTGTTGAAATATGAAATTTTTTATTTTTGAAATTAGGGTTTTGTTTAAATATTATGATACTAGGAACATTTCTATTTTTGGCATCATTAAAATTTATTATTATTAGTAGAATATAATGGCTTGAAACATAATGAATAATGAACATTTAACTATTTTAATGGTATTTATGATTATATAAAGTTTGATATTATTTTATTATTTGAATTTATTTAAAATTAAAAAATGTTAGGGTGGATTCCATATTATCAAAATTTAGGCCGAAATGTTTGGGGCAAAGATAGTGCATAAAATTATAATGATACTCCTTCATAGGGCAATTATCACGAGAGACCTTTTCATGGTCATATGGCTGCCAACACTCTACTTAGGCCTGTTCAATTTGGAACCTATGTGCCAATACATTTTGATGTGAATGATCATATATTATGGAAATTATTGGATAATATCCCATCATCTTCTATTAATTTTCATGGTGTATCTCATAAAGGTCTGAGAAAAATCCTCTTGGATATCTTTTCCTTCTAGAAGAAGTAATCCAAGAGAATCCTCTAAGTGGATGCACATTGCTATTGATTCAATACATAAAGATATTTATTTATTTAATCATGTTGAATTCTTTCCTGAGATCAATCTGAATCTTATTAATTTAAATCATTCTTTGGATATTATTACTAGACCCACTTCGTTGTACCAAATAAACTCTTTTCTTCTAACAAGATACATTTTGGCAGTCATATGAGTTAGTCTGTGGTGATGTGTGTACTTAATAAGGTAAAATTTGAGATTTATGATGATCATGGATGAATTAATTTAATTAAATTACTTATGAAATTTATGAAATACATAGAATATCAGATAGATAAAGGAGAGCCTATCATTGATATTATTTATGCCAGTGACTCTGATTAAGATGTTATATGATATGATTTTGTTGACTCAATTATTTTTTATCAAGATTAAGGTTATAGTATTTTTTTTAGATAATTTTTAGTTTTAAAATTTTTCTGATAGATGCAGTTATGATAGTTTCATAATTTTGATGACATGGTAGTTTTGATCTTCTTTTGATCAATTTTAGTTTAGACAATAAAATCAATATATTCATGCAGTATTAGATGGTTATATGATTTAAATTTGATCATATAATATTTTGGGATAAATTATAATTTTATGGATTATAGTGTTAGAATGTTTAGATCATTTGACATTAAGATTTATTGATTATCAATTATATACATAAATAATTATCGAAGTGATATTTAAACAAGTCAAAGGGCACCCCACCTGTTAGAGATTATAATTTGGTCTATATTATTTTATTTAATTTCATGAAACTATTTTAAAGTTCAAAATATAAAGTTAATTTATAATTTTTTTTAACTTATAAAGTAATTAATTTATAAAAGTCAATTAACTTTATAGCTATAACTTTATAACTTAAATCATAACTATCCCAAGGAATAATTACTTTATAAGGAGATTGAAAAAACATAACAAAGGCAAGAAACACACACATATGTATTAATATCTCTTTAGGTTTTTCAAGTTTTCCATCTCTCTTATTTTATGTGAGGAATCTCTAAGATTGAGTAATCACTTACAAATAGATTAAATGATAATTTCTCTACCAGTGAAATAATATACTTGAATAACATAGGTAAATCTAAGTTTATTGATTTACTCATAACTAATTATATGAATATTATTAAGTATTAATGTCATTGATGATTGTAGATATAAAGTCATATGTACAAAACTTCATGTATTTTACTTGAATAATGATGAATATATCATATTTTATGACATATTATTCATATATTGATTGTATATTAATTTTTATTTGAAGATTATATTTGTAATCAGATTTATTCTATCGATTTTTCAATAAATTAAAAATTTTACTCTCATAATATGATTCTTTTTCAAATTCTCACACTTGTTTTCTCATTTGTCTAGTTTAGATTTCTATTTTGTTTTTAGATATAGTTATTTCATGTTCTTATTTTAGTTTAGTGTTCTTTATTTTAATTTATTTCTTGTTTTAAATAGTTTTATAGAATAACTATTTGTTACTTTCATATTTAGTTGCTAGAATTTAGTTATTTTCATTGTCTTTGTTTTATATGATTAGTTAGTGATTAAATCATTTATTTATTACTTTTTAGATCATCTTGTTTAGATCTTAATTAGTTTTAGCTTTACTATTGATACGTTGGTTTTTTATTTTATTTTATTTTATATCATTATTATTTAATTCATTTATATTTAGTAAGTAGCTTTATCAGATCCTCTTTAGACTAGTTTACATTTTACTTAAGTGTTCCTAGAATAGTTTTAGATAGTTTCATGTCCTTAATTTTTTATTTGTTATTTCAGTGTATTTATTTGGTTTCTTTTTTCATATATTTAATTTATATTTAGTTTTTTACGTTAATTTTATTTTAGTAAATTTTAGTTGTTATGGCATTGAAATTGAGAAGAAATATATACATTACTCTATGAATCAAATAGCTCTATTTTAAGATATTGCCTATTTCATAGGCTTTACTCTATTGGATAGATTAGATTATATCTATTAGATTTTATTATAATTTTTACATTGAAATAAGTATTTGATTTTTTAAATATTATTATGATTGATTTATTTTATATTTTATTGAATTATTTTCAAAACTATAAAAAAATCCTATTCACATCTTAGGATCAAAAATTTCTTCATAGATCCCTATAACTGAACTAATTTGATTCTATCTTAACCTTCATGATAGATGAAGGGGTTAATTCAGTACCTACCATTTTTCAATGTCCATGGGTTATTTACTAATAGTAATAATTAAACAAGCAGAGATCCCATATTATGTCAAAAAAATATGTGATATTATCTAGAAATTTTTGAACATTAACAATTTTAGCATGTTTGGTGGGACTAATATTTGATTTTAGTTTAAATATATTATGTAAACCCTCTTGATTTACATATAATTTTGAGATTTATGTGTGAACATCATACCCATTTTCTTGTCAAATTATTTTTTTAATACCCTAAAGACACCACTAGTTAAGGGTTCAAAGGGTGAAAACCTTGCATTCAAATTTGAAAAGAACAAAGTTGGAATTAGGTATTCTTTAAATAAATTTTCTTAAACATTTTTTTGATACTATAATGAAATAAAAGTGTTATGACCAAACCAAGATCTCTTACCTTTATATCATTGAATTTTTGGAGCCCAACGCATGTACAATAATGGAATCCCATCCTAAAATAATCTTTATAAAATCTCCCAAAATTTAATGGAGATGTTTCAAAAACTCCTAGAAACCTTATTAGATATGTGGATAATTATTTTAATCTATTTTGAATTGAATGAATAAAACTAATAGATCTAACATATTGATATTTTATGTACAGGAATATATAAATGTGGAAGTAAAATATAAAATTTTATAGAATTAGAAATTAGATAAAAAATAGTAAATAAACTCATAGATATATAAACCTACCTAAAATAGAACTTACACTAAATGTGCATGATGTATGTGAATGAAAACTACTTAAAAGGACATGTTTACTATGCATGATCGAATGCAAAAATTAAATATGTGATTGAAAAAGTCTATAGGTAGGACCATACAATGGCCTTGTCTATTGATTGTGGTGATGTCCTAGTTGATTATGTACCTAGTTTTTTGATATGGGTTTATGCGACTATCTTAAAGTGTTGATTATTTAATTATGTGTGCTAATATGCCATGTATAATACGTAAAATAGACAAAACCTTATTCCTACACACCAAAAACAATAGATATCAAATGTAAAAAATGTGGGAATATAGTTAGGGAAATAGCTGTGAGACCCTTAGAAAACATTTTGTAATCTAAATGTTGTCTACATAGCACAAGTGGGCCTCAGGTTGATGCAATTTTTTCTCATAGGGTGATTGTGTGACTTATGATTGTGAAACTATATGAATGTATCTAGAAGAGTGATTGAAATACTTGATAATTGATGTTCTTAACCTGAAAAAAAATATTTAGACTTAGATTATGATTTTTATAATGCAATATAATTGAAATTAGAAGATAGAGTACTTTTTTGCTCAGTGTGTAGTATAATTTATAAGTGATTGTTATATATATTTGGAGAAGCCTTGATATGATTATGTAGCTCCAAGAATCCAAACAAAGCTAAGAGGGTTTGGCAAGGAGGTATATAGGGTACTAAGCAAACACCTATACTAAGCAAACACCTACTAGGCTTAAGGGCACTATGGGCTATTAGAGATCTATAAAGTCTATTTGGTTTGACAACTTTCACTAAGCTATAGATAGACTTGTAGACCCGATTAGGATTAGAACAATTGAGTGCAAAAATGACAAACATATCTCTAATGGATATAACCATAGAATAACAAGTAATTAAGGGGGGGGAATTTAATGCTTAAAGAATGATAAATTAAGATGTTTGAATAAAAGAACAATACCAAGAAATAAATGTGTTTTATAAGCATGCAACTCTAATAATTGAAAGATGATTTTGAAAAGGAAATGATGTTTTCAAGAGTGAGAGAGGGGAATAAAGAGAGTACACACTTTTAGAAACTTAATCTAATGTCTTTGTTCAAACAAAACTATCTCTAATGCCATTTTTAAGCAAGTAAACTAAACTATTTGAAAAAGAGAACATCTACCAAGTAGTAAAATGATTCAGAATCAAGTAATCCTATGAATTAAAATAAATTTTAAAGAGGAAATATGTTTTTAGGTTTATAAGAATGCATAAAAATCATAATCTATTATAAAACATGTTTAAAATGAACTAAACTAGTATAAAATCAATAAATCCTTAAACATACAATAATATAAAATTATGAAGTTTCACTTTACATAACAAAGTGCCCTTAGATCAAGATCAAAGTGTTATGTAAATGTTATACCAACTAGGAATCCAAGTATGAGGTGGCTATGAAGGAAGATAGGGATAAAATGTAAAGATATGTCCAAACCAAAGGCCATACAATAAAGATAATTAAGAACTTGTAAGAGCATGTGAGACCAAAATAGGTGCACAAATTAGGTGCAATGTAACTTATAGAGGCTATGAGTAAGCCACAATAGAGTCGAAAAAACTGGGTGTAGCAATGTAGTCACCAATTTATTATGTAGCAATGTAAATGAACCTTTATCATAATGGATGTTAATAAGGAGAGAGAGAGAGAGAGAGAGAGAGAGAGAGAGAGAGAGAGAGAGAGAGAGAGAGAGAGAGAGAGAGAGAGAGAGAGAGAGAGAGAGGATGATTTAGAATCATATAGGGCACACCAAAATGTGAAAACATCAAAAAAAGAGTTATTTTTATCATTCAAGTAAAAGACAACCCATAAACCCATCAAAATAACTCTCTACCCAAGCTGTGGCCTAGGCCATGGGTTTTGGGCCAAAAACTATGGCCTAAAACACGATGATCTTTTGGTGGTCTCTAAGGTGCATCCAATGAGCCTAGGAGTGAATGAAAAGTACTTAAAAGGGCAAGAAAGGATCATATAGGTGCATAATGGGCTAGGGATGTGTCCAAGCATGCAGATAGCCTTAAATTAGATTGATAAGGTTGGTAGTTTGCACGTGAGTTGATATAAAATCATAGCGAATAATAGGATCATGAGAAGTATGATTAAATATGCCCTTGAAGTATAATTAGTTGGTGTTTGAATGAATAAAGATGGATTTACAATACCTGGAATCCATCTAAAAATAAAAAAGAGAGGAAAAAAGAAAATAGAAAATATTAGTTACATTTACCTACTAAGGAGGGTGGTAGAAGCAATAATTGATGACTCAATTCATGGGTATAAGTGTAGACTCTATACAATCCAAATCCAAAATCAAATCAAAATATAACTCTTACATAAAAGGGATATACATGATATCAAATCATAAAATCTAGATTGACATTAATAGAGAATCAACTCTAATGTTCTTCATATGAGGGATGTGGGAGATCTAGACATCCTCAAAGAAGGAGATCAAATCACATGTTGCCTTGAAGAGGGGGAGTAACTCAAAACTAAGGAAATTATAGACCCTTGTGAGGTGAGACATGGATAAGAGTGAGTTTGAGAATAATTTCACATAGCACGTGCTCAACACATGAGCGTCAATCAAAGTGCTAATAATTGCATGATATTACACCATGTTATTCATTTTAGTAGTAAGGAAATAAGTAATTTTATCAAGCTCATGGTCTCATAGGTCATCATTAATCTAAACCACAATGGAAGGTCTTGGGTTGCCTTGACTACCACCATCAGTATGAATCACCACTAAGAGGTGTATCATGGTGGGGTTCAAAAATACAAGACTCCACTATAGGAGGATTATCTTGGCACATGGTAGGATAAAAATTTACATAAGGGAGACAAGTATTGAAACCAAATCATAATGAATTGGATGAGGTAGACTCTAGTTATAGGACAAGGTGATGAAGGGTGGTAGAAGGCTCATGAAAGATAAAGATTGATTCATGAAGACTAGAGCAATTCTCAAAACAACCACAACCATAAATATACACACCTACATACACCAAAATGAAAGAGGAAGAGGGATTCAATGAAGATGATCTAAAAGGAAATAACAAAAATAATAACTAAAATAATCAAATAACTCTACTTTTATCCCAAGGTGCATTCAAAAGGAAGTACATAGGCCTAGAAGGTTAAGGGACTTAGGGGTCTAATATACTAGGATACTCTAACAACAGACCTAAGGAATACCCCCAAATCAAAAATTGGAAGTTGCCATTTCATGTAGAATAGGCCAAAACCCATATGATGGAGGTTTCACGATATTAATAGAAATAATAAGTGAGTTCCATAAACAAAGCCAAAAAAGGGCTTAAAAAGAGGTGGAAAAAGAGAAAAAAGGGTGAAAAGAGTCATTTTCACTATTACACCACCAAAGGAGAGCCAATAGGAGCCAAAGACCCACACAAAGTGTATGAGGACATGAGAGATCACATGAGGGGTGAACGAGTTGGTCTGGGTAAGGACACTAACTATCAATTGTTGAAATTTTTAGTTTTTTGAGGCTTTAAAAATGCCCTAAAAACATATTTTCAAATTTTGAGTGATTCAAGGGATGAATTAATACAAAAATAAGCAAAATAATCAAGATGGGACTACACATAGTTAGGGGAAGAATGAGGTAAAACAAGGTCCTAGGGGAAGTGTTCAAGAAAGCCCTAGGGCTTTCTTGGTTACCACACCCCAAGGCACAACCTATTTGGTACAATCCATGGCCTAGTGGTCTAAAAAGATGCATAAATAATGGCCTTTCCCACTACTATGCCATGGGTTTTGTTGCAAACCTATAACTTCACTTGTAAGTGTTACAAAACTACTTGATAGGGCCTAGAAAGAGGCCCTACATGCCAATGGAGGGGGAAAAAATAAATAATATTTGTATACGTATATTTACCTTAGTTTTCTTACATTAACACCATGATTTAGTAGGCAAGGCTGTAAATATGAAGATGAATTAGAGTGCGAGAGGTAGGAGAGAAATATTAGTTGGTAGATCCACTACCATTATGTAGAGACCAACTGAGAGAGAGTGTCCTAATGAAAACCATGGTGAGAGGTGATGAGGGTTGGTATAAGGCCTATGATAGATGAAAATTGGCTAGAGAAGGTCATATCAAATCCTAAATAACCACAACCACTAACCCATAGAACCTATAGGAACCACATCAAAGGAAAGAGGGTGTTAATAAAAGACTAAATGTAAGTAAGAAGTGGCACCATTGAATGAAAGATGAGAAAGACTAAATTTCTATCCTAAGTTGCATTGAAGGAGGAGTGCATAAGATAAATGGCTAACGATGTCAACAAGGTCTAATAGTAGATTCCTTGAGAGAGGCAATCCACTGAACAGGGGCCTGGGGAGGGTGTTCAAGTAAGCTTTTGGGCTTACCAAGGCACCATAGGCCTAGGCCCAAGCTTACCTTGAAGGCAGGCCACCACTTCATCAAAACCAAGGGATTGATCCAAGGCAAGCCATTTATTAGCCTCCACAGCGGCTCAATGGCAGGGGAAAGGGTGGGAATAAAGAGATGTAACATCTATATCTTCAGGTTCTCTAGTCATGACTTGAAACATGAGAGTTATAGAGGTGAGTTCATTCTTGGTGAAAGAGACCTCTAAAACTAGACAAGTAAGAGGATGATAGTGCATATGCTACATGAATATGAGTTTCATGTAAGCTATCTTCTCATTAATTAGGTTATGTGATATAATGTGGATGGAATAACACTTGATATTTGACTCAAAAACTTGAGATACCTTATTAGGAGAGGCATTAAGTGTGTCAATTCCATGATAGGACAATCATGATGAAGAGAGAGGCTCTATATTAAGGGAAACATTTTGAATTGGGTATCCAAAGTGGGAAGATCCATTTTATTGCCTAGAATAAGGAGGCATTGAAATGGATCAAGAATAAGAAAAAAGGGATGATTTAGAATCATATATGGTACACCAAATTGTGAAAACATCAAAAGAATAGATATTTTTATGATTCATGTAAAAGGCAACCCATAAATCCATAAAAATAGCTTTTTACCCAAGCTGTGGCCTAGGCCATGGGTTTTGGGCCAAAAGACTATGGCCTAGAATACCATGAGATTTTGGTGGTCTTTGAGGTGCATCCAATGAGCCTAGGAGTGAATGAAAGGCACTAAAAAGTGAAATGAAGGATCATATAGGTGCATAATGGGCTATGGGTGTGTCCAAGCATGTAGATAGCCTCAAATTAGATTGATAAGGTTGGTAGTTTGCACCTGAGTTGATATACAATCATAGGTAAGAATAGAATAATGAGAAGTATGATTAAATATGCCCTTGAGGTTAAATTATTTGGTGTTTCAATGATTAAGGATGGATTTGAAATACCTGAAATCCATTTAAAAGTAAAAAAGAGAGAGGAAAAAAGAAAATAAAAAACATTACTTACACTTACCTAATAAGGATGGTGGTAGAAGCAATAATTGATGACTTAATCCATGGGTATAAGTGTAGACTCTATGCAATACAAATCCAAATTCAAATCCAAATCTAACTCTTGCATAGAAGGGATTTACATAATATCAAACCATAAAATCTAGATTGACATTCATAGAGCATCAACTCTAATGTTCTTCATACAAGGGATGTGGGAGATCTAGACATCCTCAAGGAAGGAGATCAAATCACATGTTGCCTTTAAGAGGGGGAGTAACTCAAAACTAATGACATTATAGACCCTTATGAGATGAGACATGGATAAGAGTGAGTTTGAGAATAATTGCAGATAACACGTACCCAACACATGAGCGTTAATCAAAGTGCTAGTAATTGCATGATATTACACCATGTTATTCATCTTAATAGTAAAGAAATAGCCAATTTTATCAAGCTCATTGTTTCATGGGTCATCATTAATCCAAACCACAATGGTAGGTCTTAGGTTACCTTGACTACCACCATCAATATGAATCACCACTAAGAGGTGTATCATAGTGGGGTTCACAAATACAAGACTCCACTATAGGAGGATTATCTTGGCACATGGAGGATAAAAATTTACATAAGGGAGACAAGTATTGAAGCCAAATTATAATGAATGGGATGAGGTAGACTCCAGTTATGGGACAAGGTGATGAAGGGTGGTAGGAGGCTCATGAAAGATAAAGATTGATTTACGAAGACCAGAGAAATTCTCAAAACAACCACAACCATAAATATACATACCTACATACACCACAATGAAAGAGTAAGAGGGATTCAATGAAGATGAGATAAAAGCAAATAACAAAAATAATAAAATAACTATACTTTTATCCCAAGGTGCATTCAAAAGGAAGTACATAGGCCTAGAAGGTTAGGGCACTCAGGTGTCCAATATACTAGGATAGTCTAACAACAGGCCTAAGGAAGGCCGCCAAATCAAAAATTGAAAGTTACCATTTCATCTAGAATAGGCCAAAACCCCTAAGATGGAGGTTTCACGATATTAAAAGAAATAACAAGTGAGTTCCATAAACAAAGCCAAAGAGGGCTTAAAAAGAGGTGGGGAAAAGAGTAAAAAGGGTGAAAAGAGTCATTTTCACTCTTACACCACCAAAGGAGAGCCAATAGGAGCCAAAGACCCACACAATGTGTATGAGGACATGAGAGATCACGTGAGGGGTGAATGAGTTGGTTTGGGTAAGGACACTAACTATCAATTGTTGAAATTTTTAGTTTTTTGAGGCTTTAGAAATGCCCTAAAAACATATTTTCAGATTTTGAGTGATTCAAGGGATGAATTAATGAAAAAATAAGCAAAACAATCAAGATGGGACTACACATAGTCAGGGGAAGAAGGAGGTAAAACAAGGGCCTGGGGGAAGTATTCAAGAAAGCCCTTGGGCTTTCTTGGTTACCACACCCTAGGGCACAACCTATTTGGTAGAATCCATGGCCTAATGGTCTACCAAGATGCATAAATAATGGCCTTTCCCACTAATAGGGATTTCTTGGTTACCACACCCCAGGGCACAACCTATTTGGTAGAATCCATGGCCTAGTGGTCTACCAAGATGCATAAATAATGGTCTTTCCCACTACTATGCCATGGGTTTGGCTGCAAACCTACAACTTATCTCGTAAGTGTTGTAAAACTACTTGGTAGGGCCTAGAAAGAGGCCTTGCATTCCAATGGAGGGGGAAAAAATAAATAATATTTATATAAATATATTTCCCTTAGTTTTCTTACATTAACACCATGATTTAGTAGGCAAGGCTGTAAATATGAAGATGAATTAGAGTGTGAGAGGTAGGAGATTAATACTAGTTAGTAGAGACACTACCACTGTGTAGAGGCCAACAAAGAGAGAGTGTCCTAATGAAAACCATGGTGAGAGGTGAGGAGGGTTGGTATGAGGCCTATGATAGATGAAAACTAGCTAGAGAAGGCTAGATCAAGTCCTAAACAACCACAACCACTAACCCATAGAACCTATAGGAACCACATCAAAGGAAAGAGAGTGTTAATAAAAGACTAACTGTAAGTAAGAAGTGGCACCATTGTATGAAATATGAGAAAGACTACAATTCTATCCTAAATTGCATCTAAGGAGGAGTGAAAAAGATAAATGGCTAAGGATGTCAATAAGGTCTAACAATAGATTCCATGAGAGAGGAAATCCACTGAATAAGGGCCTAGAGAGGGTTTTCGAGTAAGATTTTGGGCTTACCAAGGCACCATAGGCCTAGGCCCAAGCTTACTCCTAAAGGTAGGCCACCACTTCATCATAACCAAGGGATTTATCCCAAGGCAAGCCATTTCTTAGCCTCCACAGAGGCTCAATGGTAGGGGAAAGGGTGGGAATAAGGATATGTAACATCTATATCTTCAGGTTCACTAGTCATTACTCGAAACATGAGATTTATTGAGGTGAGTTCATTGGTGGTGAAAGAGACCTCTAAAACTAGACAAGTAAGAGGATGATAGTGCATATGCTGCATGAATATGAGTTTCTTTTAAGCTATCTTCTCATTAATTAGGTTATGTGATATAATGTGGATGGAATAACACTTGATATTTAAATCGACGACTTGAGATACCTTATTAGGAGAGGCATTGAGTGTGTCAATTCCATGGTCACATAATCATGATGAAGAGAGAGGCTCTATATTAAGGGAAACAACTTGAATTGGGTATCTAAAGAGTGAAGATCCATTTTATTGCCTAGAATAAGGAGGCATTAAAATGTATCAAGAATAAGAAAAAAGGGATGATTTAGAATCATATAGGGCACAAAAAAATGTCAAAAACATAAAAAAAAGAGTTCTTTTTATAATTCAAGTAAAAGACAACACATAAACCCATCAAAATAGCTCTCTACCCTAGTTGTGGCCTAGGCCATGGGGTTTGGGCCAAAAACTATGGCCTAAAACACCATGAGATTTTGGTGTTCTTTGAGGTGCATGCAATGAGCCTAAGAGTGAATGAAAGGCATTAAAAAGTGCAAGGAAGGATCATATAGGGGCATAATTGGCTAGGGATATGTCCAAGCATGTAGATAGCCTCAAATTAGATTGATAAGGTTGGTAGTTTGCACATGAGTTGATATACAATCATAGGGAAGAATAAGATCATGAGAAGTATGATTAAAAATGGCCTTTAGGTACAATTAGTTGGTGTTTTAATGAATAAGGATGGATTTTCAATACCTTGAAGCCATCTAAAAGTAAAAAAGAGAGAGGAAAAAAGAAAATAGAAAACATTACTTACATTTACCTAATAAGGATGGAGGTAGAAGAAATAATTGATGACTCAATCCATGGGTACAAGTGTAGACTCTATTCAATCCAAATCCAAATTCAAATCCAAATATAACTCTTGCATAGAAGGGATATACATGATATCAAACCATAACATCTAGATTGACATTCATAGAGCATCAACTCTAATGTTTTTCATATGAGGGATGTGGGAGATCTAGCCATCCCCAAAGAAGGAGATCAAATCACATGTTGCCTCGAATAGGGGCAGTAACTCAAAACTAATGAGATTATAGACCCTTGTGAGATGAGATATGGATAAGAGTTAGTTTGAGAATAATTGCACATAGCACATGCCCAACACATGAGTGTCAATCAAAGTGCTAATTATTGCATGATATTACACCATGTTATTCATCTTAGTAGTGAGGAAATATCCAATTTTATCAAGATCATGGTTTCATGGGTCATCATTAATCCAAACCACAATGGTAGGTCTTGGGTTTCCTTGAATTCCACCATCGATATGAATCACCACTAAGAGGTGTATCATTGTGGGGTTCACAAATTCAAGACTCCACTACAGGAGGATTATCTTGGAACATGGTAGGATAAAAATTTACATAAGGGAGACAAGTATTGAAACCACATTATAATGAATGGGTTGAGGTAGACTCCAGTTATGGGACAAGGTGATGAAGGGTGGTAGGAGGCTCATGTAAGATAAAGATTAATTTATGAAGACCAGATAAATTCTCAAAACAACCATAACCATAAATATACACACTTACATCACCACAATGAAAGAGGAAGATGGATTCAATGAAGATGAGCTAAAAGCAAATAACAAAAATAATAACTAAAAGAATCAAACATCTCTACTTTTATCCCAGGGTGCATTCAAAATGAAGTACATAGGCCTAGAAGGTTAGGGGACTCAGGGGTCCAAGGTACTAGGATAGTCTAACAACAGGCCTAAGGAAGGCCCCTAAATCAAAAATTGGAAGTTGCCATTTCATGTAGAATAGGCCAAAACCCCTAAGATGGAGGTTTCACAATATTAAAATAAATAACATGTGAGTTCCATAACAAAGCCAAAAAGGGCTTTAAAAATAGGTGGGAAAAAGAATAAAAAGGGTGAAAAGAGTCATTTTCACTCTTACACCACCAAAGGAGAGCCAATAGGAGCCAAAGACCCACACAAAGTGTATGAGGACATGAGAGATCACGTGAGGGGTGAACGAGTTGGTTTGGATACAGACACTAACTATCAATTGTTGAAATTTTTAGTTTTTTGAGGCTTTAGAAAGGCCCTAAAAACATATTTTCAGATTTTGAGTGATTCAAGGGATGAATTAATAAAAAAATAAGCAAAACAATCAAGATGGGACTACACATAGTGAGGGGAAGAAGGAGGTAAAACAAGGGCTTGGGGGAAGTGTTCAAGAAAGCCCTAGGGATTTCTTAGTTACCACACCCCAAGGCACAACCTATTTGGTAAAATAAATGGCCTAGTGGTCTACCAAGATGCATAAATAATGGCATTTCCCACTACTATGCCATGGGTTTTGCTGTAAACCTACAACTTAGCTCGTAAGTGTTGTAAAACTACTTGACAGGGCCTATAAAGAGGCCTTTCATGCCAATGGAGGGGGAAAAAATAAATAATATTTTTATACATCTATTTCCGTTAGTTTTTTTACATTAACACCATGATTTAGTAGGCAAGGCTGCAAATATGAAGATGAATTAGAGTGAGAGAGGTAGGAGAGAAATATTAGTTGGTAGAGCCACTACCATTATGTAGAGACAAACCGAGAGAGAGTATCTTATTGAAAACCATGGTGAGAGGTGAGGAGGGTTGGTATGAGGCCTATAATAGATGAAAATTTTCTAGAGAAGGCCAGATCAAGTCCTAAATAAACACAACCACTAACCCATAAAACCTATAGGAACCACATCAAAGGAAAGAGGGTGCTAATGAAAGACTAACTATAAGTAAGAAGTGGCACCATTGAATGAAAGATGAGAAAGACTAAAATTCTATCCTAAGTTGCATCCAAGGAGGAGTGCACAAGATAAATTTCTAAGGATGCCAACAAGGTCTAACAGTAGATTCCATGAGAGAGGAAATCCATCGGACAGGGGCCTAGGGAGGGTGTTCAAGTAATCGTTTGGGCTTACCAAGGCACCATAGGCCTAGGCCCAATATTAACACTAAAGGCAGGCCACCACTTCATCATAACCAAGGGATTGATCCCAAGGCAAGCCATTTTTTAGCCTCCATAGAGGCTCAATGGTAGGGGAAAGGGTGGGAATAAGGAGATGTAACAACTATATCTTCAGGTTCACCAGTCATGACTTGAAACATGAGAGTTATTGAGGTGAGTTCATTGTTGGTGAAAGAGACCTCTAAAACTAGACAAGTAAGAGGATGATAGTGCATATGCTACATGAATATGAGTTTCATGTAAGCTATCTTCTCATTAATTAGGTTATGTGATATAATGTGGATGGAATAACACTTGATATTTGACTCAAAAACTTGAGATACCTTATTAGGAGAGGCATTGAGTGTGTCAATTCCATGATAAGACAATCATGATGAAGAGAGAGGCTCTATATTAAGGGAAACATCTTGAATTGGGTATCCAAAGAGTGAAGATCCATTTTATTGCCTAGAATAAGGGGGCATTAAAATGAATCAAGAATAAGAAAAAAAGAGATGATTTGGAATCATATAGGGCACACCAAAATGTGAAAACATAAAAAAAAAAGTTCTTTTTTATCATTCAAGTAAAAGACAACCCATAAACCCGTAAAAATAGCTCTTTACCCAAGCTATGGCCTAGGCCATGGGTTTTGGACCAAAAACTATGGCCTAAAACACCATGAGATTTTGGTGGTCTCTGAGGTGCATCGAATGAGCCTAGGAGTGAATGAAAGGCACTCAAAAGTGTAAGGAAGGATAATATAGGTGCATAATGGGCTAGGTATGTGTCCAAGCATGCAAATAGCCTCAAATTAGATTGATAAGGTTGGTAGTTTGCACATGATTTGATATACAATCATAAGGAAGAATAGGATCATGAGAAGTATGATTAAATATGCCCTTGAGGTACAATTAGTTAGTGTTTTAATGAAGAAGGATGGATTTGCAATACCTGGAAGCCATCTAAAAGTAAAAAAGAGAGGAAAAAATAAAATAGAAAACATTACTTATGCTTACCTAATAAGGATGGAGGTAGAAGCAATAATTGATGACTCAATCCATGGGTACAAGTGTAGACTCTATGCAATCCAAATCCAAATTCAAATCCAAATCTAAATATTGCATAAAAGGGATATACATGATATCAAATCATAAAATCTAAATTGACATTCATAGAGCATCAACTCTAATGTTCTTTATACGAGGGATGTGGGAGATCTAGACATCCTCAAAGAAGGAGATCAAATCACATGTTGCCTCAAAGATGGGGAGTCACTCAAAACTATGACATTATATACCCTTGTGAGATGAGACATGGATAATATTTAGTTTGAGAATAATTGCACATAACACGTGCCCAACACATGAGCGTCAATCAAAGTGCTAATAATTTCAAGATATTACACCATGTTGTTCATATTAGTATTAAGGAAATAACCAATTTTATCAATCTCATGGTTTCATGGGTCATCATTAATCCAAACCATAATGGTAGGTCTTGGATTGCCTTGACTACCACCATCAATATGAATCACCACTAAGAGGTGTATCATGGTGGGGTTCACAAATTCAAGACTCCACTACAGGAGGATTATGTTGGCACATGGTAGGATAAAAATTTACATAAGGGAGACAAGTATTGAAACCAAATTATAATGAATGGGCTGAGGTAGACTCCAGTTATGGGACAAGGTGATGAAGGGTGGTAAGAGGTTTATGAAAGATAAAGATTGATTTATGAAGACTAGAGCAATTATCAAAACAACCACAACCATATATATACACACCTACATACACCATAATGAAAGAGGAAGAGGGATTCAATGAAGATGAGCTAAAAGCAAACAACAAAAATAATAAATAAAAGAATCAAGAAACTCTACTTTTATCCCAAGGTGCATTCAAAATGAGGTACATAGGTCTAGAAGGTTAGGGGACTCAGGGGTCTAATATACTAGGATAGTCTAACAACAATCCTTGGGAAGGACCCCAAATCAAAAATTGGAAGTTTCCATTTCATCTATAATAGGCCAAAACCCCTAAGATGGAGGTTTCATGATATTAATAGAAATAACAAGTGAGTTCCATAAACAAAGCCAAAAAGGGCTTAAAAAGTGGCGGGGAAAAGAGTAAAATGGGTGAAAAGAGTCATTTTCACTCTTACACCACCAAAGGAGAGCCAATAGGAGCCAAAGACCCACACAAAGTGTATGAGGACATGAGAGATCACGTGAGGGGTGAACGAGTTGGTCTGGGTAAGGAAACTAACTAAAAATTGTTGAAATTTTTAGTTTTTTGAGGCTTTAGAAAGGACCTAAAAACATATTTTCATATTTTTAGTGATTTAAGGGATGAATTAATAAAAAAATAAGCAAAAAAATCAAGATGGGACTACACATAGTCAGGGGAAGAAGGAGGTAAAACAAGGGCCTGGGGGAAGTGTTCAAGAAAGCCCTAGGGCTTTCTTGGTTACCACACCCCAAGACACAACCTATTTTGTATAATACATGGCCTAGCTATCTACAAAGATGCATAAATAATGGCCTTTCCCACTACTATGAAATGGGTTTTGTTACAAACCTACAACTTAGCTCGTAAGTGTTGTAAAACTACTTGGTAGGGCCTAGAAAGACGCCTTACATGCCAATAGAGGGAAAAAAAAAATAGTTGTATACATATATTTCCCTTAGTTTTCTTACATTAACACCATGATTTAGTAGGCAAGGATGCAAATATGAAGATTAATTAGAGTGCGAGAGGTAGGAGAGAAATATTATTTGGTAGAGCCACTACCACTGTGTAGAAGCCAACTGAGAGAGAGTGTCCTAATGAAAACCATGGTGAGAGGTGAGGAGGGTTGGTATGAGGTCTATGATAGATGGAAATTGGCTAGAGAAGGCCAGAGCAAGCCCTAAACAACCATAACAACTAACCCATAGAACCTATATGAACCACATAAAAAGAAGGAGGGTGTTAATAAAAGTCTAACTGCAAGTAAGAAGTGGCACTATTAAATGAAAGATGAGAAAGACTATAATTATATCCTAATTTTAATCTAAGGAGGAGTGTAAAAGATAAATGGCTAAGGATGTCAACAAGGTCTAACAATAGATTCCATGAGAGAGGCAATCCACCTAACAAGGAACTAGAGAGGGTGTTTGAGTAAGCTTTTGGGCTGACCAAGGCACCATAGGCCTAGGCCCAAGCTTACCCCTGAAGGTAGGCCACCACTTCATCATAACCAAGGGATTGATCCCAAGGAAAGCCATTTATTAGCCTCCATAGAGGCTCAATGGTAGGGTAAAGGGTGGGAATAAGGAGATTTAACATCTATATCTTTAGGTTCACCAGTCATGACTCAAAACATGAGAGTTATAGAGGTGAGTTCATTGTTGGTGAAAGAAACATCTAAAACTAGACAAGTAAGAGGATGATAGTGCATATGCTACATGAATATGAGTTTCATGTAAGCTATCTTCTCATTAATTAGGTTATGTGATATAATGTGGATGGAATAACACTTGATATTTGACTCAAAAACTTGAGATACCTTATTAGGAGAGGCATTGAGTGTGTCAATTCCATGATAAGACAGTTTTGAAGATTCAACATAAAACATAGTGAGCTAAAAATATCCTTAATCAAGCTTTGAAGATCTGCATAAATAGTTTCAAAGATGCTCTATTGAGATAAAAATATGTTCTATTGAATATTTGAATAAGAGGCTATATGAGGTTGTTTGAGAATTATTATGAAGATTTTTATCACTCAAGTGAGTCTTATAGTAATCATACGTGGGTAAGACCTATAGACCTACTATGCAACTAGACCACCTCTAGACTTTGCTTGGCTTAATGAAGTAACATGAGCTACTAATAAGATATATGAAGAGTACTTGATAGTGTTTAAGCATGATAGAGGTTTTTTGAAATGTACATGAGGTGTTGAGAGATTTGATAGTGGTTATAAGGTCAACTTTAAGACCTCAGGGTAAGCATACATGGGTAAGAGCTACAGACCTAGTATGCAACTAGACCACCTCTAGACCCTACTTGGCCTAATAAATAAACATGATCTATTTATAAGACATATGAATAATAATTGATAGTGTTTTATCATTATTTTTTTTTTGAGTTTGTACATGGTGTTGAGATCTTTGATAGTGGTTAGAAGGTCAACTTATAGGTCAAATGCCTAGAGAGCAAAGAGAGAGATGGTGGAAACATGGGGTATTAGGATCATTTTCCAAGGAAAATGTGAGTATATGTGCATTTAAATAGGTATTTAGTGTTGTTTCAAGTATGTTTACCAATTTTTAGGTCAAAATTTGAATGTTAATGGAAGAAAAAGTGTTTTTAAGGTCTATCAAGTGCATAAAATAGAGGGTTCTCAACCCAAGGACTTTCAAGTGTTCACTGACATGTGAAAAATATACATAGAAACATAATATATTGAGAATATATGGGTAAGGGTATTATATAATAACTCTAGGAATTTTTTTTTGTAAATGAGGGGCAATATTTTGTGAACAATCGTGAACATTAGAAACAATGTTAACCCTCTCTAAAACCCTAATAGTGGCCCAATGAAAAATAACTTGTTATAAAGTGATTAGAATGGATTGATTTAGATATTTTAAATATTTTAAAATGAATTAAACTCTATTAGGTATTTATATGTGTGATTTATTTTTCAGGTGAGTGAGTGGACCCTACATGAAAGGCCTTATTTCTTAGAGATTTGTTGTAGCATATAGAGTTGATCGATTCAAAGTTTTTAAATCGATGAAGGTTAAATATTGAGAATTTTATATTATGTAAATGGTGGTTTATATGTAATTTATATCCATTATGGGTGCTAAAAAAGTTGTACAAGTTAACCTATCACTAAAAGGCCTAATGGTGCAAATAGTGAGAAAACCAGGGAAAAGTGAGAAGTTGATTCGAGAAGTGTTATCATGGATTAGGGATAAATATAAGTGTATGGAGGATTTTTTAAATAATTTTTATAAATATTAATGTGGATATATGTATTGGAGGTCAGTATATTTGATGAAAATATTTCTCATAAAGTGACCTGTCTAGTGTAGATGAGACAATGTAGGAGTAAGGTTGTGAGATTGGTCTACAAGACCAATATTGTCATTTGATAATGGTATATTTATATATAATAGTTATATAATGATATAATAGGATCATACACATGCATAAATAGTATTTATGAGTGGTCATATAGGTGTTGAAGGTAAAAATCACCATGACTAATCTTCAAAGCAAATTGACAATTCTGGGTAAGTAGGTTACAATGATAAGTTTGAGACTCTATGCCATAAGTTGATGAACCTAATGCATATTAAGTTATTTTTTGGAACTTTAATGAAATATCCATAATTTTAATGAACTCTATATTCATTTTAAGAGGTTGAAACATTAAAATCAAAATGGCTTGTCTGGCTGAGTAAGATCTGAGAGAGAGAAGGTCAACAAATTGGTCTAAAATACCACTAGTTATCATTAGAGATAATGATATTTCTGATGAAGGTTTATTTTATGATGTTTTAATATAATTTTAATGAATTTTAAGACCTTTAATGTTTTATTTTAGGTGTCAAAAGTTCAAGTCTTCATGACTATGTTTTGAGGCTAGTTGGTAGTTCAAAGTAAACATCTTATAAATAAGAGTTTGAGCCTGATACCTTGAGTTGAAGCATATAATTAAGTTTGAGATGATTTTTAGGTCATGAAGTTTTTATAAGTGAGACTTTTTTCCATAGTTGTTTGTCAAAATTGTGTTTTTATTTTTACTATTTAAGATGGACTTTATGAGTATGCACAAACCTAATATGAACAATACTAATGGTGTGCTTCAAGTAGTGGTTTGAGATAAAAAGTGTTATGAAAAAAATTTGAGCCTATTATGGGTATATTTTAATGGAATATAATGTGTTACTTCTATGTTAATTATTTTAATATTTTCTAAGGAAGACAAAGTGTAATGTGTTTTAGAACAGACCTAATGGGATGGGGTCTCTATGAGACCTAAAGATGAGATAAGGCCTAATTGAGATATTTTGAACCTAAAGGGACTAAATGAAAATTTTATCTATTTCTATGAGATTTAACAATATCCATTTCATGACCAACCTAAGAGTGTAAGGGTGTTTGGCTAACTAAGAATAATATGAACAAGAGACTTGTATAAATACTAGGCATTTTTAGGCCTATTAAGTGAGTGTGAAGAGTGTAAGCAAATAATATAACACTTGGTAAGAAAAATAAGGTATTATAGACCATGAAATGACTTTATAGGATAAAATATTAATCTTTGATAAAGGTTATACATATGAGTATCAAGGTCATATGACCTAATCAAGTCAAAAAGAGGGTTAGTTGAGTGAAGAAGGCTAAAGGCTAGTTTGAGAGGGATAGTAGTGTATAAAAATCTAATGAAGAAGATCATCATATATTATATGATAAATAAGGTATTTTTAAAGTTATCAACTATTTTAGGTGGTTCAATTGGTGATAAGTCATCTAAGAGTTTGGTAGCTCCTTACAAGTTGGTGCTTGGCCTAGTTGAGTTGGCGCTTAGATAGTGGAGTTAGTGCCCTATGTGAAGTGGATGATTCACTAAAATTGGTATTTATATTATAATAATTTAGTCCATTTTTATCATCAATGGGTTTTCTTCCCCTTAAAGATTTCCGACATATGTAGTGTGTTAACGTGTTTCTTGCTCTTGTGGATTGATACTTATACTTGCTAAAATGTACATGCTTATTTAAATGATCTATAATTGCTTAAGTAAAAATGTTTTTGCAGATTGATTCACCCCTCTCTCAATAATTTTAGTTCTAATATTTGGTATCAAATCTTGGTCCTTTAAAGTATGCCTAAAACTTAAAGGAGATATTACAAGAAATGATGACTAGTCAATAAGGTCAAGGTGGTTTCTCTACCAACAAGGCTCTATTATTTAATAAATCTAATAATGCATTTTATAATGTTAGGATGAATATATATTTTATGTTTCAAGGTCATGATATCTATCAGTTAGTTATGGATGGATATATTACTCCTATTCCACCAACTAATGTAGTAGGTAAGAAAGTTAGTGAAAACAACTCCAAGGTAATGAATGTCATTATTTGTGGCCTATCAGAAGTAGAACACGTGAAGGTAATGCACTGTGAATCACCTAAATAAGTATGGGACAAGTTTAAGACTTTATATGAAGGAGACACCAAGGTGAAGATGACCAAGTTACAGATCCATCAAAGACAGTTTTAAATCCTAAAGATGAATGAAGATAAGACCATTGCATTTTACCTATTAAGGGTTGATGAAGTTGTCAATGTCATTAGAGGATTGAAATAAGAAGTGAAAAAATATATTGTTGTTAAATAAATGTTGAGATCACTAAATCCTAAGTTTGACTCTAAGGTGTCTATAGTAGAAGGGATGAAATATATGGACAAGTTAGATATGGATGGGATTTAAGGAATTTTGACTACTTATGAGACAAGAACTAATGAAGGAAGACCTCCCAAGAAGAAAGTAAATTTCAAAGTTGAGAATTTAAAATCCAAGAAGGTGAAGGATGAGGAATGCTCATATATTGATGATGATCAACTAATAGCCATATTTTCAAGGAAGTTGAGGTTTGGATCTGGTAAGTATAAAGTTAAGTTACCCTTCAAATGTTTCAACTATCATAATATTGGTCACTTTGCACCAAACTATCCTAACAAGGATAAATTTGAGCATGATGAAGAACATGATGAACATCACGAAGATGACAAGAAGACCTATAATCATGATAAAAATAAAAAGGATTTCAAGAAGCATGAATATAGGAAATGAACTTTCAAAAACAAGAGAAGCTTCTACACTAAAGAAGATAACTCTTCTAATGTAATTGACTCAAGTGAATCTAATACTGATGGTGGTAGTAATGAACCTAAACATGATAATAGTGAAACCTTATTCATGGTCATAAAATCAGACAATGAGGGTTGTTTAAATAGGAAAGGCTTTATGGTTGATGTAGAATCAGATGAAGAAGAAGTAGAAGTGAATCTTGAGGTATAATTGGTAAGTGCCTTATAGAAGTTAAAGTTTAAAATAAGAAATAATCATAAACTAAGATCACTTATTAAGGATTATATGGATCTAATTGGATTGTTTGATGAGAGACTTAGTAACACCTCTAAGGAGTATGATGATATAATTAATCAAGTTGAGGGACATATAGATATATTCAATACAAACTTGAAGACTAAAGAGGAAGAATGCATTAGGTATGAAACTAAAATAGAATCCCTAAAATCTAAGTTGGATCAAGCATCTATAAAGGTGAAAATTTTTATGAAGTTTAAAAAGAGCATTGAGGCTCTAGATGATATTTTGAGTAGTCAAAAGTCTACAAGTGACAAGATAATTCTTGGTTTCAAAGAAGACCAAAAGGAGGCACCTATAGTCAAGGAGAAGACTATTGAAGACAAAAATGTCAACATGAAAATATCTATAAAACAACCTAATATTATAAGGTACGTTAATTCTTTCAATTGTTATTGTTTTATATGCAATCAATTTGGTCATAGAGCAAGAGAGTGTAGAAGACCCTCCAATAATGAGTACTCATGAAAAGATGGAAGGAGTCACAATTAACATTATTAAAATGGTATGTAAAATGTGTTTTTTATAGCTATCATAATGTAGGACACTTTTTAAGATTCTATCCTAATAGAGTTAGAAGGTCATCAAGTCAAAATAGGAATTTTGAAGCCTCTAGAGTGCAAGAAAGAAGGAAAATGAATGTATGGAAACCAAATGTAGTAAAGATGAGTCATGATCAGTCTATAAGCTCAAGTGGACTAATTTTTATGATAGATCATATCTTAGATGTGAAATTAAGTCAGGAATGTCTATTTTTAGCACACATTGATGATCAAATAGTTGATGAAGAGATCTAGCCTAGAGTGCCAATCAAACCTAAAAGGATATTGAAGAAAATTCAGTTTTGTGAGATAATGGATATTTAGGAATCTCCTAAATTGGTGTTTTTTTATTACCCTATGGAAAGGGGTGAATCCATTAGAATTTATGGAGACACTCTATAGTTAGTATAAGCATGGTGGATGATTGGTTAGAGGGGGAGATATTCAAGTTATTGACTGAGCTTGATATATGTTGAAGTGGTCTTGTAATATGAGTTGATTTTGAAAGAGGTATGCATGGTTTTATGGGGATGATATTTCCTTAATGATTCATATTTTATATGTTAAAATTTTGTTGTAAAGAAGGTGTGTTTATAAATGATAGTTGTAGAAGACATTTATCATTAATGTCAAAAGGGGAAAAAGTCCAATAAGAGAGTTTGAACAGACTAGAGGAGATGAGAGTAGTTTTTTTGAAGAATGTTTTTCCATCAATAATAAAGGAAGAGTTTATTAATAAGTGTTTTCATTTATGTCAAGGTTGACGTCAAGATGCATGGTGTGTAGGGTATGAGTTTGTATGCTTGATATGACAAGGAATCTAGGCAACCTAATGTCTCTCTACTAAGAAATTTTTTTAAGGATTGATAAGTCATAAATATTTTTGGAAACACATTTTTGGAAATAATTATGAAGACTTGACATAGAACACAATGAGCTACGAAGATCCTTAGTTGAGCAAATAACTTCGAAGATGCTCCATTGAGCTACAAAAATGTTCTATTGAAGCTCTAAATATGAGGATGTATGAGGTTGTTTCATCATGCTTATGAGGCTTTAGATCACTCAAGTGTGTCTCAGGGTAAGTATACATGGGTAATACCTATAGATCTAGCATGTAACTAGACCACCTATAGATGCTACTTGGCCTAATGAAGAAACATGAGTTATTAATAAGATATATTAAGAATACTTGATAGTGTTTGATAATGAGATAGGCTATTTGAGTTTGTAAATGAGGTGTTGAGATATTTTATAATGGCTAGAAGGTCAACTTCAAGACCTATTGTGACTTATATGTCAAAGACCTAGAGAGCAAAGAGAGAGATGGTGGCCAGATGGGGTATCAAGATTAGTTTATAAGGAAAGTGTGAGTATGTGTGCATTGAAAAAGGTATGTAGTGTTGTTTCAAGTATGTTGACCAAGTTTTAGGTGAAAATTTGAAGGTTAATGTAAGAAAAAGTGTTTTGAGGTCTATCAAGTGCACATAATGGAGGGTTCTCAACCCAAGAAGGACTTTCAAGTGTTAATTGGCATGTAAAATTTTTTCATGAGGACCTAGGATATTCAAAAGAGATGGGGAATAGTCCTATATAATATTTCTAGGCATTAGTTTTGGAAATGAGGGGTAATCTTTTATGAATAATCATTGACAGTAGAATTAATGTTAACCCTCTCTAAAACCCTAATAGTGACCCAATGTGAAAGAAATTAAAATAAAGTGATCATAATAGATTGGTTTATTTAGTTTATAAATTGGATAATGAATTAAACTCTCTCAGTCATCTTCGTGTGTGATTTGTTTATTAGGTGAGTGAGTGGAACCTATAAGAAAGGCCTTATTTCTAAAAGATTTATTGTAGTAGGCAGATGGACCAAGTCAAAGTTTTCAAATAGATGAAGGTTGAATCTTGATACTTTTATCTTATGACCATAGTGGTTTATGATTAATTTATATCCCTTAGGGGTGATAAAATAGTTGTCCAAGTTTACCTATAGCTAAAAGGCCTAATGGTGCAAATAGTGAGAAAACCAGACATAAGTGGGAAGTTGATTAGGGAAGGGTTATCATAGATTAGGGATGAATCCAAGTACACAAAGGATTTTCCAAGACCTGTAATACATGTTCTTGTGGATATATTCATTGGATTTTAGTATATTTAATGAAAATATTGATCATAAAGTGATTTGTCTAGTGTAGATGAGATAGTGTAGGTGTAAGGTTGTGAGATTGGTCTGGAAGACCAATATTGTCATTTTACCATGGTATATTTGTATTTTATAGTTAAATATTGATATAATATAATCATATAAATACATAAATATTATTTTGGAGTGGTCATATAGGTGTTGAAGGTCAAAATCACCATGATTGGTCTTCAAGGCAAACTGCCAGTTCTAGGTAAGCAGGTTGCAGTGATAAGTTTGAGACTCTATACCATAAGGTGATGAACCTAATGTACATAAAGTTATTATTTTTAAATTTAATGGCATGCCATTTTTAAAAAAAATCTTTATATTTATTTTAATATTTTGAAACATTAAATTCAAAAAAGCTTATTTGGCTGAGTAAGGTCTAAGAGAGAAGGTCAATAAATTGGTCTGCAAAACCAATAGTTTCCATTAGATATAATGACATTTTTGATGGAGGTTTCTTTGAATATGTTATAAGACAATTTTAATTCATTTTAATGTGTTCATTTAGGTGTCATAAGTTAAAATCTTCATGACTATGTTTTGAGACTAGTTGGTAGTTCAAAGTAAGCATCTTGTAGAGAAGAATTTGAGCCTATATACCTTGAGTTGAACATATATTGAAGTTTAGGATGATATTTAAGTATTTTTAATTATTATTTATTTCCATATATGTTTTTAAAAATTGTGTTTTTACTTATATTTTCTAAGATGAACTTTCTGAGTTTGCACAAACCTAATATGAATAGTACTAATTATGTGTTTCAAGTAGTGGTTTGAGATAAAAAGTGTCATGGACCAATTATGAGCATATAAGGAGTATATTTAAATGGAATATAAATGTGTTACTTTTATTTTAAGTGTTTAAAGGTTTTCTAAGCAAGACAAATTGTAACGTGTCCTAGAATAGACCTAATGGGATTAGGTCTCTATGAGACCTAAAGATGAGATAAGGCCTGATTGAGATGTGTCAGACCTAAAAAGACTAAATGAAAATTTGAAACATGTATATGATATGTATTAAGATATATTTTATAGAAAAAATAAGAGTGTAATTGTGTTTGGTTGACTACCAAGAATATGAACAAGAGACTTGTATAAATACTAGGCATTTTTAGGCTTATTAAGTGAGTGTGAAGAGTGTAAGTGAATAATATAGCACTTGGTAAGTAACATAAGGTATTATATACCATAAAATGAGTGTATAAGATCATAAATGAATATTTTATATATGTTATACATATGATAATCAAGGTCTTATGACCTAATCACGTGAAGAAGAGGGCTAGTTCAATGAAGAAGGCTAGAGGCTAGTTTGAGAGGGATAAAAGTGTGTGAAGAGCTAAGGAAAAACATCATCATATATTTTATGAGAATAAAGGTATTATTAATGTGATAAATTGTTTTAGGTGATTGAGTTGGTGTTGATTCATCTAGGGGGTTGGTTCTTTTTTACAAGTTGGTGCTTGTTAAAGCCTAGCTAAGTTGGTGCGTAGATAGTTGGGGTTGGTGCTCCATGTGAAGTGGGTGCTTTACTAAAATTTGTGTTTATATTATAGGAATATATTAAATTTGAATTATTATTTAATTTTATTCCCATTAAGGGTTTCCCACATATATACTATGTTCATGTGTTTCATGCTCTTTTGGATTGGGACTTATTCTTGCTAAGATGTACATGCTTGTTTAAATGATCTATGATGGATTAAGTAAGAAAGTTTTTTAACACTCATTCACCCCCCTCTCAGTAATTTTTATTAAAAATTAACATTATCCTACATGTACAAAATATTTAACACCACCTATTCATAAATTCAAAGTTAGACTCACCCTTGGCTTGAACTATAGAGGTGAGTGATTGGATGATGTTAAATGGTTTGGAGATATTAAAGTATTAGAGGAAGAAATTTAAAGGAATTGGAAACTAAAAATATAATATAGCCACATATTATATAACCACATAAGAGCTTCATCTCATAGGGAGTGAGTAAAGAGATTTAAAATCCTACCTTCATCTTATTCTCAATCCATACATGTTATCATAAATGTTTTGATATTATTTATAAGACTATCATCTTGAGTCCTATTGAACTTGGTAATTTAAATATTGGATTAAGAAGGGTAATAACACACACCCAAGGGGATAGAGGATCCCTATGGAAATCTTTATAGGTAAGGTTGATAGTGGGTTGGCGACAAGCTCCCTAAGGAAGCTCATATGGGTCATGATGTTGCCTATGCTAGTAAGAGTCATCATTACCATGGTAATATGGGATATGGTGTTAAGGTGGATCCTAATATGGGTAAGGCTCATGATAGGTATCCTCTTATTCATGCAGTGGTGAACAACCATGATAAGGGTATTGTTCTCTATGGGGATGATAAGATGACACAACATATGTAGGGGTAGTCATAATGAACTAAATCATCATAGTGTTGGTCATATGTAATAATATGAGGGTAAACATGATGGAATTTATGTTTGAGATAGTCATCCCATAAATCTTTAGTCCATAAATGGCAGTTAAAATTAATGTGCTCATCTAAGACCCTAAAGGAAGGAATATGAGGATGGGAAGGCTATATGGGATGTGGATATTGAGTTAAGTTAGGGTTATAATGTCTCTCAAATATACATGAGTGGGTTATCACTATAAAATATCTTAATATGAAAGAGGTGGGGGACTCATGTGAGAACTAGTTGATGTACCCAAACTTGAAAGGGTGATAGCTTTGTCTCTAGAGGAACCACACTACCTACTCCTATGAGAGGAATGGTGATCTACATTTATGTGAAGTTTCCTATGATAATCATCAATGATCATGAATATATAATTAGGAATAAATCATTCTATGGGTTGTCTTCACCCCTCACAGTTAAATACAAATTAGTGTGAAACTGAGGGGTATCCTCAAATAGGTAAAGCTCAGATTTATGGGAAGGTGATAAAGCCCATTGGTTGTAGAATTTCAAATATTATTCCACACTAAACATGAGAGGGTTAAGGTCACTATAATAGGTTTAGGGAACCTATTGGGTCCTATGGTGTTTATGGCATTCAATTTTAGCCTCAGCTTGCTCATGAGTGAGCTCAGTGATAAGACCCTAGATTTGGAAATAATGGAATATTAAGGGTGGGAGACTAGCCATGGATGTAATGAAATAAGAGAAACAAGTGAGACAACATAAAATTGAAATGGTTGAATAATTGGCAAGGAAAAGAATGCAAAACCAAATCAAGATGAAACAACTTAGAAGGGATCCAAAACACAATTGAAAGCAAAGACTCATGGCTATTAGAGGGGAATTGGCTAAGAGAGCTCTAGATAGGATATAAATATCATGATACTATATGTGAGGTCACACTAGACATGCTAGAATGTATATCCAAAAATCTAAATGGGTCCATAAGGGTTTGGCAAGGGGGTATATAGGGTATTAAGCAAACACATACTAGACTCAAGGGCATTATGGGTTACTAGAGATATATAGAGGCTATCTAATTTTATGGCTTATACCAAGCTATCTATAGATTTATAAAATAATTTAAGATTAGCATGATTGAGTACACAAAGGACACAAATATATCTAACATGTATAACCATATAATAGTAAGGGGAATAATGTAATGCTTAAAGAATGAGAAATTAAGTTGTTTGAACAATAAAAAAATACCAAGAAATAAATGCATTTTAGAAGCATGTAAATCTAATAATTGAAAGATGATTTTGGAAAGGAAATGATTTTTTCAAGAGCGAGAGAGGGGAATAGAGAGAGTACACACTTTTATAAACCTAAGATAATGTATTTATTCTAATAAAACTATATCTAGCATGTGATATATATTTTAGCAAAAGGAATACCATTTTTAAGCAAGTAAACTAAACTCTTTGAATAATAGATTATCTACCAAGTAGTAAAATGATTTAGAATCAATCAAGCCTATGAAATGAAATACATTTTCAAGAGTAAATATGTTTTTAGGTTTAGTAGAATTCATAACTTTAGAATATACCATAAAACATGTTTAAAATGAGCTAAACTAGCATAAAAATAGTAAACTTGAGAAAATACATTAATCTACAACTATGAATTTTCACTTTGAATAAAAAATTGGCCTTAGATTAAGTTCAAAGTATTGTACAAATGTTCTACCAACTAAGAATCCAATTATGAGGTAGCTATGAAGGAAGACAAAGTTGCAATGTAGAGATAGGTCTAAACTAATGTCCAAATAATAAGGATAAGGAGAATCAAGAACTTACAAGAATGTGTGAGCCTAACATAAATGCACAAATTAGGTGTAATGCAACTTGTAGAAGTTGGGTACAAACCACAATAGATCAGGAGCAATTAGGATTAACAATGGAGTCACCAAGTTAAAATACAATAATGTAGATGAACCTCTATCATAATGGATACTTCATTTATAAATAATGAATAAATAGAGATTCAAGAAGGAGAGAGAGAGAAAATGATCAAGAATAAGAGGAAAAAGGGATGATTTGGACTCATATAGGGCACACCAAGATGTGGAATCACCAAAAAAGAGTCATTTTTGACCATTCAAGTAAAAGGCAAAACCTAAAAACTGATCAAAACAACTCTCTACCCATGATGTATCCTAGGCTATATGTTTTTGGATAAAACATGTAGCATAAGCTGTGAGGTTTGGGACAAAACCTATTGCCTAAGCCACTATGGGATTTTGGTGGTCTTTGGGGTGCATCCAATGAGCCTAAGAGTGAGTGAAAGGTCCTCAAGAGTGAAAGGAAGGATCAAAGGTGTGCATAATTTTATAGATATGTCTTTAATCATATATATAGTTTCAAATTAGATTGACAAGGTTGGTGGTCTGCACATGAGTTGATATACAATCATTAGGAGGAATAGTGTCACATGAACTAAAATTATAGATTATATTTGGGAATATTTCAAATATTTTTGATAACTGACTTTGATAAAATCATAAGAGTTTTAATATAAACTATTTTAAATTTAAAAAATTATTTTTGGTACATGAGGGACAAGGTTGAACTAGTTGACAAGGCTATAATGCAGCCCTATTTGACCTAGTGCAGTCATATCCTAGAAGGAAATAAATAGATGGAAAATGTCTGATAATGATTATAAGTATATTATGGATGTCTAAATGATATTTTTGTTATTTTAAATATAATTGGTATAGTATTTCATGCTCTGTTAGAGAGTTCAAGTTAAAAAAATGGTGAATAGGTCAAGTGAAGGAAGTGTGTTAAGATTAAACATTGTCAAGCATTTAATGATAATTTTTTTATGTATACATCCCCTCATTTTATTATAGTTATGTAGCAAAGTGATATTAATAGAGTAAAGTAGATTCAACCTAAGTGTGTATACACCCATTGTATTTTTATGTGAAGCTTGATCATGCAAGAAACCTTAATGCAAAACCTATGACAATTCTGCTGAAAGTAGTTATTATCCATATTTTAAAATTTAAAATATGAAACTTTAACTTTGAAATTTTAAAAAAAGTCAAGGAAATTATATATCTTCAAGAGTATGCAATATAATTGACATGTAAGTTGAAAATATATAAGTTCATGCCCCCTTTTTGAGGCATTTGAATAAATATCAAACCTATGGTGAATTGAGAGTGATTAAGGCTTAACTTGAAAACCTTTGAATGTTATTGATTTTGAAATATTGTATGTTCCAACTCTCATTTGACTATGTAGAGTATTCTATAAAATGATTGAAGGGGTGAAACCACCAACTATGGATCATTACATAGAAAAAATATAGCCATAGATATTAAGTGTTACTTGAATCTAATGTGGCCCACTTGCAACATGAAATTAAATTTTTTTGAACTTGAGAAATTTGAAATTTCCATGTATTATCTTGAACATGAATAAATATCATTACCCATGTACTATTATGAATTGATTTTGAATGCCATTTGATATTATAATTGATTATAATTTATAAACTTTAACTATAGGAATGAGTGTGAATTCATACCACATGTACCCATAATCTATAATTTTTGAAACTATATGGTTTCATAAATCTATAATTTTACTCATGAGGACTTAAATTCTCAAGCCAAGCCCATTGTTATTCCCCCATTTTGAGATGAGGGACAGAGCTTATAAGTCACTTAACTCAAAATAATAATTATAAAATATGTGAAAGATATAATCATTTAGTATCACTTGAAAATTTGAATGTATTACATCATATTATTTGAATATAACATTGAAGTTGCATGTGTTAAGTATATATCATTGAATCATATAATAATCATGTGCATGATATGTATCATGACACCAAATTAAGAGTAGAGAGTCGGTGAAATGCATGATATGAATCATGTAACCACAATAACAAATAATGAAAATATAATAATATTCATACAATGTCACATAATTTTCATATAATATCACACATAATGTCTAAAGGTGACATACAAAGGACATGCAAATGTTGCATAAAAAGACAAGGCCAAGGGATATAGACAAATGACTTAATGATACCATATAATAAATAATTTTCATGTAAAAATCCAAGGACTGCACATATAATAAGCAAACAAGTTATAAATTATCATGCAGGATTATAAGAAAGAAGCATAAATCAAAATGAAACTAGTGTATATCACTCATATGTATCAATGTCATTGTAATCAAATAGCATATTCATGTAACACATTTAAAACATGAATGATTAAAAAATCATTTGTTTGATATATAACTCAATATGGTATAATTGTTGTGGATAGATATAACCTGTTGAATTATTCACAAAGACAGAAGAGATACCCCCCAACTTAACAAGGTTGTTGGACAATAAGGGAAACATAATATTGAATAATCATTTGAATGTATGTTATGTATCACACTCAAAAACTTCATAAAAATTAATGTATATTTAAATTTTAAATATGCTATCTACCTAACATAAAATAAATAACACATGGAAATAAGTAGATGAACAACAATAAAAAATACTTTTTAGGTCTTGATTTGAAATTTTGGTTTTTGAGCATAGTTTGATTTTTTTGAATTTTTAAAATAGTTAAAATAAAATATATTGATCTAGGTATAATAATAAGTTAAATTCATGACGTTCATGGGATTATTTACAAGTTTGACTTCAAGTGTGGCTAGGCAATAAACTCATATACCCAACCTTTTAGTGATTTTGAATGGAACCAACCCATTAGGTTTGAATTTTATTTTATTTTATTTGTTAGAATTGGTATTATTTTTATTTTATTTGATTACTATATCACCAATTTAGAATTTAAAATCATGAATTTTATTCCCATATGATTTTTGATATGTGATTGATAAAGTTTATATTTTTGAGGGCATGTATGTGTTTATTATCAAGCATTTCTAATTCATGTAGGAACTTTTATCAATACTCATTATCTTTGATAATGTATTTTCATGAGACCTATAAATAGGTTATTTCTATATCAAAAGGAAGTACAACTTATGTTTTATAAATAAAAAAGTAGGACATATCATTCATTGATGTGTATGCACTTATGTGATATGCCCAAAGAGTGTAGATAATTTGATTATTCCAATCCATTCCATGTTTTGCAATGGTTTTATGATTTTATCGAGTGTTCAATTAGTTTATTATAATTAATCAATTCCTTTAGGTTAGTAAGGGGTGGAGAAAGTATGATATATTTTGAACTTATCACAAAATATTTTGAATATTTTAATTTAAAAATATGAACTATTAACTATTAAAATTATAAAATATAGGCTGAATCACATGATAATATGAATTAAAAATAAATTTAAAATATCATCTCCTATTTTAGATTGCATGGGTATTGATTCCACTCATTTTTAAAAATATTTCTTAGATGTAATGATAAATCTATCTATTTAAATATTATGAATTGATATTCTAATTAAATAAAAGCCCCAAAGTGAGAAGGGCCATGGAGAGATAATAAGTTGGAGCACATAAGATGGAGAGTGATTTTTGATATTACTATGTCTCTAACATTGGGAACATAATTTAACATATTCATGATATTATTGTCCCATTGTTGGCCAATAATATCCTTAATGTAAGATCTTGGAAGACCTAGGTTTTCCACTAAAGTGCCCTCCACATTCGCTATCATGAAATTTTAGAACAATAGTTTGAGCTTCAACCTAATTTAGACATTATAATTATTTTGGTCAAAAGATCATTTAAAAATGGATACATTGATGAGTACATTCTGCATGGATTGGTGTTGCAATCAATTTTTATCCTCTCATGTATATTTTTTTATACAATTATATATATATATATATATATATATATATATATATATATATTAGTGACCCATTTGGGATTATATACATGTCGTGTGATTACACAAACTTATAATTAATTGATAATATAATTATCAACTAAAGGATTGCATAATTTTTGGATATTAAATATTACATGATAATCATTAATGTCAATTAGGATTAAATATGCATTTCCAGCTATGTCATCAACATGTTGACTATCTTTGTGAGGGATGATCTAAATGGATAAATAATAAAAGTGTAGTATGAGATGTTAGACCATGCCTGTATACATGATTAAATTATCCTCTTTAGTATGATAAATAATTATAAATTTGTTTATGACAAGTTTTGAATCACTATATACATGTAAATATTTAACATGCAACTATTATGATATTAATAAGCCTAGTATTAGATCTTCATATTACACTATGTTATTTATGCATGCAAAATACACAAAAAATGAAATGCATGTGTTCACCTTGTGGAGTAACAAATAAAAATCCTAGCCCCAAAAATACTAGAATATTTAAATCCATAAAAATACATGATTGCATATCATGATTGATATTATAAAAAGTAAATTTGCCTTGAAATTTAGCACTAATGGGAAATGGATCATTTAATGGGGCATAAACTAATTTATCTACGATGGTTTTCCCTTTAAAATTTTTTTGTGATATAAAATGTAAATCAAACTTGATAATAGCCATTACCCATATTTTATATGCCTTTATAGATGAGGATTTGATATAAGATATTTGAGTAGGTCAATGCTAGTGATGACATGAATTTAATTATGAAGTAAATAGTGTCACAATTTTTGCTTGGAAAAAATAGGATCCAAGCATAACATTTTGATAGTAGTATATTTTTTTTCATAATAAAGGAATGTGTAAGTTATGTATTAAGTGGCACATTTATGGTTATCATCATCATATTATTCAGGTAAATCACCCAAAGCATGATCAGTGACATAAATATATTATAAGAGGAGTCACTCTGGCATAGGAGGCATATAAATATGAAGATTTAGGATATATTATTTAGTGCATCAAAACTTTGTTGAAAAGAGGTATCCCATTCAAATTTGATATCTTTCTTAAGTAAACCTATAGTTGTGTTTTATCTATCAATTGAGCCATAAAATGTTATATATCTTGAATGTGGCCTCGTAAACAATGAAATTTATTTAAACTAGTTGGTGGTGCCATATATAGTATAGATTTAAATGTCTTGGGCCAACTTCAATTCCTCTTTGAGAAATGATAAAACCCAATAATTTTCCTGAAGATACTCCAAAAATACATTTTTTTAGATTAAAACATACATTATATTGCCTAATTATTTTGAAAAATTATCTTTATTTAATAGCATGCTCTTGTCGATGCTTTGATTTTGATAATAAACCATCAACATAATACTAAAACATTTTATGTATGTAATCATGAAAAATATGTGTCATGTCTCATTGATAGGTTGATTTTACATTCTTTAGTCCAAAGTTCTTGATTGTATAACAAAATGTCCCCCATGGTGAGATGAATAATGTATTATCCTATTGTATAGGATTAGTCTTGATTTGGTTATATCCTAAAAAACTATCCATGAATGATGACATATCACATCATGCACTAGAATACATAATAATATCTATGTTTGGTAAGGAAAAATCATCTTTAGGACAAGCTTTATTTAAATCATGGTAATTTGTGCAACATCAAATATCTCCATTAAAATTTATCATTATTTAGAAGCTCATTTGGGATAATCAACAACATGAATGAAGCCATCATCCAAAATACTTTCAAATTCACTTTTGACTAACAAAACAACTTTTGGATGCAGTTTCATTATTTTTTACTAGACTAGTTTGGCATTTGGATATAATACAATATTGTGCATAGCTATTGCTTGATAATTTTTAGGTAAGTATTTATATTCCCATGAAAATAATTTAAGATAATCATGTAAAGATCGTCAAAGATATTTTACTTCATAATTTTATAACATGGTTTCTATGAGTACTAGCTTTAGATCCTTTTCAATGATAAAATGAAACTCATTAGTTTCCTCTTTAAGTAGTGTCGATTGACTTCCACATATGGAGCAATAGGAATAGTATCAGGAGCATCTAATTAGGTTTAAAAGATATAATAATCACTTTCACCAAAATATGTGTGCACATTTTTTTACAATAAAATATTTTCTTATAATAGAAGGAAGGAAAATCCTCATATGCATCTAGATATTCCAAAAGGGACCATAATTTGAAAATTCATCTAATGCCAATTTTTGTGTCAAGATTATGTTATCAATAAATTATAGATATACTAATAATAATTAATAAAAATGATTAAATTTATTGTTATGATCAAAGTGTATATGTGTGGTGGGTATTAAATTAGGAGGTTGAATAAATTGATTAATTCCATAATAGGTAGACTTATAATTATACCCAAGACTTGATTTATAGATGTAGTAATAAGATAAATAATACATTGAGCATGTTTGCCTAACCCTTGTGAAATGGTGTACTTATAATTTTGTAAGTATTTAAATACAAAACCATATTGATTAAGTTTATTTATGAGTCCTCTGAATTTGGTATAATTAAGGTCAAATTGATAAATGAAGCAACATGTGATTCCTCAATGGAAGAAGGTTACATTTATGGAACATAAGTATTTGTTAAATGGACAATTGAATAATATTGGGAAGGGTATTGGTATAAATGATATATAACTAGACTCAAGACATGCATTTAATGTATAAGGAATGACATTCATGTCATGAATCTAAGGTTGGCCTAATAAAATATTGTAGTTAAGATCATTAGGCATAACTTGACAAATAGTAGCAAGAGTGCATGGGCTCATAGTGATACTCAATGTAATTTTCCCAAGTACTTAGCATGGAACATTTCCAAATCCATGAATTTTCATATTTGAATGAGTTAGATCTTTTGTTTTTATGCCCAGTAAATTTAAAAAAGAAATATTACAAATGTTCAGTCTTAATCCATTGTCAAAAATTACTCTTTTGATCACCTTATTTCTTATAAATACTTAAATATATTAGGGTAAATATTGATCAATATTATAACTCTAGGGAAAATAATATTTTTCAATAGAAATAATTTTTTTTTGTCCATTAGATAGTATTAATAATTGAATCTACATAAGGAGGTTTAGCTTTGTTAGGTAAAAGTGTATTAATTAATGAATAATATAGTATATACTTATCTATTGGTATTATTTACATGAGTTCAAATAATAAAATTTTAGCATTATTATTATTTAATTGATCTAGGATGTAAAATCCCTTAGATTGAGGGATTCTATCTGATGAAGGGGGAGGAGGAACATGAGGGACTTTACCTCATCAAGTATTAACAAAATGTTAATTTTGAGGCTTATTAATGAAAATTATTGTATACATTCTCTTTGGAATTTATTATTTATGGGAAGCAACTTAGATTAAATTTTATAAATATATGAAGTACAATATAATTGATATTTTGGTATGATAATTTTATGAATAACATTGAATCCTAACCATGTGTAATGTAATGAATAACATATTGGAATGTAAGAGAATATTTTAAAATAAAATGCATAATTTTATATGACATGTGAAATAAACATTCATTACTTTATCCCTTTATGAATAAAATACAATATGAATAGAGCAACACTAATATCTAAGAATATAATACATGAAAGAATCAAGGTATGAGGGTGATATAAGAAAGGGTTTGAATGATTGTGTGGGACATAAAATATACTTTATCATTCATTGATTAGTGTTAGCCTAATGTTTCAGACCACTAACTATAGAGGAAAAACTATCTTTTATCCCACTAACCTTATTTTTTAGGGTATGACGAGAGTAAATTCCTTGGCTAATGTTATCACTTGGATTGAAACCCTTTGAGGAAATTCCTAAGATCTCCTCATCCAAGTGACACAATGAAAATACCTCTAATCTTGTGGGTAGCCTAAGGATGAGGTGAATCTCTAGATAGGGCTAGCTCCCTTGATGTACCTCTTTAGATCACAAGTACAACTAAAATTTGGGGAAAAAAAGTGAGATAGATAATTGAAAGAAAACTATCCTAAAGGAGGTGATACACCAAATAGATTGATTAATTCTAACTAGCTGCATGTTACACATGAACCAAGAGACAAACCAAACATACACTTCTCCTATCTACATCTTCTCACATCAATGTTACATTATGAGGTTATAGATGAATTTTTAGTCTATGAAGAATATAAAAGAGGCCTTAAATGACACTAGTAAATAGACTAACTCACTCAACCTTGACACTTCCTAAAATACTTCACATGCCTTGCAAGAAGAAGCTTTCCAACTACAAATAGGGTGAAAGAATAAGACAACATGCTAAGGAATCCATAGTCTTCACTAAGAAAGATACATCATCCAAGTAAAATAAATTATAAAATTCATTAATAGGTAAAAATTAGTAGTTTTATTGATCAAATGGTATGAAAATGAGTAGGGATTCACCATACTTAGGTGGAGTATTTGTTATAATGGCTAAAATGGCTAGTTCTTATAGAACTTGAGAGAGAGAGGAGGAAATAAAATTAAAATGGTCACATAAACACTTTTAAAGGTGATAAAATGAGTTACTAGTGCATAAGAAAAGGATATGGTATGAACCATGCAATATCAGGAAGCACAAGTGTCCATCCAAGTTATAAAACTCATGAAAAGTGGCATGAAACTCCTCATTCTAGCTCAAAAAATTATTTTATAATTTGGACCTATTTTAACATCACAAAAATAATTAAGGATAGGTATTATTATTGGAATAAATGGAAAGGATATTATACATGCCTCTCCATACATTGGTTTTAGGACTGATCATTTGAAATCATCTGAGAATGAGCCATCATCATATGTAGTCCAAAAAACTCCTCCTTCATGCACCTTGCACACTTGAAATTCAAAGAGGAATTATTTTTTCATAAAAATCCATGGTATGGAGTGTATTACACTTTTTAATACACTCTATGGCCTTATAAGCATTAGGGACACCTTAAAATCACTTCACATAAAGTTTTCCATCTTTCTCACTAGCTTGGTCACTATGTCAGTTTTAGCTGTTGAGATGAAGTATCTAGTTGAGGTAATTATGAGGTATTAAAAGGAATTAAATTGACATGGGGATTTATATTAAGTCATAATATTCCATTCCATCTAATTGACATCTCTTGAAACCTCCTACAACTTACACAATACACAAAACTATCAAGAAAATTTTATTTTGCACTCCATCTGTATAGTTCCATACAACTAATCTTGATGGAAATTATCATAAGAGAGTATTATATAGTATCCAATCATAATTATAGTAAAAATATTACATTATATTAGCTTACCATCCTAATCTTCCCAATCAGGTCTTGATAAGGGTTTTGCAAGGGTTTTGAGTGCTTTCTATTCTTATGGTTTGTTCATGAAGCTATGATGTTGGATTTTCAAAATAATTACTAAAATTAATACTTAAATACATTAATAAACATCCATAAACTCCTTTTTCCTTTATTCAAACCCTCCAAGAAGATGTGAGCATGTAAACCTATCCTATCAAGCTCTTTCCTCCATTTTAATAGGCTCGAGTTGTCTTAAAGTCCAAAAATGGCTTCCTTTGTGCCTTACCTAAAATTTTAAGGATTGAAAACATCTGTATCCATCCTAAAAACATGTTACAATATGTTTAAATGCATGTATAAGGTTAAAAGTGTGAATGACCTCCTCTTTGGACACTATACATAATCCTTATTTAATGAGCCTGACTGAGACCCTTGTGGTCTAGGCCATCCAATTGGATTATTTTAATTAAATAAGATTTAACACATCCATAATGGTCCTAAATAATTATTCAATAATTTATAATGATCATCTCAAGGTGTAAGTAATAATGACTCTCTTTTTGGCTTTTAGGCCTAAACCTGCCTAACAAGCCTATATACAACCATTGTAGGTTGGACTATTCTATTTAGTTTCATCTCTCTATGATTGGTGTACATGATTATAATAGGTGTCCCTAATATTTCCATACCTTTTTTAAATTTCTCTTTATCTTTTGGTTTACTTCTCTTACCCATCTTTCCAAACCTGCCAGTTTAAGCCTAAGGGAAAGTGTCGTCTATCTGAGACAAAATAGAGGGCATTTCCCCTATTTTCTCATTAAAAATAATTTTTAGAGGTTATTATCCTATTTGTATATATATAAACCAAATTTAAACCTCTAATCCAAATATTATATCCTCAAAAAGCTTCAAATTCCTAGATAGATTTCTTGAAGGCAGACTAAGTGTATGTCTGGAGTATAGGCTATTGTTGATTGATTAGGGTTCACTCCTTATATGTTTCCATGACATTGGTGTACCATGAATAATAAATAATAATTTATTAAGTGAATATCATGTTTATTAACCCTTTCTAACATTCTTCAATTCATACCCTTGATTTGACTGCTTAAGGAGTTGATTATATTTTTTGCATCTCCTCCTCAACAATGAATCTTGTAAGTCATTATGCATGTTTGGACCCTAGGTATAATGTTTTAAGAAATTATCAAGGTGATTATGACCACACCAAGTCATATTAATACCTATAAAATCATGTCCATACTTATACCTTTCAACCATTTGTTCAAGCTTACTAAATAACATAGTTAAACATAGTTGGCTGTAAGTGAAAATTGGCTTGGAAAATCTTGTGTAGGCCTATTTAACACATAAAAAAGCTGATGGAGTTAATAATGGATCTAATTAAGGTTTTAATATTCTTTATTTATCATTTAAACTTTCCCTTAACCCTTATTTTCACTTTGAGCTCACCAAATTGAGCTTTCCCTATTATGATTGCAACCCTTGCCTTTTTGACTCATGTAGGTACATATTAGATTTAATTGAGCCTGGTCATGGTTTATGGAGACATTAAATAAAGAATTAAATTAATAGATAATTTTATTATACATTGGGTTTACCTTTAATGTGCTAAAAAACACCAAGACACCTTGCTCTTTGATCACTATTTTCATATTTAGTAGTAGGTACTCATCTTCCATTAGGACACCTGTAGGTGCCCATGGAGCTTGGAAAACCATACATAAATCATCATGTTTATGATATTATTCCTATTTTTTTCACCAATAAATTCATTGGACCACTCAAAAGTGAAAGTTTGGTCTAGTTTGTAACCTTGGGTTGAATAGGTCTCTTTATAGCTCAAACCTGTAGACATGAATACAACTTTTTAGTGTATTTCTAGGCAACTTTGAGCTTCCTAAAAACCACTATCTATTGAACCTCTACCCATAAAAATTTAAAAATCTCTTTTTATAGGTAGATTATATAATATATGGTTATAAAAAAACATAAGATGTATTTTTAACCCTATTATGAGACATCAACAAAACACCAAGGATCACTATTTTATTGTTTTGGGGGAAAAGGCCCTGAATCAGTCATCTTATGATTTTGAAGGTAGTTTCCAATATAATTTGCTCATCTAACCCTAAAAACAAGTTTTATAAGGTTTATTTAACACACTATAATGTCAATAATGTTCTAACGATTTCAATCACCTCTGTACAGGTACTTTCATACATCTACCAACACCACCTATAGGTGGACATGGTCAAATATAGGTAGTCAATATGAGTTTAAATAGTAGAGAGGATATACATGGTTATATTTAGATATATTATTTCATAAAGTATATAAATGTATCTTTAAAAACCTTGAGATATTTAGACACATATCAAGCTTCCCACCTTCAAGCATGATGTCAACAAAAGGATCCTGTATGTGTGTATGGGTTGAATGTAGATAGTGAGCATGAAATGGAGAAAAAGTGTGGATGAAAATCCTCATGGAAAACTCAAAATAATTTAAAATCCCTCAAATTCAAAATCATTTAAAATCCCTCAAATACATTATTTATATCAAGGAGATCTTAAGAATAGTTCCAAAACATCACTTTCAATGTGAAAACCACTTGCAGACATATGAAATAGAGCATGAAGGATTAACTAGTGACTAGTTGGTGTGGGGAATGAGCTTGTAATTGGTATTATATCCTCATTAACAAACAAATTAAATATACTTATCTCTTGATGAATTGGACAACTAACACACCCTGATTACCATTCTATGAACAAGTTAGACAAGATCTAAACATGTGGCTACAAGTGAAATTAAGCATGGAATTGATTGTGAGGGATGACAATACTAAAAGCTGCCAAAATAATGATGTTATAAAAAAATCATGACATGGATACATGGAAAAACACCATTTCATATTCACATGAAATCACTTGTAAGGAATTTAATCTTTTACAAGTGGAAAATTGATTGAGACTGCTCATGTTAGTACCTTCTTGAAACATGAGAATAAAAACACCATGAAACATGAAATTAATAATAGATAACATATAAGAATATATAAAACATACTTTGGATTCAATATCACCAACTGGTTCATACAAACTTACCAAAAATGAAGTAAAATCTATAGGGTGATTGAAAAAACAAGCATAAAAACATAGTCAACTTCATGAGGATGGTTAATAAAGATCATGCCACCATTATTTGAAATATTATAATGGAAATGAAGGTATCTAAGTTATAAATTAAGGTATCTTAGTGTACTACCACTTAATAATAGATAACATATAAGAATATATAAAACATACTTTGGATTCAATATCACCAACTGGTTCATACAAACTTACCAAAAATGAAGTAAAATCTATAGGGTGATTGAAAAAACAAGCATAAAAACATAGTCAACTTCATGAGGATGGTTAATAAAGATCATGCCACCATTATTTGAAATATTATAATGGATATGAAGGTATCTAAGTTATAAATTAAGGTATCTTAGTGTACTACCACTTCCCAAAAGCATTTATCTTGAAACCTCTTCAGCTATTTGTACTAAGCATGAACCTACTGGTTTTTGTATGTCTAGAAAAGCAAAAAAGGAGAAAAATGATTTTGGATCAAAAATGACACTTCTAGAGAATGTCAAAAATTTATGAGTGTGAGTAATATTAAGAGGTGTTACATGATGTTGCCCTGCATGGGACAATTCCCCATGGGCCGTACAAGTGCCAAACTCACCTTTTTTAGTTAGTTTCTTGAATTTTAGTTAGATAACTTATAATATTCTGATTGAACTAACATTAATGATAGGGAATATTACCTCTTGTATTTTTGAAAGGAAAAATGGACATATGGACACATTTAGAACTATTCCACTTGTATTTATGACCCATAAATGCCCACTAAATGACAAATTGACTAATATGAATAAGACCAAGGATAGGATGACTTTAAATGACATTAAATAACATATAATACATCCCATGAAAATATATTGGAACATATTAAACATATAAAAATCCAATTTTTTATCTATAGGATCCCTAATTTAACCTATAGGGTCAAATTTGGTCAATAAATTGGTGATGCATAGAGGTAGTATGCCTACTATACTAACTAGACCAATAGCCTTATCAGTCTATTGGGATTAGGGAGTCATATGAAATATGAGACACCATCAAATGAATTTTACAACAATACTTAATAAGGAAAAGACCAATGAATACCTTAAACACATAAAGCAAAAGGCACACACAACAAAAAAATAAGACACATGTCCTTCATGAGCACTTGTGAAACACACACACCAAACTAAACAAACTAACTCAAACACTAACTAACCTATGATGATAAATTCCTCTTGGATCAAATGAAAAGTTTTCAACCTTTCTTGGTTCATGACATGAAAGAATGAATGAGACATGTAGCCTTTTTTCCTTTAGCATTAATGCCTCTAACTTTTTTATGATGTTTACCAATTTCATTGGCATGATGTTCAATGAGAACTAGGCAGCTCCAAACAAGTTGGATATAGAAATGAATTATTCTTTCATCCAAATAGCCTCAACCTCTTTATATGGATCCTTAATTATAACCTCTAATAGTGGTTCATAGGGGCATGCCTTCTTGATTTCCATAGCACTCTCAATTGGATTGGGTTTCTTCTCAGTTGAAATTTATTCTATCTCATCAAGGAGATTTGTATATTCTACCCAATCTTGGTCATTGTCCTCTATGGAAGACTCTTTCTTCACCTTGTCATATATTTGATCTTCAACTTGAAAAAAATCCTCAAGCCCTTGAAGAATTCTATTTACATCTTCCAATCATCTTTATACCCTTCATCATCTAGAACCAATACCTCTTCAATATTTTATTCTTGATGTGTGAGGTCATCGAGCTAGTGTTATTCAAGATCTAATGCATCTGATGGTGATTCAAGATTAGGTTGAGATATTGGGTGATATTCAAGAACAAAATCTTACACATTGGTCTCAAGAGAGTTTTCTAAGGCTATAACCTCTTTGGTAAAGAATTAAAATTGTTCTCCATCCATAATATCATGTTTATATTCATACTTGAGATGATTATCCATAAATTTTTTATCATATTTAGAGTCTTCTTCAAGGGATTCAAGATCCTCCATCTCCTTCTCCTTCATGGTGATACCAAGACTAGGCATCTTAAAATCATGTGACCTAGCCCAATGAGGATACCAAAGAGGTACATCTTATTCAAGCAAGAGTTCTAAAATTTTATCAACTAAATAATCATCTTTAGGTTCCTATACCATAGGTCCATTAATGGAAAGGGTGATGGTGTGAGGACAAGATGAACTAGTTGGTGGAGCTAGTACATAGAACTCAAAATTAGATTGAGAGTGAAGTGTAGGGGATTCTTTTGGAATCTCTTGAGGAAGGGGAGATAGACCTTGGCCTAAATAGCTTGGTTATCTTCCTTAAATTTGATGATAAATTCATTGAAATCTAATTGGGCTTGATAATTATCTTGAGGAAGGTTAAATGGGGTGTGTTTAGACATAGGATATTCTTTTGGGTCTAAACCTTCCATCACACCTTGACTTAACAATTTCATCCTTGTCTCTAGCTCTTCTATTTTCTTGGCTAGGTTATCTTGAAAACATTTTTCTTGAAGTTCATAGGAATATTAATGGAGATGAGGAGTAAAAGAGGATTGAGATGGAACACAAGAATTTTCTTGAGGAAGGATGGGAGGGACTTGCATAGAATCAAGCTCTATCTCAACTTCACACTCCTTATCAATACTTTTCTCCTCTTTATTTCCCCATGACTCCACTATATCATTCCATATTATAATGTTAGGATTAGGATTATTTTATTTAGGTGGTAATTAAACTTGAGGAATGGATGATCTATTCAAGAAACTTGGAATCTCCTTAGGCTTGGATTCTCTACCTTGTCTCCAACTTGGAATCTCATATCTAGAGGTCACTCATTAAGGTAGAGATGTAATTGGAGAGGGAAATGAGGGATTATATTCCATTTATTTATTTGATGAAATTGAATAATACATATTAATATTAGATAACTCAATTTCCCTATCAAGATTATCTTCAAAAATAAGGTTTCTCTTTTCAACTCTCTCCTCCAACTGATTGGGAAAAGGATGAATTTGATAAGCCTGATTGGGTTCATGAGTGGGGATCATGTAGGACTAATAGAAATTTTTTGGAAGTGTATATTAAGGTTTATAGGTTTGGTGAGGCTTATTTTCATGAAATTTTAGCCTATTTTCCAAGGATGAAACTAGGCCAATCACATCTAGCATCTCACTTGTGAGCCTTTGCCAATTGGCTCTCTTAATAGGTGCCCACTCTCCTTTGACCAATTTTAATGCATATCTAACTTGATGGATAAAATTATCAATAAAATATTGATCATGTCCACTTAGTGTATCAAGATATAACATATACTTATCATACCCCAAAAGAGTTTGCTTGAAGGTGGAAATGGATTGAGTTGAGAAGTGGATAGGTTGACTAGGAGAAGCAAGATATTGATGAGGTTGGATATAGTACTGATAAAACTCATGACAAGTTTGTATATAGTGATGATAAGTATAATTATGGGATTGGAAATGGTAAGAATCACACCAAGGTTGATAGGAATCATACAAAGACTAATTAGGAATGCCATAAATTGGAAATACCTCACCAACTTGTGTAAAGCAAAACTCAACACCAAAATTAACCTTGAAACCTTATTAAAAGTAATAAAAAAGAGGAAAATATTACCAAAAATATTCAAATGTTAAATTATGCTACTTGATTAACTGATATAACTTTAGAGTTACCATTGATGCTTGAGTAGATGCCTCTAAAGGCTGATTATTGAAAGACAACACCAAAAATATTTTAATCTCTTGGACTAAGAGTCCCATTGAGCATGCTAAAAACTATTTTCACTTGGATTTTAACCATTTTAGGAGATGACTAAGCTATCCTCATCCAAGTTTCAAAATAGAAACACCTCAAGGCTTGTGGGTAGCCTAAAGATGAGGAGAATCTCTAGATAGGGCTAGATCCCTTGATGTACCACTTTGGGTCACAGCTACACCTAAAATTTGGGGGGAGAAGGGAGAGAGATAAATAAAATTAAATTAGTCTAAGTGAGGTGATACAAAAAAAATATTTATGACTTTCAACCAACTGTATGCTACACATGAAACCAAGAGACTAACCAAACATACACTTCTCCAATCTACATCTTCTCACATGAGTGTTACATTATAAGGTTATAGATGAATTTTTAGGTTATGAGGAATATAAAATATGAATATAATGATAATAGTGAATATAATAACTCACTCAACCTTAACACTTCATAAAATACTTCAAATGCCTTACAATAAAAACCTTTCCAACTATAAATAGGGTGAACGATTGAGATAACATGTTGACTAATCTATAGTCTTCACTAAACAAGATCTATCATATAAGTTAAAAAAACTATAAAAGTCATGAATAGGTAAAAATAAGTAATATTACTGATCAAATGGTATGAAAATGATCAGGGCTTCATCATACTCAAGTGGAGCATAAGTTATAATGGCCAAAATGGCTAGTTCTTATAGAACTTGAGAGAGAGAAGAGGAAAGAGAAGTACAAGGGTGACAAGAATAATTTTAAAGATAATAAATGAGTTAATTGTGCATGATAATAGTATATGTGATGAACCATGTAATGTTAGGAAGCACAAGTGTCAATCCAAGTCATAAAACTCATGAAAAGTGGCATGAAACTCCTCATTCTGGCTCAAAAAATTACCTTCATGATTTAGACCTATTTGAACATTAAAAAATTGATTAGGGATATTTATGATTATTTTAATAAATGGTAATGATATCATACATGCCTCTCTATGAAAATGAGTCATCATCATCTATAGTCCAAAAAACTCCTCCTTCATGCACCCTGCAAACTTAGAATTCATAAAGACATAATTTTTTCATGAAAATATATGGGAGTGTATGAAAATTTTTAAGACCCTGTATGGATTTATAATAATTAGGGACACATTAAAATCACTTCACTTGAAGTTTTCCATCCTTCTCACTAGCTTGGTCACTATTCCAATTTTGAATGGCTGAGATGAAGTAGATAGTTGAGTCACCTAGGAGGTATTAAAAGGAATTAAATTTACATGGGGAGTTATATTAATTCATAATATTCCCTCCCATGTGATTGGAATCTCTTGAAACCTCCTACAACTTGCATAATGCACAAAACTATTAAGAAAAACCTATTTTACACTCCATCCATACAATTCCATACAAATAATATTGATGGGAAACATAATGAGAGATTATTATATATAATATAATAATAATTATAGATAACATATTACATTAGAGTATCTTACCATCCTCATCTTCCCAATCAGGTCCTACCAAGGGTTTTGTATGGATTTTGAGTGCTTTTTATTCTTAAAGTTTCTTCATGAAGCTCTAACATTAATTTTCAAAATAATTACAAAAATTAATATTTAAATACCTTAATAAACATCCATTAACTACTTTGGTCTCCATGCAAACCCTCCAAGAATATGTGAGCATTTGAACCTCTCTTATCGAGCTCTTTCCTCCACTCTAACAGGCCTGAGTTGTCCTAAAGTCCAAAAATGGCTTCCTTTGTGACTTATCTACAATTTTAAGGATTTATATATATATATATATATATATATATATACATCCTAAAAAAATGTTCCAATAGGTTTAAATTCATTTTTAAGGCTAAAAGTGTGAATGACCTCCTCTTTGGACAATAGGCCTAATCCTTATTTAACGAGCCTGATTGAGACCCTTATGGTCTAGGCCATCCAATTTTCTTATTTTCATTATAGAAGATTGAAAACATCCATAATGGTCCCAAAACAATTCTTAAATAAGTTATAATGATCATCTCAAGGTGGAAGTAACAATGACTCTCTTTTTGGCTTTTAGGCCTAAACCAACCCAACAAGCCTATCTACAACCCTTGTAGGTTTGGACTATTTTGTTTAGTTTCATCTCTCTATGATTGATTTATATGATTTTTATAAATGTACCTAATATTTACACACCTTTTTTAAAGTTATAATTATATTTTGGTTTATTCCTCTTACCCATCTTTCCAAACCTACCAGTTTAAGCCTAAGGGATAGTGCCCTCTATCTGAGACAAAATAGAGGGCACTTAATACTAGTTACAAAACATCCCTCTACATGATTTACATTAAGGATATCTTAATAATAGTTCCAAAACATCCCTTTCAATTTTAAATCCACTTGTAGACATATGGAACAGAGCAAGAAGGTATAACTAGTGATTGGTTTGTGTGGGAAATGAGCTTGTAACTAGTCTTATATCCTCATTAACAACCAAATTAACTCTCCTAATATACTTATGACTTGGAAAATTAACACACCCTAATAATCATTCCATGAACAAGTTAGATAAGCTCTAAACATCTACCTACAAGTGAAATTAAGCATGGAATTGATTGTGAGGGATGGCAAGACTGTAGGCTACCCAAAGCATGATGTTCTAAAACTAATAATGAATTGAGGTGAAAAATATGAAATAGATAAATGTAAAAACACCATATAATATTCACATGAAATCCATTGTAGGGAATTCAATCTTCTACAAGTGGAAAATTGACTAAGACTACTCATGGTGGTACCTTCCTACAACATGAGACACAATTGCCCATCAAAGCACCATGAAACATGAAACTAAATGGATATAATTTGATAACATATAAAAAATCCTCTGGAGTCAATATCACAACCTATTTCATATGGACTTGCCTATAATGGATAAAAATCTATAGGGTGCATGAAATAATAAGAAAAAAAATATAGTCAACTTCATGTAGATGGTTCATAAGGAAAAAGCCACAATTATTAAAATTTTTATAATTTAAATTAAGGTATCTAAGTGTACTACCACATCCCAAAATAATTTTTGCTAAAACCTCTTCAGCTATCCATACTAAGCATGAACATGTTGGTCACTTTTGTATGTCTAAAAAGGCAAAAAAGGAGAAGAATAGTCTTGGCTCAAAAATATAACTTAAAAATAATGTGAATCATTGAGATGAGTGTGAGGAATATTAATATGTGTTCCATGACCTTACTTGATATGACACACTTCCCCATGGGTCGTATAAGTGCCAAACTCACCTTTTTCAGTTAGTTTCTTGAAGTTTAGTTAGATAACCTAAAATATTATAATTTAAATAATATTAATGATAGGTAATATGAATTATTTTGTAATTAAAATTAAAAATGTACATATAGACACCTTGAGAACCATGCCACTTGCATTTATGACCCATAAAAGCCCACTAAATGACCCAAAATGACAAATTGACTAATATGACTAAGACCAAGGCTAGGATGACATTAAATGAAATAAAATAACATATAATAAACCCCATTAAAATATATTAGACCCCATAAAACATATAAAAATCCAATTTTTTACCTATAGGGGCCCTAATTTGACCTACATGGTCAAATTTGGTCAACAGGTAATACATTCCTCTTAGATGCACCATAAATAAAATAGTTAAAAGAGGATTCCTATGGTATAAATAAGGTTAATTATTTATTTACAATATAATGTGAGCTACATATAAACTAAGCTTTGTGTTTAGTTTTGTACAATGGATATGAGTAATGGGGTAAATCCATCATGCCATGATGCCTATAAAATATATAACCATATAGCCATTCACAATAGCCACTTTAAAACTATCAAAACATATTTTATAAAAATAAGCACAGAGAGATAGAAAATAAAGAAAAAAAATTAAAAGATTTTTTTGCATAAAAATAAACAAATTTCAACTTGAGTTTGAAAGAAAGAACTTTTGTGTCAAATTTATCCAAGATGATAAGAGAATCTCTTCAAGTCAAATTAACCCAAGGTCAAAGAAGATTGAATTTTTATGTGTTGGATTTGTATCCAATTTTGGTGGTTATTTTATTTTAGAGTTAGGAATTTATATAAACATGTATAAAATCGTAGGACAAAAATCAAGTAAGAACCAAGAAATGTTCTAAACATAATAGGTTCACCTAAATGTTTAATCTATTTTTAATTGAATGAATCAAATCAATAGGCATAGACTATCAAAATTTTATATACATGAATATAAATATTTGTAAATGAAATAATTTTTTTTAATTTTTTAAAAATTAGATAGAAATACTAAATATGCCTATAGATATGAAAACCTCCCTAAAAAATATATTAAGCTTATTATGCAAGATGTCTGTGACTAAAAACTACTTGAAAGGACTTGTGTATTATGTCATGACCAAGTGAAAGAATTAATATTTTATTGTACGAGTATGTATAATGAGGGCAGGGTTTCACTTTGGCCTTATTTATTAAGACAATATCCTAGTTGATTATTTTCTTGATTTTGTTATCTAGGTTTGTGTGAATGTTTGTGAGGGTTGATAGTTTAATTTTGTGTGTTGATAAATCATGTGAAAAACCATTAAAATACAAACCATTTTTCCTAAAAAATAAACACAATATATATCAAATTAAAAAATGGGTTAATAATGTTAGGGGAATAGTCAAACTACCCTAAAAATCCCTAGGTAATCTAAATGTTGTCTACATATCCAAAATGGGCATCAAACCAATACAATTCTCCTTACTATGATGAATATTTGATTCATGATTAAAAAATTAAATGAATGTATCTATAATATTGATTAAAATTATTGATAATATATTCCATTGATGTAAAATAAAATATATTTAGACTTAGCCTATGACTGTTAGAATATAGTAGAATTGAAATTGGAAGAAATCATGTTTTTAATTCAATGCATAGTAGAATTGCCAAGTAATTGGTAGATGTATTTTAAGAAGCCTTGATATGGTTATATATGGGAATATTTTGAATATTTATACTAAAAAATCTTTATAAAATAATGGGAGGGAAAATATAGACCATTTTAAATTTATAAAGTTAGCATTGAATCATGGGGGACACACACACATTAGTGGGAAAGACCCCACTAGTGGACAACGTCATAGTGTAGTCCTATCCTAGAAGGAAAAAGGCTGATAGAAAGGTTTGATAGGTGCATATAATTATATTAGGTATGTATAAATGATTTTATGAGTATTTAAAGATAGTTTTGGAGTAGTGCATGCTCCCATAGATATTTTAAGTTACCAGAATGGAAAATAAAAAAAGTGAAGGAAGCATGTCAAGATTAAACATTGTCAAGCACTTAATGATTAATTTTATGTGTCTATAATTATATATTTAAAATCCATCATATCACTGAGGCTAATTAATACCTCAAACTACTTTAATTTTTTCTTAAAGGAAAATCTTAAGAATGATTTTAATCATTAGCTATACAATCAATTTCAAGTTGGGATCAATTGGGAGAAGAAATTCATAATCAATTCAAGGAGAATGCATATGTTTTGTATCTAATATAAAATATTGAAACTATAAAGAGATCATACATGGAGGTCTATCATATTTTAATCTCAAACTTGCAAATATGTGTGAAATAATACCTATAGAATTCAAACCTCTCATAGGTATGGAATTTATATATTATTTAAAAGATATTGATTCTGATATTTCCCTCATGATTTAATCCCTAGGAGGAAAGATTCTCCCTCAATATTATGAGCTTTCCATATAACCTCAAAGATATCTCATACAAGTTATTCATATTTCTTTGTTGCCCATGATACCCTTACTTTAGGATGTCCTAACTTGTAAAAACTATTATGATAACATCCAACACTTATCCCATCTACCCTAAATCCAATACAAATTTTATATCCCAATGGAATAAGTGAGAATCTTGGTATGGGAACTAAAAAAAGAGTTCTTAAATTTTAATAACCAACTAACTATCCAAAACCTCCAAGAATAATTAGTTTTATAGAGCATCCAAAAGTTTCTATATTAAAGAAAGAAATTTTCTCAACCAAACCATTAATCAAACATCCTTAAAAATGCCAAAATAAGCTACGTGTGCCCCCTAATTTATTAACTTAGTCAATTTTGAAGCCTCAATAAATGAAAAAATAGTAATAAATAGACTAAATGTTGAAAACCTACATATTTCCTTGATAATGAGAGAATGAATAATGGGGTTTTATACCTACATGATGAGAGAATAAAAACTCAACTGAGCGAGCGTGAGAAAATTTAGGTTGGCTGATTTTGAGGAGTGTATTTTTAAAAATTATGAGCTTAGGGAAGAGATTGTAGCTGATGCAGGACCTATTGACCAATTAGGTGAGAGAGATTATACCTTTTATAGGCTAATTGAAAAATGATGTTTAGATAGGTTTTTAGATACAATGGGTGATTATGAAGATTAAATATTTTCTAACTTTGAGGAGTTTGCATGACATGTGATGGTAGATTATATTGTAGAGCCCAAAGAGAAACTTTATTTTAATTTTGATGATGATCTACTCTCTATTTTTTACCAAGATTGTTTAATTTTTAAATATAGTAGAGATAAATATCAAGAAGAAGATTACTTGTAAGAATATGATTCAGGCTTCCTATTTTTAGTATATAATGATCAAATATAATGAGAATATGAGCAAAATGCAACAAAAAAATAATTAGTCCTCTATTTTAAAAGAGGAAGAGTATAAAAATAAATGTGTTTCAAGAGCCAAATATAAGAACCCAATGTTTTTGATATTTATAAAAATATTTTTTTCAAGAAAGGATGCCAAATAAGGTGCTTGGAAACAAGAAATAAGAATAAGCCTCTAGTCATGTTCATATAAAAGCATAAGAAGGATATAAAAATTGAATAATATAAGCCTAGGCATTCATTTACATCATATCATAGAGATAACATTGAATAATGGATGCAATTCTAAATAAAGGCTAACTGTGAAGAAGAAGAAGAGCTCAAACAACTAAAATTTTTATTGATTATTCTCACATCTTGTTTCTCCCTTATAATTAGTCCAATGGAATAAAATAATTATAAAAGGTAGTTATTTTCCTATTCCTATTAGTGGATTTGTTTAAAATATCACTAATCTATTATCATAGTAGGATTTCATTTTCTCACATAATAAGATGCATTTTGCATCACCCTACATAGTTCATTTGGGATAGTGTATGCATTTATTTTTCTATACAATATTTTTATCAAGGCTCAGGAAAGAGTTTTAGAGATGAACAAAATTTATAGGGAGGAATAAGAGTGGAAATTTTAAACATAGACCTTATGTTCTATGTCATGTCTATGTTTTGGTAATTTTTAAATGCTATGGATGCAAAAGATATGGATAATTCATGCTCAAAAGGTATACCTTTGAATAAATAATTATGGAAAAAAATGTGATGCAAATTTTTTCCAAATAAAATATGTTTTCATACAATACATTAGGGATAAAATCAAAAACACTGACTAAAGAGTTATAATTAAGGGTCGCTCTAGTGAAATTTCAAGGCCTCATAGTAAAAAATGAGAAATATTTTAATGATTGAAAATTATCATTCTTGTGGAGAAAAATGATTTTAAATAACATTAATTTTTTTATTAAAACCTCAAAAGGATATCCAACTATTAACCTTTATAAAATTTAAAGGTATGAGTTAATATTAAAAAGGCTATTACAGTCATTGACTAGAAATATCTCTAATGGTTAGATTAAAAGGTGGATCTTAGATTCAATGATTTTAAACTTAAGCCTTTTAAAAAAATAAATGAATTACAAATAAATTTGTAAGTAATATATGGTGGAAAAGTCTATGGACACGTGTTAGGCATGAGTTATTTTTAGCATCTTGACTATCAAATCTCTAGCTAAAGGTAAAATCACCATTGGTTAAAAATATAAGTGGTGGATCCAATGAATTATTTAATTCATAGGATTTTAATGAGCAAAATATTCTAAAGCAAATATTTTAAGCCCCTTCATCCATTGATTTTCTTGAGATCCAATGGTGTGAGATGGTAGACACATGGAAAGTAGGAGAAAATTTTAAGGATCAAGATGATATCATTAACATTGATACCCTTGATCTATTCAATATTCATGTGTTAAAAGGATTTTAAAATATAAAAATGAGATAAAATTAAGGGGCCCACTCAACTACAATGAAAATTAAAAAAACCCTCATCTGTTAGATTATATGAAAGATATCAGGGCATTGATTTTCAAAGGCTTGAAAGTATAAGGCTAAATATAAAGATCCATATTAGATCTTTAGTCATTGATATTTCAAAGATATACTGACATAATTTCATTTGGAGAGGACATCACTTATTAAGAATGCCTCAAGCCCTTAGATCAACATGGCCTAGCTATGTGAGTATCTAGCTATCCAATCAATCAATAGAGATCACTCACATATTAAAATTATGGGAATGGAAATAAATGAAGCTTAATGCCATGCCATGGAAATATAGAGAAACACAAATTAAAATTTGAAGATGACATCAAGATGGTGAAATTTTTAACATTTATTAGTAAAATTCAAAGAGGTGAAGATATTTTATAAAAATCTTGTGAAGAAGAAGCAAACAAGGCTAAAAATAAGGTAATTTTTTCTTAATTGAGACCCTAAAAGGGGTCCTACCACTTGAACCCACTGGGGGATACCACACCCAAACCCCCACATTTTTAATTTCAAATATAAAAAATAGATTAGTGGGGAGACCATATTGGATGAAATATAATTTTAATGACTCTTTTCCCAATATATGATAATGATGTTGATATTAGATGCTATGTAGGTAAGTTTCCCCTGAAAGCTGCCAAAATGTTAAAATTCCCACACTCTGCTCATTTTGTAACTGATCTATGTTTTCTTGTGGAGATTTCTTTGGCTAAATATTATTTACATGAAAATGGTACTTAAAGTGATAAAATTAATTAGTGGGATGCCCATTATTTGAATAAAAAATCCAATGAATTCAAAATAGAAATTATAGAATCATTTAAAATTTCAAAAAAGAAGTCTTATTTTATTAAAAAGTAGTTCCCATGACTATTAAAATATTTTGAATGAAAAGTGAAAAGATACATAAAAGTGAAAATGGATCCTAATATAATATCTTTATTTAAAATAATTTTATTTTTATTTAAAAATAAAAATAAAATAAGTAGCAAAATTCAAAGGATTGCAGGTTGAGTATAAGAAAGAAATATGGATATCATGGGCAAAAATTAAAAAAATGTTTATTGAAATCTAAAATAAGGGGACAAATTCTAAATTTTACTAATTTATACTCTACTTTGGTCATGGTCAAGTGAATTCAATGATTTTACCTCTCTTTTCTCTTGTTATCTCTTATTTATATGTCAAAATTCTTCATTTCATCAAGGCGATGATTTCTTGTACTTCTTAGTCTAGTGAGTTTTACATCTCAGTTCCAATCCTCATTTTTTATTTTGTATATGAATATACTGAACCATATTTTTATATGTAATGTGTTGTAAATAATTTTTGAAAGAGAAACACTTGTGTGGATCTCTTTGTTTGCCCTCTAGTTTCTATTTTATTATGGTAAATTTATGTTTCTTATTACACTTGTATTCATTTCACTTAGTTATATTTCCCTTAATATATATTGGTAACTCTATGTTCATATAGGTAAAAAAATCCTCCCATTTTATATTTTGGTGCATCACCAAACTTTTATGAATTTTATTCTCCCTTTCTCTCTCAATGATTTTCATTTTGTGCATGTAGTTAAGGTAGATTAGCATTAGAATAGGGAAAAACTTTGGAAGCTATTTGCTAAGATAAGTCCCACACCAAGGAATGATACCATGTTATTTCATAATTTTGGGTGCCAAAAATTAGACATATTTTAACTTAAATTAAAAAAATTCAATATACCTAGAGTCTTGATTTTGTCTCCTATGTTTTGTTGAAACACCATACATTCTGCCAGAAATTTTTGGACTTTCCATTCTAACCTTTCCAAAAATAAATATTTCTTGAATTTATGATAAGTTTTAAATAAAATTGAGTTCCCACTACTAGAAAATCATGAAGTTCTATAATCACTTTATGTTTAATTGTGAATTTTTTGTACAGGTAAAACCAATTATTGTACCATAGAGCATCCCATTTACACATAAATTTCTTTGACATATTCATATCTTATTGTATATTTTGAATAAAATATTGTTTAACAACATCATTCTAGACTTTGATCTTGCTTCATCCACCTGATTGGCATGTGATATGGATATGGTGAACACAATTTTGTCAATGAAATCATCATTCTTATATAGTGAATCAACCAAGACATTATCCTTTCCTTTTTTGTATATAATATAAAATTCATATCCCAAGATCTCAATGACCCATTTTTGTTTTTATTTTGATGATAATGTATATTTCAAGATGTATTTTAGACTATCATGATTTGTCTTCACTTTAAAATGTCTTCTAATTAGATATGGTCACAATTATTTTAATACATGAAGGATGACCATCTTTTAATTTTCAAAAATATGATTTATAGAATTCTTACCCTTGAGTTGAAATATATAAAATACAATGGGTTATCCTTATTACATGAATATCACTCCCATGCCCTACCTTGAAGCATCCCATTCCATAGTAATTTTGTGGAGAAATATGGAAAATCTATGACTAGGGTGGTGCACATGGCCTCCTAAAGATTATTAATGTTTGGGTGGTTACCTCATTCTAATATAAAAAGTCATTTATAAATAAGGATATAAGGTGATACTATGCTACCATAATATTTTGACAAAACAATAGTAGTAACTTGTGAGCCTCAATAATCCTAAAAAGTTTTAGGGTTTTACAACTTTTTTGTTATACCATAACCTTTATCTTATGTTTATCCACATTGATGCCCTCATGTGAAATAATGTGTCCCAAATACTCAAAATCTTTTACTCCAAAGGCACATTTAGAAGGCTTGGAATAATGTTTTTGTTGTTCAAGAATATATGAAACTTGATTCATATGATGCTAGTGTTCCACCCATGTTTTATTGTATATTAAAATGTCATCAAAGAACATCAGGGCACATTTCTATATAAATGGCTAGAAAAGAGAGTTCATAAAACTCTAAAATGTATATGGTTCATTAGTGAGTCCAAAAGGCATCATTAAAAATTCATAATGGACCTCATGGGTTTTTAAAGTTATCTTGTTAACATCATCATATAGAATTATTATTTAATGATAACCATAATAATTATATAGTTTTTAAAAATAAAAAATATCATGTAATTCATCTATAAAATAATAAATTACATGAATAAACAACTTATCTTTGATGGGGTACTTTTTGAGTTCCTTATAGTTAGGAGATTTTCTCTAGGTTTCATCCTTATTATACACTATAACCACTAGAGAAAAATATTTTTTATGATTATGATGGATAGTACATGCTTCTAACATATTTTTTACCATGTTCTCAATCTCACTCTTTTGTACACATGGGTACTTCTAAGGCCTGATGTTGAGTGTTTACCACCCTATTACTAGTTGAATGGAATGATTGTGGCCCCTTTCAGGAGGAATTACCTTTGGTATATCATTAAAAAATATTAAATTTATGTCCACAATATATTTTAAATATGGCAGTGTAGACTTTAGTGAATATAACTCTATTGTAAATAATTGAGCCACAAACCCATATATTTATTTTTTTAGAATCTTATAAAGCTATGGATAGCTAACTAACTATGGGTAATTTTCACATAACCCACGTAGTTCAAATTTACTTCCCTCAAAATGGAGAGACATGAATAGTTCTTATAAATTCATCTAAATATTTCCTAAGTTACGTATCCATTTGACTCCAAACACAATTTATGATTCACCCATAGAATGGAAACATAGGGATATCAAGAAGGTATTACTACATGGAAAGTTTACTACTATGATATTTAATAGAACTAAAGGTTTTTAATACATAGAGAGTAGAAATTATATTTGATATAATCTAAAAATGAAGCTATATATCATCTAATTTATCCTAGAATTACTAGTTATTAATCTAGTATTGTTGTAAGTGTGATTGATGACAAAATATGCACCGAATAATTTCAAATTAGAATGCATGAGATTTTTGGTTTTATTTTGTGAATAATATAAATAAAATCATAGCTAAACACATGAAAAATAATTTCTACGTAAAAATATTGTGCCACACTTGTGCACAATATTTTATTAACAATAAAGGCTAAATTTAACTAATTATAATTCACTTGTATGACAAGATATATAAAGAAAAACATAAATTGAATCTTAAATTAAGACCTTAAAAAATGAATAATTTAACTAAAAATAGAATATTAAAAATATACTCTAAGATAACTAAAATTAGACTCAACAAATAAATTTGACTCAGTAATAAGATTTGGTTAACATGCAATAATTCTTTATTAACAAACAAAGCATGTACATTAGACAAGCTAGGTGTCCAAAATCTCTATAAAATATAAAATTGATTAAAAAATAATAATTTAAGTTAATTTAACTTTGAAAAGTGCATATCATCTCTTGGGGATGAATGGATAATTTTTTGAATTTAGTTAAGTACACATTCAGTGAACTACGCTCTAATTGGCACTTCTATCTATTTTTTAGGAAGTTCTCAAAAACTATTTAAATTTGACAAAATAACTAATATATGACATAAATAAATTAAATATACCTAATAATGTAATAAAATATTAATAAATATAATAATAACATAAAATATAAGGTGTTGACATTGACATCATACTCAACATTCTCACCTTTGATGGAAAGAGTAGAAATGCCTATCATCTCCTTGTGTCTTCCATGAATCTTTTTCAACAATACCTTGGTAAAAATTTGATCTTAAATTCTTAAATACTAAATGATAAAATGTTTATCATTGAAAAAACATCTAAAAAACTTATTTTTTAATTCAATATGTTTGGTTCTAAAATGGAAAAATGGATTCTTGAATAATTGTATTGCCCCATTATTTTCACAAAAAATACATGTTGGCTTAAGTTGAACCTTTCTAAAATTAGTTAATAGTATTCTCAATCATATTCCTTATGTGAAAGATGATATAAGGTATTAATTTTTTAAATTTATGGAAGGATTGAAAATAATATTTTAATTAATCTAAACTTTAAGTTATGTATCAACCAATTTTTCTTAGAATTACTAGTTGTTAATCTAATAGTGTTGTAAGTGCTATTGTTGACTAGAAACTGTACAAAATAAATTTAAATCTAAAAACACATGCTTGATGGTATCAATTAATATATAAATAAAATAAAATAAAATATTAAAAATTTCAAAAGGTTTCCCAATATGAATAATGTGCCATACTCCCTTATGGATAAATCTTATTAATAAAAAATTACTAAAACAAGCCTAATATAATATAACTTGCATGGTATGTTATTTCAAGAAAAATATAAAGTAAAAAATAAATAAATAATTTTACTTGAAAAATAAGTAGTCTATAATTATAATTGTAAAAATATAATATAAGACAATGAAAAGTGGACTAAAGTAAAAAAGGTTGATTTATGTTCAAGAAAAGGTCAACATGCAAGAAGCCTTACTCAACAAGTAGTCAATCCATGCAACTAACTCAAATATCACACCCCAAATTAAATATAAAATGGTAAGTTACATAAATACACTTTAATTTTATTTAATAAACACTAAATAGTGTGCCCCACCTCTTGGTAATTTATTGGAGTACTTAGATAGTGAACTAGACTTAACTAGTAGTTCTAACTATTTTTTAGGAAATTACCAAAAAGTATCCAAAATTGACTAAAAAAATAATTTTTGAAATAAGATAATTAAATAACCTTATTAAACACATAAAAACCCAATAAAATTAAATATAATACTAATAATCAAGTTCCCATATTTCTCATAGAGGAAACAATTAGCCATTTATTCATGGAGTTCATGTTCACCACAAGAATCTTGGATACCCTTTTCCAAAAGTTCAATCTTGTGTGGGCAAGACTTAATTATTTGTTACATCTTAATATCCAATGTAAAATTCCCTCTACCATGCCTAAATTGAACTTACTCTATCACATGTCCCTTCTACACTAGATGTAGGGAGTTTAGAAGGAAATAAATGCTCGCATATTTCAAGAAAAGAGGAAATGTCTAAGGGCCACAACCTCAAAGGTTTTGAGGGCTATCAAGGAAAATTGGAAATATCTATCCCCAAAAATAAATACCTTATTATCAAATGATGTTATTTCCATTTTATATAATTGAAACATTTGTCTAACATTTTTATAAAACACTCCCAAGAATTTGGATATAATCAAAATGAGGTGGTCAAATACCCTGGACTTGTGGTTAAAAATAAACTTAAATTATGCTTCCAAAGGCAACCCAAGGTCTATAGGGGTGGAGAAATTATTATGGACAACAAATGGGTCATGGTAGTAGCTTATGTAAGACCGATGGGTACTCAAATCACCCATGTTTTAGAAGTTCGAGTGGCATTTTGGTGTATTTCGGTGGTAGTCAACTTTAAATTAGATAATATAATCATTAAATGGGATTAGATGAATATTATTAATTTCATTTTGGGTAAATCCCAGCCTATCTAGACCATCCATAATGATATTGATGATGTAAAAACTCTCCTTATCAATTTCATGGGCATTAATATCATCCATACCTATAAGGAGGGAAATAAATGTGTTGATGCCATGGTAAAATTAGGGGTTACCATCCCTCACTTCACTATTTTGACCAAGGTGGGGCACATCCTTGATCATGTCACTAGAATCTTGAATAATGATGCACTAGTTGGGTTGAATCTCAGGAAAGGAATGTTATGTAATCATTATTGAATCATGATTGATATTAATATTTATGATTTAGTTGTGTTCATTGATCCCACTAATTATTTCTCCACATGGGGAGTCACTTTGACGCATGCTAATTTTGGTGTAATTAATAATTTCATCAATTTTGTGGAAAATAGATTGATTAATCTAAGCTATGGGTTGGTTGTGTTCAGAGGATGATTAGTGAACGTGTTAGAACTAGAAGAGGTGAAAAATATAAAATCAATCCCATATCCTGTGCAAAGTTCAAGAGCGATCCATCTCTTTGGTGTATCCTTAAGAGATGAGGATTATTAACTACATGAAAAATAACTTTGGTTATGAACCCATTCTTTGTAAGGAATTTGTCATGGTTTGGAATGATAGGGAAGACTAAATGCATGGGATGACCATCACCATATCTAAGGAAGTTTTTATGGAAGTAACTAGGATGATATGTGAAGGAATGAAATATTTCAAGGAAAAACATATAAAGATTGAGTTGATGAATAAATTTTTCAATACTAATGATATGCCTCAAAAAATTAAAAAGGGATATTTGAAGAAGGACATGCCTTATATATGTGTGGTTTTTTATGTTAGAATAATGAAATACCTAGTGTTGGAAGGGAATTTTAGAATTCTCTAATCCTATCATTTAACTTCTCAACCACATCAAGGGGTAAAGCATGGTTAGTATTTTATAGTTTTTGGGGATTTTAATAGAAAACACACAAATTGATAAACTATTTGAAAGGAATGTCAATATTTAAATTTCACTAATATACAATTAATAATACATATTTTAATAATTTATCATGTGTAATAAATATAATTACAGTGTATCTAAGGGTTAAAAGAAATAATATCTTATTTGATATTCTATTTTGAGGTATGATAGTGATTAGGAGTCATCACAAGGCTGTATTATAAGTTTTGACCTTATTTATTCTATGCTTTGACAAAATTTCCCACCAAATAGTTACATGGAATATGGATAGTAGCATCGATGTATGTGTCTACCTTTGATGTAGGTGTCTAATCTAAGATATGCACAATAATGGATCTAAAGTTTTATTATGCGTATGTTATAACATGTATAACTACCTTGTACCTCAAATTATGTTTGCCTATGTGCCAAATTCATCCAATGAACAAAACCCTAGTTATTTTGCATTGGATCTATATAAATTGGTAAAAAGGGATTAACATGTGAGTCAACCTAACCCTATAAACCATAATTGTTATGAATAACTACCTACATAACCAATAATCCAAAGAGCACCTTAGACTCACATGTAGTTCTACCTCTTAAGCATCTGTGTGAAATTTTAGTTATGTAATTGTATGCTATTTATCATCATAACCCTTGGTATAAGCAATGAAATAGTATATTTAACTTTTTGAATGCTTTATATATTCAATTCAATATTTTAATGTAGTTTAATAGCTTGATATATATAGTATTTTCCAATTTGGTAATTGTCAAATCAAATTTTTAGGTAGTGTAGTTAGAATATAGCCTTTGTATATATAGGGGAATCTTAATTTTAAATTAGGATCTAGTGAAGTGTGAAAATATGCTAATAAGATGGAAAAAATTGTTAATCAAATGGTCATAAAGAGAGAGATATGAAAAATGAAAAAAAAAGCCTATACACCTATGTTGTAGATGGACACTAACAGCAATACAAGTGCCCAAAATGGACATAGGTGTCTAAGAGATAAAAACATATAGATAACATAAAATAAAAGGTAGGTATCCTTGGAATACATTATATGAAGAGTAATAAAATAAAATATAGGCCTAAGGGGTAGGTAAATCAAGTGAAATAATATGGAACCAAAGATGTCCATAAGAGGCCAATCACTATATATTTAATCCACATTCAAAATATGTATACATGCAAAGAGGCTATAAAAACATGCTAATTTTTTTTTATTGTAAAAAATATGGTTGTCTATATTTATCTTTCCTTAATTATTTCTCGTCTCTAAAGATTTTAATAGTGGCCTATCTTTCAAATAATACTAAACATATTATTCATTAGGATGTCATTTATTTAATCATCAAGACACATCAACCATTGACAAGTAAATATATTATGAAATCCTAAAAGGAAGAATAAATTAATTCCTTTGAGAAAAGTGAGGAGGACTGGGAGGATGATTATGATGTGAAGGATGCCACCTTAGAGTAGTTGTTCAAGTAATAGGCCAAGCTTAAAGGGAAGGGGATTACTAACATTAACCCAGAGAAGATAGAGTTTCTTGTGTCTAGCACAAATTCTAATGTGTTTAAGCTTTTCGCATCTACGATAGAGTTTTCAATATCAAAAAATTAGGTTGGGTACCCAACTAAGGAAAAATAAATGAATAAATGGATACAAGTCCAATTAGATGAAAAAGGTGGGCAAGAGAATGGAATTTATTTCATTAGGAGTAGTGATACAAAGGAATTAGGAATTATACTAGAAGATGATATTGATCTATATTTTGAAAAGTGGAAGGAATTGAAAATTGAAGCTATAGGAATTAGAGAGGACTTGGAGAATCTTTAGTCCATAGATCGAAGTAATTACAAGGGTGGTGGAAGGAATAACCTTTAATTGTCCTAAAACCTATCTTAGAGAAATATATTGAATGGGATAATGATATAATCAAATGTGAAGAGTAGAAAAATAAATTATCAAAGACCAAAAAAATGGGAAATTAGGGGAAGAAAGGTAAGGGGGGGGGGTAGTTATAGGAAAAGGATAAATGAGGAGAATATTGAGGGAATGAGAAAACACATAAGGGGGAGCCTTAAAAAAGTCATGGGTAACATTGGATTGACCATTAAAAAGGCCAAAATGGTAATCATATATGAATCCATAGTTGATTAGTATAAATATGAAGACCCCTTGCTCTAGCCTTTTTCTTTTCTTTTATGTCCTATTGTTTGGTGGTCTCAGAGTTTTTGCTAATCTTTGGCAAAATTTTAGTGACTTATTGATGGATGTTGGACTATGGAATATTTTATTTTGGGATTATGTAAAGGTTGTGGGATAATTTAAAACCATTTTTAACCTAATATAAATAAAAAATTTCCCATATTAACATCATACTTAACATTGTCCCCTTTGATGCAAAGAGGAGAGATGCATATCATCTCTTAAGTCTTATACAAATCTGAATATGAAATGCCTTGGTGAGAATATTAGAAAATTTATCTTCACTTATCACATACTCAATTACAAATTTTTCATCATTGAACAAGTATCTAAAAAAATTATGTTTGAGTTTAATGTGTTTAGTTTTGTCAATGAAAATTAGATTGTTGGACATTTGTATTGCTCCATTGTTATCATAAAACATATGTGTTGGATCAAGTTGAGCCTCTCTAAAATAATCCAAGTATATTATAATCCATAATAATTATGTGAAATATAATTTAATGGTTATATATATTAAAATTCATTAGAGGATAATTTAATTATATATTCTTTCTTTGAAGACCATGAAACAAACCCACTTCCCAATGTGAAAAAATAACTTGGAGTTGACTTCTTGTCATCAATAGATCCTACCCAAGTTTAATATATGTATTAAATTAGACATAAATTCATTGATAATATGAAATTAATACCATGATTATAATTACATCTTACATATTTTAAAATCCTCTTCACTACTTGCAAATGGTTAAGTGATAGTTTTCCCATAAATCTAGAAACTAGTGAAACCCCATAACTCATATCAAGTTTTATCATAGTGAGATACATCAAACCTCCCACCATGATTATGAAAATATTTTAATATTACAAAGTAATTCCATCCTCTCTCATAATTTTTTTATCAAATTGAAATTGGAGTTTGTGTGGGCTTCAAATCTTGAAGATTGTACTTTAATGTGTCTTGGGAATAATTAATTTGAAAAATGAACACTTTTTATTTTTATGGAATTACATGCCAAAAATGTACTTTATAATTAAAATTAAGTCATTTAAATTTTTTATTTTATATCTTACTTTAATCTATTCAATGTATCCATAGAGATACTTATAAATATCAAGTCATCTATATAGAGACAAACATATAAAACATTAAAACTAGATGCTTGTATGTAAAGAGTTGGTCCATTATGAATTCTTAAAAAGACTTATTTGAATAAAAAATTATAATTTTTTTATTACCAATATCTTGGATATTTATTTATCCCATAAATAGTTTTTTAAACTTACATACCCAAAATTCATTACCCTTTACCTCAAAATCTTGTGGTTGTTCCACATATACTTCTTTTTAAATCACTCCATTTATGAGTGCACTTTTTATATCCATTTGATGGATATTAAATATTTTATGATAAATTAAAAAAACAATTAGTACTATAGTATCTTTATCTTCCATGTATGCATAGGTTTCCTCATAGTCAACCCCATATTTTTATGCAAACCATTTTAAAACTAGGCTAGATTTTAACTTGTCAATTGTTCTATCACTCTTATCTTTGTTCTTGTAGATCTAGTTTGTAAAAATGAAATATTTATTAAATATAGGATTAAATAAATTAAATTTATCATTCCTCTTAATTTAATCCATATATAATGTGATAGCATCAACCCATTCCTTCTTTTGACTATCTTTTACATAACATCTAAGTTCACTAGCCACAATTGGCAATAAAAACATAGTATTTTTATCATAAGCATCATATGAAAATTACCTTAATGATGTTTATGAATTTTAATAATTATCTCATAATTATTATATGATATTTTATTTTCTGGATATGGATTAAAAAACTACTTATTATTCCTTGGAGTTGATGAGGATACATGACTAGTCTCTTACAAAGAGCTAGTATTATTTCATGTTGATCTAAAAATATGTGTAGGAATTTATAATCCCTCAAAATAAACTTTAAGAGGATGTAAAAATTAAATTATGACCTATGCATATTGAATTTTGGCTATTTTAATGCTGCCCTTTCCTTAGACGTAGATGAATTTTTATCTCCCAATTGCATTTAGTTTTTGAAGGAATCATCTAACTTAATGAAACCATCTTTGTGACTTGTCATGTGAATTGCGAAACATGAAGCAGGGGATAAGAAATCATTTTCATACTATATTCCCATAATAAAATTGAGATAATAATCTGAGTTCTCTTTCTCCTCACTTTGCTTAGCTTGAACATATTTTTTTCACTCTCTTGATTGGCTTGATTCTTTGTTTCTAGTATTCTACAATATTTTATCATCTGTCCTAGATTTTTGAAATAATGAAAAGTAAAGTATTTATTAAAATTACCTGTAAAGTTAGATTCAAATTTTATTTTTGAATTTGAGTTCTTATTATAATCTTAAGAATCTAAAGAGCCAAAATATCATTAGTTCCTTGTTAGTGAATCATAAGAGAATTCAAATCAAACAATATAATAAAAACTAAACTACTTTTGCCTAATTACTGGATTGAGCTTAAATAATGAAAAAAAATACAAATAGAATATAAAACACAAAACTATGTTACCTTCCTTGTCAAAACTAGTGTTCATTTATTGTCATAGAGGATGTTCTTGCTTAGCTTGTGGGAAATAGAGAATTTAATCAATGTAATTTTCATTTTGATATCACTTCTCTAATATCACATGAGGATTTTCTTGGCTTGTCTTATCTTAGATTGGTGTGTGAAGCTTATTGAATCAATTTGGAATTATAACATTGTTTGATATCTTCTTGAAAGAATTCCTAATGAATTACCTTACAAAATATTCCTAGAAGAGAGTGAGGGAACTTGTATTTATAAGTCTTAAAACTAACTCTAACCCTAGGGTGACTAGTTTTAATTTTAACCTTGTTATGTCTAGACTAACCTTAGTCAAGTTTAGAGTAACCTTGGGTTGGGTCAAATCAATTATAAAGGCTTGAAAACTCATAGAAGATATTTTATGATGATTGACAACTCATAGAAGATATTTATGAGATTGTGACTCATTTTTTCTATGAATTTTAGGAGTTAATAAAATATATCATTAATTCCTTTGACTTTGACCTCATATTTATTGAAAATTTCCTTAATTTGGAACATTTAATTCCTTAATTGAACTTGGAATTTTTACTTAAGTAGATAATTGAATTTAATTTTTAATTAATCATTCTTAAGGTTTTTGTAATTTATGAATTATTTTAGTTTTTTTCATAAATAGATCGACATGTGAATAATGTCAATTTGTTAGGTCGTAATTTGACTTGGGTTGAATCTAAGCTAGATTGTCATTGTGTATAGAGTAATACCCCAAATGAGTATGCCTTGACATAATTATAGGTAGTCAAATCCCATGTATGGACAAAATTGGTAAATTTAGTGACTTTTAGGCTTTAATCACATCATTTTATAGAAATACATATAATATCTAATTTAGACACAAAAGTGGCCAAAATGACAGTCTATAATTTACCCCTATTTAAGAAAGCATTGCGAGACACAAACACAATAACATATTTTTAAAGAATGAAAAATCCATTAAGACAAAAGGTTCATGCCCCAAAGTTTGGTGTATTATCCCTAGATGCCCCCTTGAGGGATTAGGTGATAAATAGAGTCATCAAACATTCCCTTGAAATGAAGAAAATGACATGCTCTAGTGGAAACATATGATAAAACATTGATTTTTTGAAAGGTGGTTATAATTAGTAATGGAGGTTGAGACACTAATTTTTCCAAAGGAAGTTACAATTAAAATCATAAGATGTGCCCTTGTAGGGTAGGTAGAGAAAAAATAATGATTTTCTGAAAGGTGATATAATCATTAACACATATATTTAACCTAGCTGGGAAAATAAGATCACATGATTGAAAATGAGTTTTCCCCATGAAGGCAAAATATATCGATGATCAATGGAAAAATAATTTTGTAAATCTAAGAAAATTGGCAAAGGGAGCTTATGTGATAAAATCATAAAATGAATCTATGATCAGCTAACAAAAAATAACAACATGATCTTAGCCTAAGTGTGAGCATGAAGATGCATGTTTAAACTAACATATGGTAGAACTTGAAAAATAATGTTGTTAAATAGGTCTCAAAAGAGGCCCAATAAAATGGTGTGGTTATAAAATGACCAAGAAAATCAAACAACACACAAAATGAACCACGAAAGTAAAAAATAAACCTCGAAGGTAAAAAATAAACCTCTTGGCATGAAAGAAAGTAAACTTAGGAACTATGGGTAAAATTTAAATTTGAAGGATATATATTAACCCCATGGGGTGAAAATTAATCATTTTTAGTCTAGCCCTTTTAAAAATTGAGCTTTGGTTTTGTGCAAGAGTTATCGATGAGAAATGACATGCAAAAGAGGATAGAGACATGTTAATGACTAAGCGACAGAGCATGAATAACCTCCACATGATGGGATTTTGGAAAGTGACCTTACCCTTGTCATTTATTGAATTTATTACTCATTTATTACTAGGTTTATGATGAAAACTTATAAAGTGACCATTTTTATGGAAGGGAAAATGGCAGCTTTGCAAATAAAATTGATGACTTCATATGAAGTCATCATTTTTAAAAATGGTGATATCACCTAAAAGTTACAGAAAACACCAAAACAATGATTACACCTATTTTTATGTGAATTCTCTATTTTTGTAAAAAATAAAAATGATGATTTCACCAAAAAATGGTATAAAATACCAAAATGGTGACTTTTCCATTTGATAAAAATGATTTCACCCTAAAAGGCAAAATAGTTGACTTAAGGTACCCAAAATGGGTCTAACCTCTATGGGAGAGGGGAGAACAATCATGGTAAGGTAGGAATAGGCTAAAAAACAACATAAATATATCATGATGCTAATATATCTATGATTGTAGGAGTGATTCATGGTATTGATAACACAAAAGTGAGATTACCATTGTTTGTGGACACTGCAGATATGGATAGTGGAGATGGTTGCATTCCTACCAGCCCTAGACTTATAAAATGTGGAAAAAATGCCTATGATTCACATATATTGAGAAAACTTGAGTTTCTTGGTAGAGCAATGGCATTTTGAGACTTTGACATTTCCCTTGTCAACTAAGGAGGCCATTCTTACACTTGAATATATGTGGTAGATCCCCAAGCTACTGATGAGAGGACATAAAATATTCTAGATAGATCCAAAATAACATGTAGGGTAAATGAATTGAACTCTTTTAAAGATATTCCCATGGTATATGAGAAGGCTGATGTTGACTTGTTAGAGACATACACATATTTATGACTTGACAACCTAGCCCATAGGGACCCTTCACCACCAACATTGATTGATAGGGAGGTTGTTGTTATGATGGATATTATCAATGGCATATTTATACCTAATAAGAGTAGTTGGTTTTTACATATGGGTCTAGGAGGATTGATCCATAGTATGATAGATAAGGCTATGATATTTTCATGGGGGACAATAATATTGGCCCAACTATACATGGATTTGCATATGGTGGCCTATAAAGGAGGTTAGAGCATTAAAGTTTCCACTCTAATGATGTTTTTGTCTTGGTAGAACATATATATAGAGCACCCCATATACCAAAGATGGGTTAGGGACTTACAAGAGTCATTGGCATATGGTTTGATACATAGAAGTGTAAGATGCTAAGGACACCATAAAGAGATTTGCTTTTATCAGTGCATGTTTGATGAGATGACACCCTAGTTATTTATCTAGAAACCTTATCTTCTTTATCATCTCTACTAACCTCAAGATGTATGATACACAATGTTTATAACATCTAAATGTTTGATTATGGGGAGGTAGTCACATATTAGTAAGGAATATTGGCCAAACAAGGTGCTTTTATAGTTTGGAATGGTATAGGATGTTTAAGAGGATCTAAGGTGGTTTTAAAAATTGACTATATAGATTAGCCATTCCACCCTCATGACTTAGAGGAGTATAGTTATGGCTAGTTATGGGAACATTCTATGAGTGGCATGGGCTTATGATGGTAGTCTAATAGATGTAGAGGTCATACTATAGTACATGCACTGGTGGGTATAGGTGTGTATATTGAGATTTACTATTCTGGGATATGTAGGTGGGTAGGCACAGGGTCAAGTACCGATGGATGTTGATAAGGTAGAGGTTGAGACTAGTAATGGGGCTAGTGATAGATATAACAACTAACATAGTAGTAGAGGAGGGGAGGATGATGATGGTGATGATGGAGATGATAGAGGGGATGACACCTAGGCTATGATGGTGGTAGATCCTAGTATTATAGGTATGGTGGGTTATTTTTTTGATCTAGGACAAATAAGACCATTAGGTACAATAAGAATAGGCTGAGACAATATTATGCTAATGGAGTAGATTACAACATAGGTAGCTGAGATCTAGGGTTTGGAGAGGAGGATTGTGTATTTATAAGATACACTAGATATCATAGATGAGGACATGACTGACTTTCAATTAGATATTACTTGGTTAAAGGTAGAGGTGGCATGGATGGTGTAGGTTTAGGAATAAATACAAGTAGAGTGAGACTAGGTTATATAAAATATAGATCAAGCCTTGGCATATGTATATAGGATTCGACATGAGTGAGATGAGGTTATAAGAGCCAAAACATAAGTAGGATTCTTACAGATGATACTTGAGATCCTTTAGAATAAGGATGAGGCCTCTTATTATCATCAAACATATGAGATCATAGTCCCTAGAGATAAATAAATAGCTAAAATTGAGGTATGGGATGTGTAAAGGGCTGGTAGTAGATCAAGTTGGTTTAGGATTAGGATACATGGTATATCAACCTTAGGTTAGTTAGTGGATTATCCATGACCACCAACACCACCAAGGCCACTAGGGCCACCTCCTATTATAGGCCCTATGGATACACAAAGTTAGAGTTGATTTATGATAGCTCTTTGGCATATTATTGTATTTTTAACACCATGATATGTATATATTTGTGATGTATATGACATTATTTTAATTAATACATTGACATTCATATTTTTTCCTTAGAGGCCTTTGTACATGGACTATTATTATTTTGATATATATGATGTTCCTATTTATTATCATGTTGATATCATGCTTAGCTCATCTTTAGCATTATAGATGTTTATTTTTATTTAAACATGCATGTTCTTTCATTTACTATCATGCCATATACATGATATGTTCTATTAATTTATATAATTATGTTTGTATGACTTATATATATGATTATTTAGGGATGCACATCTATATTATCCCATAATATAATCATATTATTCTAATTACTCATGGGTTTGGACTGTGTTCAGGATTTGGCTAGTTGTGAACTTAGATAATTAGTTCCCATTGTATGGTTTGATAGATCTATTGGCCTGATTTTTATTTTAGCTTGTGATATTATGCATCATAGTTATGAACAACTATAAAATAAATATATATCATAAGCATGGAAAATTTATTTTAAATTCAAATACAAAATAACCTATGAATAATCAAATCCAAAGTGTAAAATATAAGGCAATTAAACTAAGTGTAAGACTATATACAAACATTCACAACCTAAGTACAAGATATGTATAATCTATACTCAAGTTTAAAATAAAATGTAATAGACCTATAAAAATTAAGAAAGGCAAACTAAAATAAAAATGTAATAATCAATTAAAACAAACAAAAAGAACCAAACAATAAATAAAATAAACAAACAAATAAAGAAAACAAACAAATAAATAAAATAAACAAATAAATTTAAAGAAATAAAGTTAGTTAACCAACCAATTAAAATAAAAGAAAAACAAATTAAACAAATAAACTAAAGCACAAGCAATAAACAATTAAGTTTAAGGAAGAGAAATAAACAATTGAAGCTAATAAAAATATATTATCAAAATAAACTAAGGAAAATACGAATTTAATAAATACAATATTATAAAACACACAAAGGTAAATAAACAAACTAAACCAACACAAATAACATTTTATAAACTAGTTAGTGACAATGTTAGAAATAAATAGAATACAAGAAAATAGTGAATTAGTGAAATTATTGATGTATTTGTAATAGAGGTGTTATTCTTGGGTACAACGTTTCCCCTAGGATATAAGTAGAAATAACAAAGGTAAAATAACACAAGAACAAATTCTACAAGGTTACCCTTAGGCTATAGGGAGAAACAACAAAGGGTATGATAGTAAAGTGTTGCCCTTAGGATATAGGGGACAACGACACAAGCAAGATGAAAAATGTTACCCCTAGGCCATAGGGGATAATGACATAAAAATAAATAGGGGGAATAGAAGAAATAGGAAGGGGTAGTCGAGATGACTCCATATGCTCTAGGAAAGTGGATGTTACCTACATATTCCCATAGACACTAGGTCCAATGTGAACTTCATGCCAAGTGTAGTTCTCCTAGGATATGGGATAGACAAAAAATTGATGATAAAAAAGAGGACAATTATAAAGGAATGTAGGAATGGTCTCATAAAATGATGAGTGTGTTGTTTGAGGTTTCTTAAAAACTAATCAGAGTATACTAAAAAGAGGGAGGTGATGCTCATAATCATGAAAGCATCTAACACAACAATTTAGTGCAAGTGTGAGAGCATGGTTTAGGCTAAAACCACACTAAAAGATGAAAGATGAGCATCTAATAATTAACTAAATTGATAATAGTTTTCACATCTATAGCTTGAAATGAAAATGATATCACACATTAGTGAGAGAATTGGCTAAGGTTACTTGAAAAACTATGAGAGCATATGAAAAACCAAGTGTTGATTAGTGCATCAAGTTCAAATACACAATGCTCACAAAATAGTGAGAGCATACAACTAAAAATAATATGGATGGGTAAACTAAAGGACAAGTGATTACTTGTGAAATATATAGAAGACCCACTATATTTAGGGAAAATAAAATGAAATTAAGTGCCAAAAGGTAACAAAAGTGGTGGCCGAGCTAACCTGAGATACCCTATGTATCAAAGTGTTACTTGCATAGTCTATTGTACTTCAAGCCAATGTAGCTCTCCTATAAATGGGAATAAAATGGAAAAGTGGTATATAAATGAAAATGGATATGTAAGATAGTCCATCCCCCCAAAAATTGAAGTCTTTATACCTCGCATGAAAATTTTAAGCCAATTTTCATGATTTTATGATTTTTAGGATTATCCTAGGTCTTTTCAAATGTTTATGGGTTTTGAAATGTCTTTAATGTATTTATAATTTTTAAGGTATCTTAGCTCATTATATATTGACAATATACCACACAAAAAGTGGTGAGAACATGGTTTAGGGTGATCACCAAATGGTGAAAGTGTTCAAACTTAACTTTCTCATAAAATGGCAAGAGCGTCAAACAAGGGTGGTCAAGATGACCTCAAAAGATATTAAACACTACCTACATAGTACAAATAGACCTTAAGCCACTATAGTTTCCCCTACATCAAGGCATTTAACTAAGTAACAATAAGTTCATGAATATGTAAATGAAAAGGCATGACACAATGATGCAACAATTCATGGTAAAGGGGTTATTCTTAGGCTATAAGAAATAATGATAAGGGTCAATGATAATAATTTTCTCAAAGGTAGATATAATTAGTAGCATAAATAATGATATAGAATTTAATAAATAATAAAATATTTATTTGTCAAGACCATTGTCATAGTAATTTCATATATTACCATTGAATGAATGCCTTCAAAAGTCTAAATCTAAATCAATTGTTAAAATTGCATCTGATATCAACCACTAAAAGTGCCTAGAGTATAAATGAATTAGAACCAAGGCCAATAGGGTTTAGGTAAAAATAACTAGCAGTCAATAGGTTAAGGCATGGTCAAAAAGGTATATGGGTAAAATATGAAGAATGATTAAATTATGACATAACCTAAATGATCCTTGTAGATAATAGTTAAAGTCTCTCAAGCATAAAAATGTTTGAGTTGCATTATGTTCATAAATTTGTCAAGTTCATCTCATTCTATTGTGGCTAGTTTTATGTTCTAAAACTGTAGTTAATAATAACTGCATAAGGCCCTCACCAATTAGGTTGAAACTTTCCTTTCTTTTTTTTCAATCTCAGCATTGATGTTTTTTATTTTATTTTAGTACAAAATCACCAAGTTTGAATTCTCTATGCTTTAAGCACTGATTGTATTGGCCCTGTAATCTATTTTGGTATGCTTAAAGGTTATTCAAGGTAGACATGTGCTTTCCATTTAGTATATCTAGATCTTGAAAATGAGATACTATGTAGTCCTCATCATTAATGTTATGATGCAATGAAATGTAAAGAGAAGGCAACTTGATCTCAATAGGAAGAATGGCCTTAGTGCCATAAATAAGGGACTATGGGGTATCTCCTATTAGAGAAAAACAAGTGGTATAGAAGGCCCAAAGGGCATTGAATATTTGAAAGTGACAATTATGACAAACATCATTGAAAATATTCTTAAGGATATTCATAATGGATTTGTTATATGCCTTAGCTTCGTCATTGCCTTGTGGGTAATAGGCAATGGAAAAGTGTTGTTTGGTATGGTATTAGTCATAAAGGGTTTTCACATCTTTATTTTTAAATGAACTACCATTATCAAATATAATGTTAGAGAGGATACCATAACATAAAATAAGATTGTTATATATGAATTTGGAAATCTACTTACCAAACATGTAAGTGAGGAGAATGGATTCCACCCACTTGGGGAATATTTTTTAGTAGTAGGCACATGTTTGTGGCCATATGAGGATGTAGGATTTATCTTTACTATGAGGTTGAGTCCCCAAAGTGATAATGGCCATGGTGTTTTCTATGGTTTAAGCATTTTAGCTGGAGCATGGATCAAATTATCATGCTTCTGACACTTCACACATTTTTTCACATAGGTAGTTATGTCAATTTACATAGTCAACCAATAATAACCAGTACACAATAATTTATTGAAAAGGATGGCCCCAATAGTGTGGGACATACAGACTCCTTCATGAACTTCCATCAATGTTAATCCTAATTATACCAAAGATAAACAATGAAGTAGGGTTCCATCACAGATTCTATGATACATGGTAGGTTGAAGTAAGGCATAATGGGAGGCTTTATGGATGAAGGATTTTTATATTGTGGGAAAGGTCTAGGGGAATGATTTATTCATGGAGGCAATCATATGTTTTGAAATACCAAATAGACATGGGACCAATAATATCATGAACCATCTTGAAAATTTCTTATTCATAAACCAATGCTAGGAGATGTTACATAAGAAATTTATAGTCTCTAACTTTCTCAATATATGAATCATAGAGCCAATTGTATCCATGACATCAATTATTTTTTAACTAGCCCTAGGTATCCATTTAAACTAAAGATTGACAATTTTTTGTTTAAGAGTGTCAACCATACCTTTATAAGGTACCAACTTCTTATCCTTTATCTAGTATTAGTTTTTAACCTGATTGATTATAAGTTATGAACCACTATGAACTAGTAAATGTTGGATATTCCACTATAATAATTGGTAAATCCCTACAATGAGTGTTTCATATTCAATTTTATTATTAGTACATGGAAAACCAATGTGAAAAGACTTAGGAATAAGATCCCCTTATGGCATGATAAATAATATGCCACTCCCTGATCCACATGTTGTGAAGGAGCCATCAAAGTACATTTTCCACTGTTAGGCTTCAAGAGGTGCTTCTATGATGGTCATGATGGATTCATCTAGAAACCAAAATATAAGAGGTTGAGTATTAGGAAGAGGAGAATCTACAAGCTTATTTATGAGTACCCATCCCTTAATGTATTTTTCATTGATATAATCAATCTCAAATTCACTTAAGAGAATGATCCACTTTGCCATGTGGCACGATAAAGTTGTTTTAGATAGTAGATAATTGAGTGAATCTACTTTGGAAATCATAATAGTCTTATTGTTCAACATGTAGTGACATAATTTTTGAGCTATGAAAACCATAGCTAAATAAGATTTCTTGATTGACATATAATTATGTTCATACGTGACCAATGTTTGAACTAGGTAGTAAATGGCATGATATTTGTCCTATTCATCATGTTGTGTTAGAAGTGCCCCCAAGGCATTTTTAGTAGTTGATAGATAAAATAAAAATGCTCTTCTCAATGTAGGTGGCATAAAAATAAGTGGATTGGCCAATAATTCTTTGAGATAGTCAAATGGTTTTTAGAAATATTCATTCCATGAGAAAGTGGTGCCCTTATTTAGAAAGTGTGTAAAAGGATGGAATTTTTTGACCAATTGTGAAATGAAGTGTCAGATTGACTGTATGTTTCCCTAAAAATTGTTAAGTTACTTCAAGGTATATAGTGGAAAAATATTAGTTTTAGCTCAAAATTGGTAAGATAAACTTTAATACCCATATGAAAGACAATAAAACCTAACAAATTACTAAAATTTAAATAAATACACACATTTTTGGGTTGAGCTTAATGTTTTACTCTCAAAGTCATTCAAATATCTTGAGAAGCATGGTTAGATGGTCAGATCAGGTCTTAGATTTACCTAGGATACCATTGACATAGTCCTTGACAATACCATGTATCATATAATGAAAAATCACTATTATGACCTATTATATTACTCTTGCATTATTGAGTTTGAATGGAATCACCTTATAACATAACTTTCCCCATAGAGTGGTGAATGTTATTTTGTGTTGGTCCTATGGTGCAATCTTAATTTGGTTCTATCCTAAAAAACCATCCATAAACTAAATCATTGTATATCTAGCCATGGAATTAATAATCATGTCAATGTTTGGTAAACGAAATTCATCCTTTGGATAGGCATTGTTAATATTCTAAAAATTAGTTTATAATCTGATACCCTCTAGATTCTTGTTGATTGGTACTATATTAGAAATATATTTTGAATAATCAATAAGTTAAATGAATCTCACATCTAAGAGTTTCTCCAACTCTTTCTTGACTAATACAAAAATATAAGGATACATTTTTCTTAGCTTTTACTTAATTAGTTTGACATCATGGTGTACAAAAAGTGGATATACAACCAAGGTTGGATCTAAACCTTGCATATCTAAATAGTCCCATGTAAATATACAAATGAATTCCCTCAAAGGGGTGTAAAGACTTCACATTCCTCCTTGGTGATGGGTGCAACTAATTTAATCCATTTTGAATCCTCCAGGGTCCTAATGTTGACCTCAAATGTGTCCTCCATAAGGAGTGTAGAACCATCTTCTAAAAGAGTTGGAAAAATGATAAACTAATTGGCAATGTTATAGTTATTTGGTTGGATTGGTTCTTATATGATCTACTCCAAGGCTTATCACTCTTCAATACTAATTTTAGATCCATACATAAACCTTAGACTAATGGTCTCTTATGCTTCATGTGAAGAGGGGTGAACATCCCTATCTAATGGCCCCTGAAACAAGTTTTCACTAGGAGACTTGCCTTTTTATTTACTTTTTTCCTAGTTTGAAAGTATCTCAAAGAGGTTTTCACTTTTAGACCTTAAAGTTTGTTTTTATTTTTTATTTTATCCAAGGAAGTTCACCCATTCTTTAAAAAAGATAGTAGGATCCAAATTGATAGAGAAACCCTATTTTTGATCTCCTAAAGGAACATGATCCCTCAAATGCAAAAAGTCAAAAATGGCCTCGTCATTCTTGAACTCATCAAGTGGCATTATCAAATATTTTTGGTCTTAGTCTATCAATTAGGGTGATAAAGGGTAAATGGTGAATTGTGAATGCCAATATTAATAGTACATATGAAATAAGGGTTAAACAAATTGGTATTGGTAAGGTTATCATAGATGCTATAATTGGACCCTATGTCATTGCCAGAATCATCCTTACTAGTCAATAGTGTAAGAACTTGAATAAGGTAATCAAGGTCACCTTAGGTAGTTTAAATCTAATAACATGCATTCCTTTATACTTGGTCATGGAAATTATCTCAAGTTTTCCTTGATAATGTGCCCCTAAGCTTCTACCTTGATGCTTGGTTATTGATAATCCAATTAGGGATAATATACTTGGCACTTTGGTAATAATCAACTAGATTATCATTATAAAGCCATGAATCATCTTTGTCTAAAGGGTCCTATTCTAAGCTAGAAACTAGTTTGAAAATAATGGGTTTAGTGAGAATATTAATTCCCTTAGCATACCATTCCATGTGAGTAGTCTTGGATTTGGGTCTCCCATAGGCTTTAGGGTTCTGATGTAATTTGGCAATATGAAATGAGTCATGATTATTGTACTCCCTTATACCTTTGTCATATATGTTAAAATGCTTAACTATCTCTAGTAGAGGTGCAAATAAAGTTGAATCTAGGATTTTAGGGTCGATGTAATTGGATTTGGGCTCTGATTCAATGGCTTTTTCTTTATCAAATATTTATCTGTTAGTTTTTGGCACAAGATTTAGGGAAAAATGGTAATTATGGATTTTATACTTTGCCTCAAGATGTTTGTGAAATTGGTAAGGTTGGAAATCAAATGGTATGGTTACTTCCATCCATAAATAGGGAAATTTGAGACATTAATATAACATGGAAGGTATGGCCCTGATTTCATGAATCCACGATTAGCCCAAGAACAAGTTTTATAATAACTCTAGGTCAAGAACATGGCAAAGAGTATCATGGGTTAAAGGCCCAATGAACACTAGTGAACTGATGGTTCCTTGTGATTCATGTTCCTCATTATCAATAATGGTATCTAGATGAATATTGATTGCTATGTATTCAAGATGCTTCTCCAAATTTAGAGACACAATGTTTAGGCTCGAACCATAGTGTACAAGGAAATGTTTAACCATATGTATAGTTATATCAACCTTGATGTATAAAGGGTTGTTATGTAATGTGATAAGGGATGATATATCACCTTGATCAAAGGTAATTCATTAGCTAGGGGCCAAATTTCCTATCATAGCTTGAAATTTATCTGCTTTAATGTCATTAGGTACAAGGGATTGTCTCAAGTATTCATTAAGTATGATCTTGTGAATGTTATATTTATGAAACAAATTGATGATGGATATTTGCATAGGTGTATTCTATAGCTATTCCATAATGTCATAGGTTTTATCTTTGATATTGGTGATTGGATTTTTCTTTATTAGTATATAGGTTTAGATGGGTTCATTCATGGAATTAAGATGTGAGACTTGGATTGTTGAGTGGTGATTACACAATATCTATTAGGTACTAGGCCTTTATAACTAGATGAAGAGGTAAAAGGGCCTAGAATGTTAATCCTTAGGTGGTATTGACCTTAGCCACTAATATGGTCTAAAGAAGGATTATCAACACAGGGTAGTTAGTAGACATTTTAAGGCATTGGTCTAGGTTGATTGGTATTTGGTCAATGGTTGATGGCAATGCTAGAAATATGACCACATATGACATGTCTTACAACATTATTATGAGTATATGCAATGACATGATGGCCTCTTTGGTTTTATTGATTAGTTTAACCTTAGTTTTAACCATTATGTTGTTGCTAACATTTTTTTATTACAATGGTGTTCTTTATTGTTGTTATTATTATTGTTATTGTTGTTATTGATTTTTATTTTTTAGAAAGGGGTTTTGATAGATACCCAAGTTATGATTATATGTAGAAGCATGGGTATCCCACTCTATCTCTCAATTCTCAAGCATGTTCTTGATCAAGTATTAACTATATGAAATAGTTTATAGAATGTTCCTTGACACAATGGTACTCACAAAACTCATGCTCTTTATACCAGTTAGGAAAGAGAATTCCTTTAGGAAAAGGCTTTGACGTAGGATAAATAATCATATTATCTTGAAAAAACTTTTCAAATATGAACTTGATGGGGTTTTTGAGGTCACTGAATGATATGGATATGGGTGGTCATCTCTTTAGAGAAGGAGTTTGTAACTGTGAAGGATTTTATAGAAGGTTTTATGAAGGTCTAAGCTAAATGAATGGAGGTGGTGGTTGATTAATTCATAGATTTAAATGATCAAACACTCTTTGAACCATTTGGACATGTCATGATTTAGTGACCTGCTACCAAAAACATTCTTTTTATGATTGTAGGCTTTTGGTTTTTTTAAATTATTAGCATGTGCTGGCATTGAATCTGATATATGGATAGGGTTTTGATTCTAATTATGGATTTGGTTATGTTTTTGGCCTTGATGTTAGTTTTGGCTCTACTTTTGATTGGAAAAATATAATTTGATAATCCCTTTGTTGAAAAGGGCCTTTTCAATCTATATACCCTTCTCAATAGCTTATTCAAATGTGTTAGTATATTTTAGCTTGAGATGATATGATATCTTGCTATGTAAAATCTAGATAAATATTATAGCCAATTTTTTGTCTAGTAGATTACGAGTGAACCAAATATCAAGTAACCTCCACCATTTTAAGTAACCAATAAAGCTTTCACCACTTCTCTATTTTGCCTGACCCAAATTTAACACTACAATCTCATGTTTCAGATTGTATGAGAAATGTTTGACTAACTTCTCTAAAAGGTCATCAAAGTCTAGCATATAATTATTTGGTAGTTCAAGAATCCATTCCAAGGATTATCCATATAAAATTTTAGTAAAGAGGAGAAGAAGATATATATTATTGTAGGCCACTAGTTGGAAATAAATAAATAATTATTTTAAATGCTCTTTTGGGTCACCATTACCATTATATTTATCAAGTTTGGGTGGATTATAACCTGGAAGAAAATGTATTTGGAGGTAATCCATATTAAATAGATAAAATTATATCTCTTATAATTTTAAATTATTTGTTTGCTTCCCAATTTGAATGACTTGAATCACATCCTTCATTTGTTACAACTATTGGGTTAGGAAGCTAGATGGTATGACCTGCTATGGTTGGGGTTGTAAAGTTAAAGGTGGATTACCTTGATTGGGGTATGAAGGAATAGTATATTAGGTAATTTTTTTTATTGGTAGAATAATTAAGAATACATATTTATGCATTAGGATTATACTATTTGTACGGTATACATTTTTATTGGTAAACATTTTAGCTAGGGTTTAAAACATGGATTTGATTTACAAACTATAGTTGTGGTAGAGGCATTTGGTTAGGTGGAATGTACTAGTAGTAATAGGTTTAGATAGGAACTTGATATGTAATTATTGAAACCTATTGTATAAAGGGTACCCATTTCTAGCTAAAGCCATACTATTGACGGTGTTGCAAGTTAGATCCCTATGGTAAATGAGATACCCTTTGAGTAAATGATAACTATTACCTAATAGGTACCTACTGTATGTTAGGATTTTGTTGTTGGGTAAACATGTATTATTTATTGGACACTTACTAGAGGTTAGGTATTTTTTTGACCAACCAACACTCTTTATTGACCAATAGGAACACATTGTTGATTAAGCATCATTTGTGATGTTTATGGTATATTGGTTTATACTTGTGTTAGAAGAAAATTAGTTTCCACCTATTGATGTGGTGTAGTGTTCAACACTTTTTAAGGTAGCACATTGGTCTATTTTTGTCTACTTTCCCCTTGTTGCATGTTTGAGGAAGCTACTAGTTGAAGAGTGGATTCTTACTATGTTTGGGAACTAGGCATACCTTTCCCTTATTATTGTAAGCAAATTGAGGTATTAGTTAGAGGAAATTTTCTTGTATTGATATGCAGTATATTAGACCCACTTTGGTTAAAATTGGGATGCACTTGCATGTTATCCACTATGTTTTGTGTGAGGTCTTCTACAAGAGTTACAATTTTTTTTATCATAATTGGGACATTGTAAATGTCTCTTACCAATGTGATTCGGATAAAGGGGTCTATGTTATAATTTACATAGCCCAAATAATTAGTTTTTACTCTTATTAGGGGAGATACGTCTATGAGTGGCTTGTTTGAAATGGTCATGGCATTGAAGTTTCGATCTAGGTTAAGGTATGTTAGATATGCTTGATGTACCTATTAACTTTATCAGTCACCATTGTTTCCATCATTGAGTATGTTAAAGTTCATAAGGTATTTTATCATAATTTTCATCCTTTAATTATTTCATATATGATTATTTGAGTCATATTAAATTCATATTGAGGTCATATTGACATTTTCCCTTAGTCTAGGAGGTTAATTGCAAGAATTAAGCATTTATTGTGCCTTCTTAGTATGTTTTAAGAATTTTTTGAAAAAGTTAAGGTATTTTTGAAAAAATTAAGGATAATTTTGTTTTAATATCTCCCATGCATGTAATCAATATATATTATTAGTTAGGTTTTGGTTTTTATAACCATTTCTTGGTTGACCATCTCAAGCTTTTAAAATATGCCAAGGCATGGTTAAAGGAAATTAAAGAAAATTGAAATTAAAATAAGGATGGAAAATATGTTGAGGTTAAGAATAAGTTTAAAGCCTTAAATAAATTATTTTAAGATGACATGCATGTATCTACAATATTTTTGAAGATATTTTGGTGATCCAACTCATATGCAAGGATGCAGGGGTAGTTTTAATGCATTTTCAAAAGCAAAAGATTGGATTTTTATTGGTTTATAGGTGGATAAAATATTAGGAACAAATTTATAAAATATATATATGTTTATTATAAATTTTATAGTGGTTATGAACTCAATATTCTTAAATTATGCTAAGATAGCTCAAATCTCTCTCAAAATTAATTTTCAAGCTTAAAATTACCCCAAAACCAATGTAATATCTTGGTGGAGATGTTGCATGGATTGGAATAGTTGATAAGTAGGGTTAAGAGGGTGTTTTAATCCCATATCATGGTGTTTAGTAGTATACATAAGGATAGATATTTATGAACAATTGTTAAGAATCAATATTTCTCCAAAACCCTATCTAGAGAACATGAACTTTGAAAATTTGATATTTTGAAGTGTTTTTTAGATTTATAAAGCATGATGAGTTATTTTTATGACATATCCATTATATTTATATACATTATACCAATTTAAAATTATTAAAAAATGTCTTGTATTTGGAAAATGGACCTAGATGACAAACATGCATGAGAAATGAGCACATACAGGACTACAAAGCTAAAATTGAGTTTTTGGAATTGAAAATGAACTTTAAATGATTTTAAAATGTTATGGGGTTAATAAAATCATTTAAAAAAATTAATGGGCTCCTAATACCATTTATATCTCAAAATATACATTTTTTTTACCAAATTGGCATGTTTGCTACCCTAAGAGAACCTAGAAATACAAAAAGGAGCATAACTTGAGTTATATTAATCCAAAACAAATAAAATTTGAAATAAATGTGGATGGAAATATTTAAATTTTTTTGGTATTAATATCATGTTTTAATATATCTTATAAGAGATAAAATTTAAAATTATAGGCTTGTATATGTAAAAATGTTGAAAACTAGTTCTCAAGAAGCCCAAAAGTGCAATAACTCATGTTTTATTGATAAAAATGCATTAAAAATTTGTATGTAGGTGTTACAAGGTTTTATAAATGAAATAAAGTTGTTTTAAACCTTTTTAAACCATAAATTAAGGAACTAAATAAGAGATATATCTCTCTCAAGAGCTTCTCAAGTACTAATGGAGGTCAAACCTACAAGTTTGAACTTAGTCATCATCAAGAGCCATGAAGGACATTATGAGAGGTCCAAAATAGATTATATCAGGTATATGATTCATGATTTAACCTTTAATTTTAGTTTTTAAAGTTTTTGATCATGCTCATATAAATTTTAATACAAAATAAGAATGTGAACATGGTAAAAAAAGTTATCAAATGAGGAGCTAAAGTTGTGAATCATCAATACACCATCATAACTTCCATGAAAAATAAAACCTCAAAAACCTCAAGAATATCATATTTAACCTCTACACCAAAATAAATGAGAATAATTTAAATAAATTAAGGACTTATAAAAGTGGAGTTTTATCATGCAATATTATAGGAGTTGGTTGAAAATAAAATGGAGTTTCATCATGCAACTTGATCTTCAACAACCTCAAGCCTCCAACAATAAATTCCATGCCCCCCTCATAATTTGGAGACTTAAAATAAACTAATGATACATTAGAGATGAAATAAGATGTGAATTGAAATTTACTTCAGTTATGTTTTAGTTTTAAGCCTTAATGAGGGCATTAATGACACGTTTGCATGATTTTCCCTTCACTAAGGACTCGTTTCACTATGCATACTTTTTTTTAAAGTAATTTTATATACCTCTATCTGGTTGTGTCTCATCCATACCAAATTTAGACATGTAAACATATTATTGAGAAATAAATAAACTATTTTTACCTTTTCATATATTGGTTATTATTTGAAATTAATGAATTGTTGATATAATCTTGTGATAATTACATACTATCCCTGATTTATGTATAATTTTGTGAATGTTTATGTAGTAAACTTGATCTTGTACAAGTTGTAGTTTGTGTCTCTAAGAGTTTATTTTGAATACTTTATAAAAAATAATTATACATAATATTCATTGGTGAGTATTGAGTTGTGTATATGTGAGTACTCTTTGATCTCATTTTGTGTGTGTCTAAACAAGCTGAGGTATTAAGTTTTGGTTCATCATCCCATAGTTAGTCATAGAAGTATATTAATTTCTCTCTCTTTTCATTTTCAAGAAGTATTTTAGGTGAGGATCAAGGTGATTCATCAAGGGAACCAACCTTTTATGGAGGTTTACTTCCATTATAAGACACCTAAAACCTAGAAGTTATCCCATCGTGTCAATTGGGTGAGGAAGCCTGAAGACCTTTTTCAAGGGTGTAAGCTCAATTTGACAATAATACCTATTCTAATTGGTCATCCATTAGACCTTTCCCTTTTACAAGAGCATTTAGGCCCTATTTAGGTATTGCTAATAAAGCTTAATTATAACTAGTTGAATCATATTCAAACTATTGGACATGAAGCATGTTTATAGGTGTTATAATCAAGCTAGATATACTTTCATGTGGGAAGTCTATTATGAATTTGGCTCCTACTTCTACTACCCTAACTAGAATTTCATATTTTTTTCTAGTAAGTGATGACCAAAAAATTATAGAAAATAACTTAGTAGCATGGTTACATAGTAAGGCTATTATTTTTGGCTTTGTTTAATGATAGGTGTCATACTAAAAAGGTATTGTGCCATTTTTTCTTGCTCTTAGCCTAGATAAGAAGGTGAATTAACTAGGTATTATGATAGTGGGTCCTGATCTTGTTCTACATATAGGGTAGTGTAAGAGGGATATGGATCCAAATCATACACTACATTATTTCCATAAGGTTCTTAAATAAAGGGGTCACTAGTAACAAATTTATCATAATCTGGATTATATATGGTCCCACTACATGTATAGAGAGGCATGTTTGGATTTATGACTAGGTCCCTCAAAAAGGTCTAGTATGGAAAATTAATGAGGTATGAGGAAAACAACATTTAGCTCTTTAAAAGAGGTCCAAAGATGAAACATCTATTTTAGGTCTAAGGCATAGGTAAAATGAAAACATGAAAATTGGTCTTTGGAAAAGTGTTTGGGTAAGTTAAAATGATCATGATCTAGGTATAAAAACTAAAAATAAAGGTCTTAGGTCTTTATTCAAAAATCATAAAGCTAGACTTCTAAACTATGTTGAAAGTGTGAAAAACAATGCTAGGTCTATGGTTAAAAGTCACAAAGCTAGACTTGGAAACAAGACAATCTAAATAAAAACATAAAAACAATCTAATTTTAAGGTAATTAACTTAGAAAAAATTGGTAATTAGCTCATAAAACTTGGTAATTAGCTCAAAAAACTCGATAATTATCTTAGAAAAATCAATAATTAGCTCAAAAAAGACTCTTGGCAAATGAAACTAAGACATTTTAAAACTTGACACAGAACTTTAAACTAGGCACATGACAACAAAAATTCTATAAGTATAGGCAAATGTATTTAGATCAAATGAGAAATCAATCTAAGTAACACTTTCCAAACATAAAAGGTAAACTAGCTAAGCCAAAATTAGACAAGGCTTCAGTGTATACCTAATTAATTTAGGATCTAAACTTTGAAAGATTGAATTTCAAATTTAATATAAAAGACTTAGATTTTATAAAGGTTAATAAACTAGACTCAAATGGGTAGCATAACCCCGTGTTTTTGAAAACAAAGGTATGAATAGTTTTGAACTTGGTTTTAAATAAGGTAAGTGTTTTAGAATAAAATTAGTAGTGTAACAACACTTTTTTGAACAAGTGATATAAATTCTAGTTTTAAAAAACTCCAAGGGAAATGTTTGGAACAAAATAGACAGTGTAACACCTCTTAGTTCAAAGTGGTGTGTAAAATGTGTCTTGATTTAAAGGTTTTGACTCATTTTGACTTTGGTACATAAACAATTTTAGACCCAAAATTACATGTTGTTAAAATGAAAATAGAAAAAACACCTAAGTGCATGTCCTATCCCTAAAACTTATAATATGTGTATTGATTTTGCTAAACTCCTCACTGATATACCAATGTTTAAAAGGAATTAAGTGTTAATCTAAAAATTAAATAGTTCATGTGAGTAGAATTTTTAATCCCCCCTCTATCTCCCAAGCATTCGTACATGGAAAGGAACTTGGATTGATGAAGCGCTCAACATTTGACAAGATATTTTGTAGCAAAGTTGTGTTCATCTAAAATCTACAATTTTTGCAATTATCTAAATGGTCCCACATATGGATAAAAAAGGGTGTATCATGTCAATTGGTTTCAAACTTTCTAACTTGTTATGTAAAGGTCTAGTCCTTTTCACAATGATTTTATCCATTTACTATTTAGTTAATTTTGATGCTTAGAGTGAAGTGATATAGGTTTTTGTTAGAACTATCAGGATAACCACTCAACCACTATTCAATTCTAGTAATACATGCCAAATATATACCCCACCAAGGAGTTGGGTTGGTATGATGTTGGGAGATGAAACCCCAAGTCAATGTACCCATAAAGAACATGTGAGGAGGTGATGAACTCCTATCCACAGGCCAATGTGGAAAAATAAATAAATGAAAATTTGGAAGAACTTTAGGATTGTTTTTCATTGAAATATTGAGGAGAGCATATGAAAATTTTATTTCATTCCTAGACTCAACCAAAAAAGTCAAGAAATAAGGAATTTTTTATTACCTAAGTTCCCTAAAGGGGATGGGGGGAGAGCATACAAGAAAAGTTTATTTTTCCAAAAGGAAGTTAATCTAAGAAATTGAAACTAATTAACAAATAATAAATGAACAAAAAAAGGTAAAATATCTTAAGAGCTCTCATCTAAGGTGGTTGTTCAATTTAAATCACTAAAGAAGATGTGAATAAAATTTTGGCCCCTTGGCTTTGTTATTTTCTCTTGTAAACTTGGAATATAAAAAGCAAAGTTTGTTAGGTAAATTTTAAGCAATAAAACATAGTGGATGTGAAATTTTGATGTGATTAGACCTCATTTTCTTCACTTAGTTTCCTATAAAAATGTTAGGGGGTTCACTTATTTTTATAAAAAAGAGTTAACTAATAAATAACTTATACTTTAAAACTCTCAAGTTTTTTATACAGAGTGAAGTCATCAACTTCTCAACAGAGTGAAGTCACTAATTTATGAATAGAGTGAAGCCATCAATTTCTTATGGAATATAATAAATAAAATAATGTTTTGGATGAATTAATCATTAGTCAAGAATAAAGTCATATTTATGTTAGTCAAAGTAATTGATGAGGGTTAAAAATAGAGAGAAATCAATGGATTCAAGAGAAAATTTACATGGCAAAGTCATCAAAACACATGATCAAACCTACCATTTTCATTCCTTGAATTTGTCATTTACATAGAGGATGATTCAACATAGTTTGATGTCACCGATTTCATAATAGAGTGATGTATCCATTTTCTATGAAGTCACTAATGTGAAGTCTTTATTTCCTAAAAAATAAATAATCATAAAATAGAGGATAAAATAAGTGAAGTCACCATTTATCAGGGCAAAGTCATCAATTAGTGTTTAAATAAAATTATAGGAAATTTGGTCAAAAAAATAAAAACTTGAAGTTGTGAGTGATATTTTTAATATTTTTAAGGTTCCACATCACTCATTTGGTCCATGCAGGGTGACGGTCCCACCGAGTGTGACATTATTTAATCTTAAGAATACGAAGAGCCAAAATATCAGTAGTTCCTTGTTAGTGAATATTAAGAGAATTCAAATAAAATAATACAATAGAAACTAAACTAATCTTTTCTAAATACTTGGTTGAGATTAACATAATGAAAACAAATATAAATAGAATATAAAATATAAAACTATGTTACCTCACTTATCAGAACCAGTGCTCATTTTTAGCATAAAGGATGTTCTTACTCAGCTTGTGGGAAATAGAGACTTTGATCAATGTAATTTCCTTTTTGGCAGCACCTCTCTGTGACCACATGAGGCTTTTCTTGGATTGGATTAGATTGGTGTGTGAATATTATTAAATCAATTTAGAATTATAACATTGATTGAGATCTTTTTGAAGGAATTCCTGTAAAATAACCTTACACACAAAAGCTTTTTGGAAGAGAGTGAGGGCACTGGTATTTATAATATTAAAACTAACTTTAAACCTAGTGAGGTTAGGTTTATTTTTAGTCTTTTTTGTGTTTAGATTAACCTTGGTCAAGTTTAGACTAACCTTGGGTTGCGTCAAAGTAGTTATGAAGGCTTGACAACTCATAAAAGATATTTATGAGCCATGACAACTAATAAAATATATTATTGAGGTTGTGACTCACCTTTTCTTTGAATTTTAGGCATTTAATAAAAGATATTCTTAACTCCCTTGACTTTTATCTCATCTTTATTAAAACTTTCATTTTTTATAAAATACAATTCCCTAATTGAGCTTGGAATTTTTACTTAAGTAATTAATTGGAGTTTGATTTTTAATTAATCATACTTAGGGTATTTGGCATTTATGGATTATTTTATTATTTTAAATAGATCTATAGGCCTAATTTATTAATTTGATAGGTCATAATTTTACTAAGGTTGAAACCAAGATAGGTTATCATTGCATACAGGGTAATACCTCAAATAAGGAAGCCTCAACACATTTTTGAGTAGTTATATCCCATGCTCAAACAAAATTGGGAAATCTAGTGACTTCTAGGCTTAAATTATGTCATTTGATAGAAATCAATATGATATCTAATTTAGATATGAAAGTGGAAGAAAATGAATTTCTACACTTATAACTCCTTGACTATGATTTTTAGCTCTCTTTGGTATTTGAAACATTTTCCTTGATTTCAAGTCCTTATTCTTTATCTCATGTGTATAGTCTCATCTTATCCTCATGGGACAAGAGAGAACCAACCAAATCATAAATGATGATAGTGTTAATGTCCTTAAAATATTCAATATTGATCATAATATTATCCATATTTGACTTAAATATCTCAAAATATTCCTTACTACAATGCTATCTTAGATAATTTCTCCATAAACCCTGATTTTATGTACTAAGTCATTTACCCTTATGTAATAATATCTAACTCTTTTAGAATTTGACATTCTTAAATTCTAAAAAATAATTTTAAGGGTTTATATATTTTATTATATTACCTTAATATATCCTTGATATGCATTTTACAAATTATTACATTTCCATGGTCATTATTACAAACTTTAGTTATTGGATAAATGCTTGGGTCGATGGCACTATGAAGATAAAGAAATGTTGTGCATCTACCTTTTCTTCATATATTTTTATTATTTTATGATATTGTGTCAAGATGTTATAATATTTGGGTTTTGTATATCCATGGATAAAATTATCCCAAAATACTTTCCATATAAGAATTCATTTCAACTGACCTCTCCAATACTCAGTTTTTCACCTTTGAAAACATGAATAGTCATGGAAACATTATTCACTAAGGATATTATTTATTATACTAATGGCTTGAAACCATTTTGAAATTTTTTTGAACATTGATATGATACCTATTAACAATTTTGGTCACCATTGAAGGAACAACTTTTATTTTTTAGTGCAAGGTTTCACGGCAGGCATGAAGGCTTTTTAAAGTTTTGGTTTAAGTTCAGTAGGAAGAATGCAAAAGGAACTTAGCATATTTTCAAAATAATCCTTCATGAGAATTGTTTAAGATTTAGTATTTGGAAAATTATTTACATTTGTGTTGTGGCCAATTATAGCTTTTGTTCCAAATAAAAGATCTAAATAGGATTTTTGAGGTTATTCTATTTTAGGTCTTTAAATAAAATGTTCAAAGAAAATATTTGGAAGAGGCTGCAAAGAGGGGTTTGAAATTGAGTTTTTAACAAAGATGTTGAAGACCAATTTGTAAGGAGATGCTAAAGTTACAAGTCCCAAACATAAAATTTGAAGACTTCATGAGAATTGTTCAAAGTTTAGTCTTTGGGGAAATTATAACAAATAGTTGGATCTTTTGCTATGAATAGAAATACCAAAGGTCAAAGAGTAAATATAAGCTATGAATAAGAAATAATTTCAACCCTCATTCAATTCTTTAACCTTTCCCAGAGCCACATGTCAGCATTCTGTAGTACCAAGCCTATTAAAAAAGTCCTTTTAGACTTAGCAATTTTTAAAATGCCCCTATGTAAGCAGGTATGTGGGATCTTAGCAAATTGGGGCCCCATAACCATCCATGAAGTTGATAAAATATATCAAATTAGTGGGTTAGTGGGATTATTCCATGTCGAAAATAATTACTACATCACCGAAGGATGGTTTATCAATAAATTATTTTATTTCTTCAACACTTAGTCAATTTTTAAAGGATTTCCTAGAGCCATGTGTCACTATCCTAGCATCCCCAAGATTATGTAAGAACTCTTTTAATACTTAGTCAATTTTCAAGAGGTTTCCTAAAAAATATCCACATCAACAAAACTTTGGGTTATCAGGATAACAAGATGATACCATGGGTTGTGATCATGGAGACCCAACATCTCAGAGCCATCCATATGAATGTAAATTAGATTGGAAGGTGGGTAAGTGGGATACTTCCACATATCACAATCCATGACCCAACATCTTATAGATGTATATATATTTTTAAATCCCTTAGGTAAGTGGGTTAGTGAGATGATGTCATGTGATGAAATATTGGTTCTCTACAACCCTAGGGTGGTCCATGTAAGCCCAATAGTGTGTCAAATCCCTGAATAAGTAAGTGAGTGAGATGATTCTATGCGGTAAGATATTGATTCACTATGGGGGAATAGTTAGCATGCACTTAATAGCTTTGACCAAGAAATAAATGAGTGAGAAGAGGACATGTGGATGGAGACTAATCTGAAAGGGTTTGCTAACATCTAAGTTAAAACTATATAAGGCAAGTTTCATGGCTTGTTTGACCGTAAAAACCAAAAACATATAGGATATAGACTATGTAATTGTATTGTTTCACCAAATCAATCTTACAATGGCCTAATATTTAGAATCATGGCATATCTCAACTCTATCTAGTATAGTGGCCAGAAAAGGTGATGATCAAGACCCAGTCATCATAGTATGGCATGCACATTGTGATCGAATAGAGAATAATAGAAATAAAAGCTACATCTTAAAATGGGCCTAATAGGCAGTTAGGATGGCATAGATTGAAATTCATAATAAAATTTTCCCACTTCTTAGAGCCACCTTTCCTAATCATGATTCAAATATTTAATCTCTTTGTTAGTGGGAAAGACCAGTCAAGAGCCCAAGATCTCTAATTTTTCCTATATAAGTAGGTAATTTGTAATGGAGAGGGATTACTCTTTACAACACATAAATTCTATAAAAATTGATCTAACTTTGATCCTCAATCTAGGTATGGTGAAGATCTACTATGATAAACACTTATATTTTTCCTCTAAACTGAATATATGTTGATTTTCATCCTTCTCAATACTACAAATAATGTGTGTCCATGGTGGTTTGATGAATTCTATGATAGAGTCTAAAAATTCCTTTCATTTATCCCATCTTTTACATTTTTGTAGGTTTTTAGTAATCTTATAAGGTCATATGAAGTATGCCACATGGTATTACAATGGTTGATTGTGGAAAACATTCACTAGTTTCTCCTATGAGACTTCTTGTTCATACCTCTTAGTTAATGGCTTGACCATAAACTTCATATCAAAACACTGATGCTTGGAGACTCGTGTTGAGTTGTGAAATAAGTTTCAATTCTTATTCATGTTTTTAGTGTAGTATAGGCAACTGGAGGATACTAAGTTTAGTACATCATGTACATGTTTTTATTATTATTTTCATTTATGTTGTATTTCTCTCTTTTCCTTCTAGTTTAGTATTTTAGTGTAAGTTTTAGGTGATCTATCAGGGGAAGTTAAACTTATATAGAGGTTCACTCTAACCATAAGTGACCTAAAACCTTGGAGTGTTTCCATTATATTGTTTGAATGAGTAAGGCTTGAATAACCTCCTCAAGGGTGCAATTTAGATTGATAATAGTTTTTGGCACACTTGGTGGGATTAAAATTGTCATTTATTAAGGGATTTTTAGTGTTGTGATTTAATACATCAGCCTTTGGAGGCATGATCTCAAACATCAATGGTAACTCTAAATTTCAAATCTATTGGTTTAACTAGTACAAGTGCTTAAATATTATCAAAGATCAAAATTTAAGTGATATTATTCATTTTTCATTCTTTTAAAGTGATTAAATCACTTGGTGACTCCAACTCTAACTCTAGGTTTTAATAGACTGATCCCATATATTATAATCAAGAGGGATTTTAACTCCCATATGCCTCATGGCTGACCAACAAAGGATCCACCCATTTGTGCCATTCAATAGAAGTATCCCCTTGGCCCTGTCCCAATATGATGATATTATAGTATCTGCCTTTAAGAGCATTTGAAATTTCACTAGGGAAGATGTTGCCACACATGTTAATAACATTTAGAATGTTGTGGGAGTGTGCATGGTTTATAACATATCTAAGGAAAATGTGGCTATGAGACTCCTTATGTCATCCTTGAGACTATGATGGTATAGGTGATTAAGACCTAGTTTAATTCATATCTAGGATGAGTTAGATGAATAACTTTGCAATCAGTTTGTAGACATGAGTGATCATCAATCCATCATCAAGTGCCTCACCACCATCAAGAGGGAAACCTATGAGATTTTAATAGATTTCAACATGAGGTTCTAGAGAACCTAGATTAAGATCCCATCATTGGTCAGGCCCTCTGCAAACTTGGCATTCTTATACTTCTCAAGGGTCATAGATTGCAATGATGTAGTCATAATCTAGTTGATAGGGGAAGACATTTATTGATGATTAAAAATTCACCATCAAGGTAGATAATTGATTGATTTAAGAGGGAAACATTTCTATTAGGCCTTTAATGACTTTACTTCCTATTCCCCTAAACACTCTACCCACTCTTTAACCTCTTCCATTCATACTCATTCAATTAACTCTTCCCATTGTTTTCATAAAAGAGTTATTAAAGGTTAAAATCCCCATACAAAGCTTTGATAGTGAGTTGTAATCTCTAAAAAGGCAATAAGTAAGGCAAGAGGCACCCCATTAGACATATCAACCATATATGAAAATTTACCAAGGTAGCACACAATCTGAAGTGCAAGTCTCATTCATGAAACCATATAATGAGCACATTATCAATGCTAACAATACCTCAAGAACTCTTGTGCCCACACATATAAACCTAATTTAGAGAAAATAACTTCCCTATAATTAATCATGTGGACTAGCTTTGCAAGATAGAGTGTGGGAAAAATCATAGGATGAGTTTGAGCCTCTTATTTTATATTGGTAAAAGAGTAGCTTTAGGTGTATGAGCCTACATGAACGAGCAGCTTTGGAGGCTTATTGAATTCATGAAGGGAGTAATTTCATGCCAAAATTATTCAATCTAGGGGAAATCCCACATACCTATGGTAAAAATTAAATGAGTTGGTTGAGGAGTTTAAAGCCTAGGTCAAACTGACGTCTCCCAAAGCATAAGCGTAACTTATGATCTAAGATATATTTAAATCAAAGAATCATAATGATCCACTTAGTGTCAAGTACCAACATAATAATTTAAGTGAACAACTAGATGCAAATGTGGATAAAGATAAAAAATAAGGGGAGCACACTCAGATGAGCTAAGAGTAGAGTTTGGTGCAAAAAAAATTGTGAGAGATTGGCTCAGTTTTAAATACATCTACCGACCAAAAATAAAACATGCACAATTTGTTGTTTAGTTGGATGGAATTGTTTGTCAAAAACTAGCCCAATTAGATTACCTTTTTTGAGAACCTCTCATAAGAAATTAGAGCACATCTCCTTCATTGTAGGTTGGTGCCAACTTGCCTCTACCCATCATATGAAAACATGCTTGTGCATAATAAAAAAGGCTCATGAGGCTTCTATTTTGATTTGAGTGGTTTGAGGCCCTTATTTTTAGTTTGTACATAGTAGTTTTAGCCACTTTTTATTTCTTCAATGTAGTGTTTCACATTGTCTTAGTTGTTCTCCTTTCCTGAGTACTTTGTCACTTGTTTATTTCTATTTTTTGTTTCATTATCCATTTGGAAGTAGATCTCAGTTCAATTCAATTTTTTGCCAAGGAAGAAGTTGTAGGGTTGTGCTGTTAGAATGGAGTGTTTTTGAAGGCTTCTATGACTCCATGCTCAATGGATGTATAAGGCTATTGGTCTAAAGTGATTAGTAGGAAAGAACCCCCTGGAGGATGACTATAATTTTTACCATTTTGGTCACCATTGGAGGAGAAAATTTTAGTTCTCCATGCAAGGTTTCATGGTAGGCATGAAGGATTTTTAAATTCCTAGTTTAAGTCTAGCAGGAAGAATGCAAAAGGGACTTAGCATATTTTCAAAAAAAGCCTTCATAATAATTGGTCAAGTTTTAGTATTTGGGAAAATTGTCTGGCATTTGTGTTGTGTCCAGTTGGAGCTTTTGTTCCAAATAAAGCTATGAAGAGGACTTTGGAGGTTTTTTTAATTTAGCTCTTTAGATAAAATGTTTAGAGAAAATTATCATAAGGGGCTACAAAAAGGGGTATAATATTGAGTTTTTAATATATATGTTGAAGACCAATTTGAATAGAGATGTTGAAGACTAATTTATATAGAGATGCCAAAGACACAAGTCCCAAACACAAACACCTAAGACTTTGTGAGAATTGTTTGAAGTTTAGTATTTGGAGAAATTGTAGCAAATAGTTGGATCTTTTACTACAAATAGAAATAACAAAGGTTAAATTTCTAATAGAAACTATGAAGAGTAAATAATTTTAATAATTAGTAAATTCTTCAACCTTGCCTAGAGCCACGTATAAGAGTTTTCTAGCTCCATGTTTAAAAAATTCCTTTTAGACTTAGTTATTTTAGCAAAGCCCCCAGTTAAGCATTTACAAGGGATAAATCCACATGTCACAATAATTATAACCTAGGGACCCTATTCTCATTCAAAACATATAACCATGGATGCTTCCTGGCATGGGGAAGCTTGGTAGTGGGGCACTGAGCATGAAGGCCTTATGTAGGGTGCAAGAGTCTAAGGCACTAGGTGTAAAATTATTATCATGAAACTATGGACATGAACCCCAATTATCTCATTGTAATTATGGGAACATATCTAAGGTGTGAGACCCTTTTTCTCCTTGGGATGAGCCTCCAGAGTAGGCTAGATTCAATCTATTCTAAGTATACCTAGTTTAAAACTAGCGTACAGGTCTAAAGAGCATAAAGGTAAACTAACACAAATATCAACTTAGGATATTTGAGAGGAAAAGGGAGGGAGAAGGTAAAATATTATAAAATTAAAAGGAGATGCACCCAAAATAGAGTGAGGACTCCTACTACCATAAACATAGTGCAAAATTTTGAGAACAAGACAATATCACATAATTTTTGCCAAGTTATTCCAAGTGCATAAGTGTTTTGCATAGATGCACAAGAAAACAATGTGACACTAAGAGGGATGACAAACAGTCCATAGTCAACATCAACACAGACCTAGGTACACACAAAACACAACCTACAAGTGAGTTTTAGGTTCAATGAGGAGGTATTGGGGATGAATGATAATGAGAGATAAAAACATTACCCATAGATAGAAATCAACAAACATAAATAACACATAGATCATCATAAGAATTAAAGGAGGTGAACTTAATTCTCATTAATTTATAAGGTTTAACCAATACAAGTACTCATGGAGGGAAAAATCTAGTAACGTGAGGTTAATAAAAATGTGTCAACCATTTTACAATGGAAATCCAAGTTTTTATGGTGAATCAAGCCTATTTTATAATAAATGCACCACTTGGGGTGGTGGGTATAACTTTAAATTCACTTGTGGTGTTTTGCCACTAATTCTTGAATTTTGGTAGGTTGATTGGATCTAGAGTTGGTGGCAAGATCCTCTTGGGATACATGTGCATATAGGAAAGAAAGATTTCCATGATAGATTTAGAGAGTGGCATGCACTCAAGTCTCAATATTTGGTAGCCACTTTTTCTTTTAATCATTTTGATAATGCCTTGAGATTTTCTCAACCACCTCCAACAATATTTATTATATCTAGTAGCTACTCGGCATGTGGCACTTCTTGACTGATCTTGGGTGTGGCATTGAAATAATGACATGTATCATTTCAGTGGGCTCTTTAAGGAGTCATTTGAAGATTTTATATGGAGGAAACATGGTTATGACATGTGGAAGGTTGGTGCTTGTCTTTGGCAAACTAATAATCTCATTATGTAGAATGAGCATCAGGCCACCACATGGTAATGGTAAAAAGAATGTTGAATCCTACACAAAGAAGGGTGCAGATGTAAGATCATATACATGAGCACAACACTACATTGGACAGGCATAAGGAGGTCTTTCAATAATATTGTGCATGAAAGTTGAAGGTGTTTAGTATATTATTTGTGACCTATAACTACTCCTAGCATGTTTCCTCTACTTTGGCATTTTAGAACTTGGGGGTCCTACATCCTTAAACATGTGTACCTTTTAACCTACATGCTACAAAATCTTATGCACAAACACTCATTAGGAACCTTTAGTGAGTGAAAACCATCCTCTTACTTCTATACAGACTTTCACCTCTATCTTAATCTTGAGCATAGAAGGGAAGTGCTTGTGCACATTTTTATTGAAGCACTTAGGTCATCATAGGTGCACTATCTCTTTGTAAGCCTTAGAAATCCTTGCACCAATTAGGGGGTGACTTATAAAGTCAATACTTCTAGTGACCCATGTGGACTAATTAATTGATAAGAAAGAATCTAGTGGCCTTTGAAGTGATCCATTGAGCATGGAGTCATTAAAGCTACAACCTTCTTGGCCTATGCCTAAATAGATTGAATTGAGTTATGCCCTTAGTAAAATAAAAGGGAAAATGATAATCAATAGATGTGTAAAATGTACTTAGGGGAAGAAAAAAACTAAACTAAGACTATACAATGTGCACACATGCACTTAGATAAATCTAATGCAATTTAATCTAATCTACTATATATAAACTAAAAATATGGGCCTTTGCCGTCCAAGATCAAAATAAAAACCTCTTAGGTCCTTTGAATTATGTGCCTACTATTGTTGATATGTGATGGGTGGATTCATGGTGTCATATATTTACCATGGAGGCATTCAAGGAAGTTCATCTGCCTAAGATCCCCTTTGATGAATAACTCCATCATGCTATGAAAAAGCCTTTCTCTTAAATGGATGATGTCTTTGGTGTCAAACTAATCCTTCCTAGATTTCTTGGCATTTAGCTACACTACTTATTTGAATAGATCCTTATAAAGTGTAGAATGCATGTACATGGTGCTTGGGTAGCTCATGGCTCTAGCAAGTTCCCTTTGCTCATCTTATAGCTACTTATCCAAATCTAATGTACATCTTGGAAACCATTTTGTGACATGTCTAGGTACACAAGGATTGATAACACTCATCGCCATAGATTCTTATGTGTTTTCTCATGGTTATTTGGGCTCAACCAATTGAAATTACTCTTTAAATTTGAATAAATCCTAAAATGACTCATCTAAACCTAGGTGTGTACTTTGTTCCCTATGAGTCTCTTCCATCTATGTGATTTTAACCTCATCTATGTGCACACCTTGCCTATCTATGATATGTGATTAAACATGGCCATTAACATAGATCTAGTTATGGGTATGATCTTGAGAGGATGTAAGCTTATATTCTAGGCTTGTACAAAATTCCTCCATCTCATCCCCAAAAGATTCCTCTTCTTGTGCTTATGATTACACCTATGGGCTCACCTTGGGGTGATCACATTCTATCTCTTTGAGCACACACTCCTCTTAAATATTAGCCTTTTATTCAAGGTCTTATTCCATATCACCAAATGGTATCTCATTCACCCAAGAGAGGTTAGGCCTAGGCCTTTTAATGCACTATGGAATGCTCTCATCTGAATGGTCTACATTTTCCTTCCATACAAATAGACCTCCTTTGAAAAGGGAGATGGTAAGAGGGAAATAGGATTCAATTGGCACATAGGATGTCCCATAAGTTGGATTATAGTTGCAAGGGGAGCCTACTTAAAGCTAGGAAAGGAAGGAGTGGGGGCAATTGGATGCACTTAAATTTTTTGCATCTACAAAATCAACTGACATATATACTCTTCTTCTATTGTGATTTACCTAGCCAAGCACTCTTATTCATATTTTCACTAATTCATCACCTCTTGTTGAGTGTAAGCTTGATGAACAAACACCTCTTATACTTTATCATACTCCTCTTTTTATATCTCCCTCATCTATATTTGGAAATCAAGGTATATCTCATTGACTCTATTTTGAGGCTAAATAGGAGGGAAGTAATGCTAATTAGGAGCAAGGTAACTTGCCTAAGGCTGATTAGAAGCATAAGGGGGTTACCATCAGTGCTGAATTAGGGAAATGCTAAAGGCTCTTGCATGATCTTGATATGAGAAATGGGAAGGCATGAATGCAACATTTTTATGGAATGGGGGGTAGAAAGACATTTAGGTGCTCATATTGCTTAAACTAATAGATTTTGGTTATTAAAAGTCACTATGTTTTTTATATAGTGTCTTCAACACTTAGTAGCTAAGGGTAGCACTAATTCCTTATATTTTATTAAATTGAGTCCCATCAAGCATGCTAGAAATGTTGTCATTCAAAACATGCACCTGTGGATGCTCTATAGTGTGGGGAAGCTTGTTAATGGGGTATTGATCATGAAGGTCTTGTACGGGGTACAAGATTCTAAGGCACTTGACTTGGAAGTATTATTGTGTAGCTATGTACATGAGCATTGGTTATCTTGTCATAATGATGGGAACATCCCCAAAGCATAGGACCCTTATGCTACTTGGGACAAACTTTTGGAGTAGGCTAGATTCCTTCTATTCTAATTGCACCTAGTTTAAGACCAAAATATAGGCCTTAAGAGTATAAAGGTAAACTATCACTAATCTAAACTTAGGAACTTTGAGAGGAAAAGGGAGGGAGAAGGTAAGAGATGCTAAAAGTAAAAGGTGATGCACTCAAAATAGAAAGAGCACTCCTACTAACATAAAAATATTATAAAACTTTAATAACAAGATAATATCACATAGTTTCTACCAAGTTACTCCAAGTGCATAAGTGTTTCACATATAAGAAAGGGAACACAATGTGATACTAAGAGGGATGATAAATAGTCCATAGACAATATCAACATGAACTTGAGTGTGCACAAAACATGACCTATAAGTGAGTTGTAAGTTCAATGAGGAGGTGTTGGGGATGAATGACAATGAGAGGGATTAATATTACCCACAAAAAGAAATCAACAAACACAAATGACACATAGATCATCAAAATAATGAAAGAAGGTGAACTTGATTCTCATTAATTTACAAGGTTTAGCCAGTAAAAGTGCTCATAAAGGGCAAATTATAGTAGTGTGAGGCTACTAAAAATGTGTTGACTCTTTTACAATGGAAATCCAAGATTTTATAGTGAATCAAACTTGTTTTAAAATAAATTCACCACTTGGGGTGATGGGTATAACTTTAAATTCAGTTGTAGTGCTTTGCCACTAATTCTTGAATTCTGGTAGACTGATTAGATCTAAAGTTGATGGTAGGATCCTCTTGGGATACATGTGCATAGGGTAATGAAATATTTACCTGATAGAGTCAAAGATTAGTGTACACTCAAGTCTTGATGTTCAATAACCACTTTTGTATTTAATCATTTTGATAGCACCTCAAGAGTTTCTCAACCACCTTCAACAATCTTCAGTATATCCAATAGGTACATGACATGTGGTGCTTCCTGATTGATCTTGGGTGTGGTGCTACAAGAATGCCATGCATCACTTTAGTGGGATATTAGAGGAGTACTTTAGAGATTTTAGATGGAATTATCATGGTTATGACATGTGGAAGGCTGACACTTATCTTAGGTAAATTGAAAATCTCATTATGTAGAAAGTGCCAGGACACCATGTGGTAATGATAAAAACAAGGTTGCATCCTACATAATGGAAGGACATAGATTTAGGATCGTATGCACAAGAAAAAAACTACATTGGATAGGAATAGGGAGGTCCTTGAATAATATTTTAGATAAAATCTGAAGGTCTTTAGCATGTTCTTTGTGACCTATAACTACTCCTCATGCATTTCCTCTACTTTAGCCTTTTAGAACTTGGGGGTCCTGCATCATTAATCATGTGCACCTTTTAACTTATGTACCACAAAATAATATGCACAAATATGAATCAAGAACCTTTAGTGAGTGTGAACCATCTTCTTACTCTTGCATAGACTTGCACCTCTATCTCAGGCTTGAGCATAGATGAAAGTTGCCTATGCACTATTTTCCTAAAGTACTTGGGCCATCACATATGTGATATCTCTTTATAGGTCTTAATAAGCCTTGCACCAATTGGGGGTGACTTAAAAAGTCAACATCCCCAAAACCATCTGTGAAGTTGAGAAAATATATCAAAGTAGTGGGTTAGTAGGATTATTCCACATGGGAAAATACTACTTCATCACCAAAAGATGGTCTAATAATAACTTATTTTATTTATTCAACACTTATTTAATTTTTTAAGGATTTATTAGAGCCACATGTCAATATTTAAAGCCTATAAAAAAATTATTTTAAGACTTAGTCAATTTTCAAGAAATTATCTAATGGATCTACACATCACCAAATCTCTAGGTTAATGGGCTAGTGGGATGCTTTTACTTGTCACGATCCTGATGACTTGGTGTCCTAAAGCCATATGTATGAATGAAAATAAAGTAAGAAGGTGGGTAAGATGAATTATTACACATGTCATAATATTGATGACACAATATCCTATATATGTCTATATAGTTTTAAATACCCTGAGTAATTAGGTAGTGGGATGATGCCACATGACTAAATCCCACTACTCCACAGCATCAAGATGGTCCATGCAATCATAGTAGTGTGTTAGAGCCCTGGGCAAGTAGGTGAGTGAGAATATTCCATGTGGTAAGATATCACTTCCTCATGGGGGAATAATCAACATGCACTTAATATATTTAACCAAGAAATAAAGGATAAAAAAGAGGACATTGTTAATGTGGGTTTTTTGGACACCATAACATAATGAGATAGCTTCTAATGTTTGTGGATCTCAATGGAGGTAAAATACACTACATGGCACAAGTTACAAGTATGAATTTTATTTCAAATTGTTGATGGAATAGTGGTAGGGCATGCAAGTTATTGACAAGGTTTTTGGATGGAGGTGTGGTTCCTAAAATACAGTGAATCTCTATGTGAGTTGAATGGGTGGCTAGTTGCTAATCTAAAGTGGGTAGTTCTTAAAACAAACTCAAAAAGTGAGGAAGGGTGAGACACAAAAGAAAGTTTTTTTCATTTTCAATAATCACTTCCTTGGCTAGTTTCTAAAAAGGACAAGTTCTCTCAAAACCTATGCCTATTGCTGGCAACAATTACACATGAATAATCAGACATGACAAAGAAGTGTAAATAAATAATGATGCAATAAATTCACAAGACTAAAACAAAGTTTTATCCTTTTAGGGTAGCTTTAGCACACACTTAATCAAGAGATTATGGCTCAGGCTAGTGAGGTATCTAAGGTAGTTATTGCACACACAAAAAATTACATCAAGAAAGCACTCATGCACAATCAAAATTATGAATCAATTTGAACTTAATTATCCTAATCAATATATTTACCAATCCTTCAATAGATATTACACATCTACAGATCAATACATCAATTAGTATAACAAGGAATCCATTCATAGAATTTTCACACTAAATATTATTGAAATATATAACCAAGAAGTAACAACTGATTACACTTAAATTAGAAGGAAAATACACAAACACATTCACTGACAATCAAAATTGATGCTAATGTTGTATTCAAAAATTCTCTGACAAAAATCTAAGTTAGATTAAAACTATTTAAATAGGCTTGGGGGAGGGGTTGCCTTATCCTCTGAGTTCATGCAAAGTGTTTGCATGTGGTAGTTAGAACATGAGTTCTAACTATAGTCAAAATTATATAAGATAAATATTATTGTTATAAATTAAATAAGTTGACCTTTTCAAAGCCATGTGGCATGTGCACATGTAAAAAATATAGAGTCAATTTTATAATAAAAATCTTGAACTACAAGGAAACTATGCACCATTACAAAATTATACATGCACAAAATCTTAGCCTATCAAGGCTGCATCATGTGAAGAGATCCATGTACTTTAGTTGATGTAGCAGTTGTGGTGGTAGTAGTTGAAGTTGTAGATGTTGATGTGACACAAAAATATTGATTTTTCTTGGCCTTATTCTCTTGATAAACTTTATATACCATATCGTGTTTCTAGTATATAATATTCAAGTTTAGCAGTGGTGGTCAATGTATCCTTTTAACTTGACCAAGGAGTCTTGCATGCTCATCCTTGGTCATCTAGAATTTATTATTGAAAATTTCCACCTCCATAACTTTATTTTTAGCCTCACTCTACTCATAATATATCTCTTGAAGTGCTAAGAATTGCAAACATTGCTTGAAGTCATTCACCACTTTTGAATGAGTTTATTGAAATTGATCCTATTGATCAATTTGCCTATGGTTTCCTTCACTTTTGAAATCCTCAAATCATTAAAAATTTGGAGTATTTGGGCCTCATGTGCTTGATATTTAGGGATTAAGGCCCTAACTAATTTTAGCCACTTCTTTTCTTCTTCCTTTTTGAAAACTAAGTTCAAGGCATTGGATGCCTCTAGTATTGTCATTAATTCTAGATGACTATATAACAAGTTGCCTATGTATGCAACTAACAAATTCAACTTAGCACTATCATATTTTAAGGAATTATGTAATTAGTTGGAATTATTTACATGAGGGGCCATTTTGGCATTCATAAATTACATTGCCTTCAAAGAGTTATAACATCAAGAAGTTTCTTCTTACACCTTAGTTTTTATGCCTACAGGGATGTGCATAGTCTTTACCTACTCCTTCAATTGTTCCACTTGGGCCTCTATCTCTTGTCATGCCATATCCATTCCCTCATGGATGGATAATATATAATCCTTTTGTGCTTGGGCCAAGTCTACAAGATTTTCAATGTAAGGAGATTGGTTAGGTTATTTATTCTACCTCTTAGTGAGGGAGAATACTTCATGTCTTTCTTCAAGAATTATCTCCCTACCTCTATCATTTTCCAACATCCTCTTTTTAAATTTTTATATACTACCATATGGGGGATCAAATAGAATGGATATAAAAGAAAGCTCAGTAATCTTGAATCTAGGCACTTAAGAAGCCTTGCTTCTCAAGTCTATGACCCATAGGGGAATGGCCGACTGTGAAGCATCTAAGGTTGTAACAAAAACCTATTCCTTAGCCTCCTCTAGTTATATCTATTTATTTTGAGCTTTGACAAGTACATTAGGCAGGGTAGGTCATATAATCTTGGACCAATCCATTCCTCAAAATTGAGGGAGTGGGTGGACTGTGATCAATTAGGGTTTGGCCTTCCTTTAATTTCTTATATGGAGGTGGTGGGTGGCATTGAAAGGGTGATTTGGATGGACTAGACATGGAGTTTTGAAGTAGCAAATGTAGTCTATACCTTCTTGGACACCTTATTCTTCTTTAAGACTCCAAGAGTGGAAGTGCTAGAAGGGATAGAAGAGGTTGGCATGGTGAGTAGGATGGAAGTAGAGAGTGGATCAATGATAGTGGTGGAGAAGGGATCAATGGAGGTGGAAGTAAGAAGTTCCACCTGGGGTGTCCTCAATATAGAAGAAATGGAAAAACATCCAAAAATTGGCACAAAATATAAAGGAACACTTATGAAGGGCTAAGTACTTAGGGAACTAGGTACTACAGGCTCTACTTGAAGATTAATGGCCTTAGTTATTTCTAGTTTTACTTATTCATCTAAATCATCCTCGATATCCTTAATTATCACAAGCTCTAATGGGCTGGTTTTGAGCATGCAGGTGTAATAGGTAAGCCTTATGGTGATTCCATTATGGTACTGCTTGTTGGAGTCTTAGGCTTGTATAAAATAGAGGGGTCCTCAACTATGTGGGGGAGACTTGCTAGGTAGATATCACTACCTCTTGTGTTGTTATCCAAATAAATGTTTAAATATAAACTTGGGGCAAAACAATAATCATTTTAATGGCACTTTCAATGGGTTGTTTTTGTGTTTTCTCCTCCTCATCAAAATCTAAATTGATGGGATCATCTGCCTGTGCTCCCCTACCAAAACTAGGTTCAAACACCTTGGGTTATTTCTTGATAGCCTTTAATTTCAAAGAAAGTCCTTGAGATGAGGGGCCTACTTGATCCTTGGATTACTCCTCAGACTATCCTCTCTAGAATTTAAAATGATCCCATCTTTTGTATAGAGCCTTCTTGCTATCTAGTTCTCTTACAGTAACTGAGGGGTCCTGTTGGATCATTCTCAAATGATCTTCCTTCAGTATAGTAATTCTTACCCTCTCTAAAACATCTTCATCATCCTTTTCATTAAGAAAAAAATCATAATAATAGAGAACATGGTTTTAGGGGATGTTAAATCCTTTTAGATACATTTAAATAAGTCCATGTAGATCTTAGTCTCTGTGTGGAAGCGTGGGGAAATGATAACTCCTTCACTTGCCTCCCACTTCTCTAAAATGCTTCCTCATAGTATATACCATTCTCCCAATTGTTAAACAGTGGCTAAAGTACAAAGCTTTATTTTACCTAGATAGGTCTTCTTCAACACTCTACCATAATTGGAAATTAATTTCTTAGTCTACCAAATTGTCTAGGATGTATTTTGGGAGACACAGAGCATTAACCTTATTTCCTCAAATCATTATGATTTTGAAGTTCAGATAGAGGAAGTAATCCCATTTACCACCCAAGTTATTTATAATATTAGGTCTAATTTTGGGCATGGATGAGCCATGAATGGCTTGTCAAACCTATGAATATATGTCCTCTATTATTCTAACCATATTTTTGGTGTATGTGTAAATATGCATAAATTAGTAGTGGTCATAAATTTTATTTTTAACGTAGTCTATGGTTGGAGTCCATAATTCCCTGAGGTCTCTGTAACATGTTCCCATAATTACATCGAACAAATAAGACATCATATATAAATTACCTAAAGTCATGGGATGCTTATCCTTGTGAATTATCTACTCTCTTAAATAGAAGTTGATTATCTTGCCCAGGGCATATGTAGCATCATGGGTGAGCACCATGTATAACAATGGCACCTAGTCCAGATTAACAAAATAATTACTTAGCATATCATAAAGTATATTTAAGTGAGCCATGTTGATGTGTATCCCTATTATAAACTTGTTGATATAAATATCTCCCTTTGGATTTCTCCCTTTCCATGTGATGGTCTAGTCCAATAGTAACCATGAAGAGAGTTCCTTCTCAATTAAGCTATGTGTTAACTCACCAATGTATGTTTGTCAAAATAGGCATCAAATATTCCCAAAGATAGATATTGCTAGAAGTTGGCTCCTGTAATGCATGCCATAATTGTCTTATTGCTAGAATAATGAAGAAAATAATCCTATATGACTTTACTTGAGAAGAAAATATCATATAGGAGATAGATGCAAGGCATCGCCTCCATCTTAGCAATAATAAAATGTATTCTATCTTTTGAATGCCAATAATTCTTTGAAAAATAACCTATTAGCAAGTGTTATGTCATCCTCCAATGAAAATACATCCATAACATCCTCTACATCCTATAATTCTAAATAGTTGGTGTATCTATTTTTGAATATGGTAACATAAAACACTTTATCTCTAAACTCTGTAGAATATTTGATTGAATATGGTGATGGCAAATTTGCTCCCCTAAATATCTTGGATGAAGATGCCATTGATGTATACACTTTGTGCTACTTACAATTTCCTTTTAGGTGCTATATATGTTGTATGCTAAATTTTTCTCTAGCTTGATCAATGTCTATTTGTAATTTTATTTGTAGGGAGTAGCTAGGGATTTTTGATGTATATGATGGTAGGAGAATTCAAATGCAAGTTTGTTAGAAAGCAATGAAGGCTTTGATGGATGCATATCAAATATATATAATTTTGCATTGAATAGCAGTTCATGCAACATAAATGCTGAACATTCACTTTGTGTATATTTATTGCATTATTTAAAATTTGTTAGTTCAAGTTGGTGGGGGTCTCATACTATTAATGGGAAGTATTTTCACCTTTTATTCAACTAAGTATAACAAGGGCTAGTAGTGTTGTTAGTAGTAATGAATTTTTTAGGAAAAATGCTTCAGTAAAATGTCCATAGACTAATTTCATTGAGGTAATTATTTTGGATAAAATTCCTACAATAATTTCCCCAAAGACTTATTTCATCAGGAAAAAGTTCCAAAGAAATTATCCCAAAGGGTCACTTCCAAAGGTCCCAAAGTGTTATTTTCATCAGAAAAAAATATGAAGGTTCTACTTCATAGGTCATTTCATCTATGACAAAAGTCCTAAAGGATCTACTTTGTAAAGGCCTAAGGGTTATTCAAAATGTCGAAGGAAAAGTCTATAGGGAAAAATGCCCATGACAATTATCCCAAAGGGTAAGTTTTAGAGGGTAGAAGGCTCAGGACAAAAGTCCCAAAGGTTAGGTATAGTATAATAAACGGACTGAGATAAAGTCCCAAAGGGATAAGGGGCTAGGAGAAAGTCCTGAAGGGTAGGTAGTTATTTTGAAAAGGGTCAAAGGGTCACTAAAAATGTCTGAAGGGTCATTTCAATAAATCTAAAGGGTAGGTGTAAATTTTTTCAAAGGATTTACTTCAAGGAAAAAATGCTAAAGGGTCTACTTCATAAGGTAAATTTTTAGTGGGGAAAGGGTTTGGGATAATAGTCTCAAAGGATATTTCAAAAGGTTAAAGGGCACTTTAAAAAAAGGCCAAAGGGTAAGTGGGTTAAGGTTGAAAGGTAGGTCTAGAGGGATAAATTAAATCTATCAAAGGATTTTTTCAGACAAAATGTTTGAAGGAATTGGATCGAAGGGAAAAAAGGTTTGGAACAAAAGTCCCAAAGGGAAAGTGTAAAGGGCAAAAGGACTCGAGGCAAAATGGACATGATAAAAGTCCCACAGACCCAATTCCATTAGGGGTATCATTTCAAATAATTTTTTTGAAATAATGTCCTCAATAAAGATAAGTTTGTGAATATCCCAAAATCTTGCAACAATAAGTCCAAAACACAAAGGCTGAAGGAATTTAGATAATGGACAAAATACCTAAGAAAAATAAATTGCATAATTTTGATAATTAAGAGCTTAAAGACATAATCCAAATAGAAATAATTAGACTATAAACACAATACCAATTTGATAAAGTATAAAAAAGCCAATAATCAATCTTCTCTTATATTTTACATAAACATATAGAAGAGGGGCTCAAAGTCAAGACCATAGTATAAAAAAAAGGTTCACCAAATTCCTATGGAAAAAGGGGGGTGTTGGGTACCACAAATGGAAACTCAAGGTGGTAATACTCCTGAGTATTTAAGGACCCAAAACTCTGGTTTATAATCTTAAATTAATCATGAAGCATGTCACAGAAGAATACTTAAATCAGAAACATGAAAGAGACTCTTAAGTTCATTCACACAACATACTTGCTTTCTAATTTTTTAGATTTATGTGTGTCAAATGTGTAGTTTATTTAACCCTTATTGTGACGAGTTTTTTTATAGGCTTTGATGAGTTTGTAGGTTTTGTCCTGGTATCTCTTAAAGCTCAAAAACAAGGGAAACTCAGGCATTGCTATGCTAGCAACCAGACATTCATAACCCCGATAGATATACATTGGGCTCCTTATCTTGTCATTACATTATTTTCTTTTGATCATGATGCATTTTACATTGACCTTATTTCATCATATGAGACTTTTGATTTTATTTAAATTTTGTTTTTCCCTTTTTAACTCATTGGTTCTTTATTCTTTTGTTTTTATTTTATTCTTCTTTCGAATGGAAAAGAGAAGAGCTAGAATCTTAATGATCTAGTATAATTATAAAATAAATCATTACTAAAACATCCCTTCCAACCACACCTATACTCATAATTATCACTTCCATTAAGTATTTAATGTGATAAGTGCATTTGATCCAATAAAATAAAAAAACTTCTAAATTTGTATGAATTACTCTAAGAGAAACTTACACATTCCTGGTAAAAGTATTCAATTGTGACACCATTAAGAATAATATATGATTACCTACCTTCATCTTAAAGACTCAAAAACATAGAAAGACCCCTAATCTGTAAACTAATCCCAAAGTGTCAAGATTTTAATTTTCCCCCTTTTCTACAAGTTATAATCTTAGTTGGTTTGGATTTTAACTCAGTTATAATAAGAGAAAACACAATTATGATTTTCAGAGAAAACAAAGAACAAATAATCTAATAATCTCTCAAATCTAATCTAGAAAACATGAAATCTAATATATGAAAGAAAAAGACTAAAAGCAATAAAGATTAATCTAGAAATCATGAAACTAGTATATGAAAGTAGGAAATCTAATTTATGAAATCAAGAAATCTAATCTATGAAAGCAAGAAATTTAATATAATCCTATAACTACATCTATCTATCCCTCCTCACTTAGTAACATTAGCAGATTATACAACCCTAAAGTAGTGATTTAGGAATTATCTGTTGACTGGATATGTAAGCTCATTGCCTTGAAGGTCCTTAAGATGAAATGCATTATTACCCATGATCTCTAAAATTTGGTATCATCCAATCCATAATGGGGTAAACTTATCATGTTATCCTTTCTTCTCATGGGATTTATCCCAAAGTAGCACTAGATATAAAATCCTAAATGCTTTGACTTTTTCTCTCTTGTCAAACCACCTTTTAATCACATCTTGGTGTTTGTTGAATGTCTATAAGGCCTCAATCCTTGAATCTTCCTTTTGAATTAGGTCTGATAATATTTATTGTAATTTATTACTTGGTTCCATGTAGTCCTATATAAATTGATAAGTGGGTAATTTTAGCATAATTAGGAATATAGGATTGCATCCATATACCAATAGATAGGGTGAAGCTTTAAGGGATTGCTTATGTATACTCTAATCTTCCTAAAGAGAATACTTTAATAAATTGTGTCACTCCCTATGCTTTTCCCCTACTGATTTCTTAATTTCATCGATCATATTCTTGTTCATTTATTTTGCTATCCCATTTCCCTAAGGGTAATAGTTGGAAGCTAACTTGATAATAATATGGTTATTGTGTGCCCATTCAATAAATTTTGTTGATATAAAATCTAGTCCATTGTCATAAACTAGAGAAATAAGCATGCCAAAGTTGGTTGTTATGTGTTCCTCCAAGAAGTGAATCACATCTTATGCTCTACAGTTCTTTGTGCCTATGGATTTGGTCCATCTGGTGTAATAATCTATGGTAGTGAGTATGAATTTATGACCTATTGATGAATTTAGGTTCATGACACCAATCAAATCTAAACCCCACTAGGCAAATGGCCTTCCTTCAATAACTGGTATAATGGCATCGCTGCATGTACTTCTCTCTTGACTAGAGCTTGGCATTCATGGGATGTTATCACATGAGCATGAGCATATTTGAAAAATATTAGCTAATATTAGCCCATTCTTAAGATCTTTTAGACTTTGGTATTTATAGAAGGATGACTAGTGCTTATTTTTTGATGCAAGTTCTCTAAGATTTATTTAGATTCTTTTGTAGATACACACCTAAGATAAATACCTTCATAATTTATTATATAAAGGACTCCCTTCTTGATCATGTAATGAGCAACTTTGAGCCTTAAATCTCTTCTTTATATATCAAGATATAGGGAACAAGTTCCTGTAAGTAAATATTATATTATATTACTATACCATTCTCCTTTAGATACTTGAGCTTCACATAACTCTTCAACTATGATACAAGGATCTAGTTCAATCATAAGCTAAATAATGCTTTAGCCCTAAACAATCTTTGTAAGCTTGATCTCTATGTCAAATTATTGCATCTTGGCCATCTATTTTCCTTGATATTCTCCTAGCTTATTATGTGAAAGAGTGAGAATGATAGTAGGATCAAACATGATGGAAATGGTTTTATTCCTCAAAATATAATTCCAAACCTTCTTTACTAACATGACAAGGGTGAAAATCTATTTATCAATCATGGAGTACCTGAGTTTTACATCTGTTAGATTCATGTTCATAAACATGATTGGATGCTTGATCTCATCCTTCTTCTATGTGATGATAACAACAATTTTATGCTTTGAAGTGAATGAGTATAAATAAAAATATTTCATAAAATATGGACTAATCAATACTTGATCTTGTGATATTATATCTTTAATGTCCTAAAAGAACCGTTGGGCTTCAACTATCCACTCTATTTTGGCATCCTAATTGAGCATGGAATTGAGAGGTCTTACAATTTCTATAAATCCTAAGATGAAATTACTTATGAATTTAATCTCTCCAAAGAATGATTTAAGCTTCTTATTGTTGTTCAGTGGTTGAATTTTTGAAATTGCTTGAATACTATCTGGATCAATGGTGATCCCATCCTTGGTGATGATGTGCCCTAAAATCTTACCTTCAGTCACTATGAATATGCTCTTCTTTGGATTTAATGAAACACCAAACCTTTAACATCTTTTGAATATGGATTATAGGTGACTTATGTAGTCTTTCTTATACCTTGAAAATACTATAAGATCATCCATGTAGATGATTATGCATTTTCCTATTAATCATTTTAAAGCATGATCCATGGTGAATTGAAAGGTATCTCTTACATTTATCAGACAAAAATTCATCCTCTTATATGCATAATTTCCCCACTTCATGGTAAATGCCATCTTCATTTTTTCCTCAGACTACACTAGTACTTGATTGTAGCCTAAAAATACATCTAAGAAGGACATCATTTTAGGATCACTTACTATTTGTATCACCTCATCTAGAGAAGGTAGAGGATAATTTTCCTTTTTAGAAGCCTTATTCAACTTTTTGAAGTCCACACAGAATATAATCTCACCATTCTTCTTTCTTACTGGGACCAAATTGGCCACCTAGGTAGAATGTCAGATTGGAAAGGTGATTTTTGGATTTAAAAATTTCTCCACTTCTCTTTGAATGAGAGGCTACAAAATAGGATTGAATAGTATTTTCCTCTATTTGAATCATTTATGATTTGTCTTTAAAGGAATCATATGAGTAATGACCTGTGGGTCATATAATTTCAAATCTTCATATGTCTAAGCAATAACATCCCTATATCAAGCGATTAAATCCTTCACTCATTATCTTTCTTCTAGGGTGAAGAAGAGGTTTATATTCTCATAAAATGGGTTATGATCATCTACTATATTTTCTCTTTCAAATTTAGATTCATTTACCTTTGGCTACTTGAGTTGCTGAGCTTGAGGGTCTATGTAGAACGGTCTTTCCAAAGAGACGAACCTGACTAGAATTCAATTTTCTTTAACTTGAAGAACATCCACTATATCTGATTCCTCTTGAAAGAGGTGATTAATGTCTTTGTCATCAATGATTTGGGATTTTAATTCCCCTAAACTGGTCAAAAGTTGAATAATCTATTGGTCATCATCAAAGACCTAGAAATTTTCTATGTTATTTAGAACAGAGGGGCACGATACCAATTTAATGGAGAATTTTTTTATGTTAGATTCTTGTAGTAACTCCAAATTAGTAGAAATAGTAACTAAGGAATCAAAGAATTTATTTTTCTCTCTAAGAAGTGATACTATGTTGAAAGCTTCAAATATTTCAATCAAGTCCCACACTTTGTGCTTGTATCTCTTCAAGTAAGATAACTTGCATTGGTATTTATTTTTGACTTGATTGACCACTAGCTTTGAGTTTCTAAATATTGATATTTGCTTCACATTATTCTTAAGTGTAAACTATAGTCCCAAAACTAAATCCTCATACTCAACTCTGTTGTTAGTGCATGGAAATTACAACTTGTATGAAAACAATTTTTTTAACCTTGTGGATCAATTAACTCAATTTCTACACCTAATCCTTGATTAGATCTAGTGCCATCAAAGTGTAGAGTCCATAGCTAATCAAAACCTTTATGTTCTAGCTTTTGTACATTATCTTGATTAGTAAAAGTATAATAACCAAGGCTAGGTGACTCATACTTTAAATCTTCATTATTAACATTGTAATCCATAATGGGACACTTCATTCTTGGCTCGTTGTCAATTTTGATTTGATTTTCAACTCCTTTCCATGGCAACCATATATGAGAAAAGTCTATAGAAAGATATTCATTAAGTGTCTTGGACCAATCCTTGCTCAATAATAGACTATAAACTTTTGGTATGTCTACCACTAGAATATGAATGGCCAACTAGACTCATAGCTTAGATGCTACATAAATGTGCACATTTTTCAATTCTCCACCTACTAGTACTACTATTTTATCTATTTGAGAAACTATCCTCTTTGAGGGCTTGGAGCGAGACCAAGATTCTGACATATGTATGTACGTATGATAATTATAGATGCTCTAGAATCAACTAAATAGTTATGAATATTCTTATCAAATGCCCAAATAGTTAGTAAAAAGTGTGGAACTTTTGGCTTGCTCTTGTAAATGATGTTAGCATTAAATTTTTTTGCTTTATCTATAGATGATTCAGTTCTTTCCATAAGGGCCTTTATAATAATGGACTTCCATAGTAGCTCCTTCTATTTAGTGATTTATGCTAACTCATGAAGAGCTATATTTTTCTTGATCTTATTCATATCATTAACAATGTTATATCCTCCCTTAATTGGTTCTTCTTTGTTCTGATACTCATTATTCCCCTTTGGAGGGGGTAGATTATTATCTACTTTGGGATTAGGAGGAATCACCATGGTATTTGGAGGAGTTGATGTAGTAAGTGGCTACTTATTATTTATATTATATGCACCTATCTAAAACTAATAGAAAGCATGAAATTCATCCATATTATTTTCTAGTTCATTGTCATCTTTGCCTAGGAAGGGAAACTCATGAGTTTTGAATAACACAGTGGTACCTAAAGAGCTAAGATCTAGATGATGCACTAGTAGATTATGCATCTAATCTTATCTAACCACCTCTCTTTAAAAGATTTTAAATGCTACAAAAAATTCAATATAGTTAAACTCACCATACTCAAAAATATTATGAATTCTACACCAATTGGGAAGAGTCATATTTTTTATGTTGATCTCTAGAAGCTTGTTAGGTTATTTATACCTATTGAACAATCTATTGTATCTCTAGAATATAGTGTTATGATTACCAATTAAGGCATTTGTATTTCCCATGTCCTTTACATATTCAAGGAATCATTGCTTAGCTTTTGAACCATTTTCTAAATAGAATCCAATTATGCCTTTATGGAATCAATACCTTATAAAATGGTAGTGGGAAGTATAGTCACTTTCTGGTTATGATAATAACCATTTCCTATTGCATGATTGTTCTAATAGCCAAAATTTGGTTATATTGTTTGTGATAGTAGAAGTAGTGTGTATAGTTGGTTTTGATTAAATATGAGAACATTCTGCTTCACATGTGGTACTAGATTTAGTGCTGGAAAACCATTGTTAACATTAGTCACTCCAGGAGTCTAAGGATTGAGCTACCTATCGATGTTGATAGCCTTTTTTAATGATAATGCCAAAGTGTTATCCATAATTTCTCTTCTCAAGAACATGATAGTGATAGGGTCCAAGGTGTTCTTTTACATTTCTAATGCTAATGCCACCTATGGCTTATATCTTGGGGTCAACTAATTGTACATATTCTACCATCTTTCATTGAAACCATAGATGGGATTATTAGGCTTCCTCTTCATGTTGATGTAGTGCTAATATACCAAACTAGGATTACTAACCTATCCAAACTGCACAAGATAAGTTTCTTAACATTCATCCCAAGAAGTGATTGAATTTTTGGCTAGATTTAAATACCAATCATGAGTAGTATCCATCAAAGTAAAAGGGAATAATCTACATGCAACATCTTTATCTATGAAATTCATTAGCCTTAAAGTATATTTAACTGATTTGATATGTTCCTTTGTTGTCCTTACTCCTAAAGGAGAAAAGGATGGCAAGTACTTCTTGGGATTTTGAGGTAATTCATGCATGTCCCTTAGGATGGTGATAATAGAACCAATTAACAAGAGTTATTTTTGAGTCATTGGCTAATTAACAGGGAAAGGGTTCCTTATAGATAAGGGGTTCCCTACTAGAGGAGGATTGTTATAAATTAGGGCTATTGGCACAATTTTAGGTCTCTTATGATTTGATAAGGGTGAGAGTAGAAAAATAACCTGGGAATTAGATATGGTCACTTTCCTAGGTGACTCCAGTGTAACTCTATACAAAGAATACCTGCTATTATTTTAAGTGATGGCCCTTCTTCTATCACTAATGAGACTGTTGATGTAGGTTTTAAGCATACCATAGTGTAACAAGGTAGCCTCTAGCATTTTAGGATCTCAATGAAGGTAAAATACACTCCAAGGCATGATTTTTAGGTATGAAATTTATTTCAAACTATTGATGGAATATTGGTAGGCATACAAGTTTTTGATAAGGTTTTTGGATGAAGGTGTGGTTCTTAAAATCTAGTGAATCTCTACATGAGTTAGATGGGCAGTTGGCTACTAATCTAAAGTGGGTAGGTCTTAAAACAAACTCAAAAAGGAGGGAAGGGTAAGGTAGAAAATAAATATTCTATGTTTTTCAAGAATCACTTCCCTGGCTAGTTTCTAAAAAAGACAAGTGTTCTCAGAACCTATGGCTATTACTAGCAACAATTGCACATGAACAATTAGACATAGCTAAGAAGTCTAAAAAATAATGATATAGGAAATTCAGAAGCCTAAAAAAAAGGTTGATCCTTTTAGGATATCTATTTCACACACTTAATCAAGAGATTATGGCTTGGAGTAGTGAAGTATCTAAGGTAGTTATTTCACACACATAGAAAAATACATCAAGAAAGCACTCATACATAATCAAAATTATGAATAAATTTGAACTTAATTATTCTAATCAATATATTTACCAATCCTTTAATAGATTTTGCACATTTATAGATCATTACATCAACTAGTATAACCAATAATCCATTCATAGCTTTTACACTCTAAAGATTATTAAAACATGCAACCAAGAAGTAACAACTGATTACACAAAATTTGGAAAGAAAATACATAATAACATTCACTAATGGTTAAAATTGATGCTACTCCTGTATTCAAAAGTTCTCTAAAAAAATTCAAGTTGGATTACAAATATTTAAATAGGCTTGGGGAAGGGGTTGCCTCATCCTTCAAGTTCATGCAAAGTGTTTACATGAAATAGTTAGAACATGAGTTCTAACTGTAGTCAAAACTATATAAGATAAACATTATAGTTATCAATTAAATAAGTTGACATTTGAAAAGATATGCAATGTGTGCACATGTATAAAATATAAAGTAAATTTTACAATAAAAAACTTGAAATACAAGGAAACTATGCATCGTTACAAAATTATACATGCACAAAATCTTAGTCTATCAAGGCTACATCATGTGAAGCACTACATGTACTTTAGTTGGTGTAGTAGTTGCAGTGGTAGTAGTTGAAGTTGTAGATGTCAATGTACCACTAGAAGCTTGATTTTGCTTAGACTCATTCTATTTATAAACTTTATATATCATGTCATGCTACTACCATATAATGTTCAAGTTTATCAATGGTGGTTGATGTATCCTTTTAACTTGACCAAGGAATATTGTATGCTCATCCTTGGTTATCTATAATTTATTCTTAAAATTTCCACTTTCATAAATTTATTTCTATCTTCACTCAACTTAGACTCTATCTTTTATAGTGCTAATCCTTGTAAACTCTACTTGAATTCATCCACCACTTTTTGAATTATTTTATCAAAATTGATCCTATTGATCAATTTGCCTTTTGTATCCTTCACCTTTGATATCTTAAAATCATTTAAAATTTAGAGGATTTGGGCCTCGTATGCCTAATATTTTGGGATTAAATCCCCAATTTATTATATCCACTCATTTTCTTCTTCCTACCTTATGATAACTAAGTTCAAGGCATTGGATACCTCTTGTGTTGTCATTAAGTCTAGATGAATGTATAATGAGTTGCCTGTGTATGAAAATAATATTATAAACTTCACACTATCATATTTTAAGGAATTATATAATTAGTTGGTATTATTTACATGAGGGGAAATTTAGGCCTTTATAATTTCCATTTCTTCCAAAGAGTTTTAACATCAAGAAGTTGCTTCTTACACCTTAGTTTTTATGCGTACAAAGATGTGCATAGTCTTTACCTACTCCTTCAATTGTTCCACTTTGGCCTCTAGCTATCATCAAGCCATCTCTATTACCTCATTAATGGCTACTATAGCATCCTTACGTGCTTGGGATAGGTCTACAATATTTTCAATGTAAGGATATTGCTTGGGATATCTATTCTACCTCTTATCGAGGAAGAATACTTCGTGTCCTTCCTCAAGAATTATCTCCTTACCTCTATAATACTCCAACTTCCTCTTCTTCACTCTTTGTATAATTCTATATGCGGGATCAAATAGAGTGGAGATAGAGGGAATCTTGATGATCTTGAAGCTAGGCACTTGGGAAGCCTTTATTCTCAAGTCTATGACCCATGGAGGAATGCCCAACTATGAAGCATCTGAGGTTGTAACAATAACATCTTCTTCAACCTCCTCTAATTATAGATATTTATTTTGATATTTTACAATTACATCATGTAGGTAGGCTATTTAATCTTGGACCAATCCATTCCTCCAAATTAAGGGAGTGGTAAACTATGATCAGTTAGGGTTTGGACTTCCTTCCCCTACCAAAACTTGTCATAATAATTTATTTTGTGGAGGTGGTGGATGGCATTGGAAGGGTGATTTTGATGGATTAGACATGGAGTTGTGGAGTGGTCCATGTAGTTTGTACCTTCTTAGACACATTATTCTTATTTAAGGCTCTGATAGTGAAAGTGCCAAAAGGGATAGAAGAGGTTAGCATGGTGAGCAAGATGGAAGTAGAGAGTGGATAAATAGTAGTGGTGAATGGATCAATGGAGTCCTTAACACATAAGAAATGGAAACATATCCAAAAAATGGCACAAAAGATAAATGAACACTTATGAAGGGCTGAGTACCTAGAGAATTAGGCACTGTAGGCTTTGCTTGAAGGCTCATGGCCTTAGTTATTTCTAGATTTTACTCTTCATTAGAATCATCCTAAATATCCTTAAATATCATAACCTCCACGTAGGCTAGTTCTGAGGGTGGAGGTGTAATAGTCAAGCTTTGTGATGATTCCATTATGGGACTGCTTGTTGGATTCCTAGGCTTCCTTTTATAATCTAGAGGGGTATTAAAATGTGTGGGGGAACCTTGTGTTGGAGAGTTATCATTGATGTCATGGAGGTGTCCTAATTATTGGATGAAATACTTTGATAGCCTAAGTGACAATGAAAAAGTGTGTAATGTGCTTGTCTTAGTGTGCTTAAAAGAGGCTTGGTAGGTCTTTAGTTTTGGCATGGTAATAGATGTTTAGGGATGAGTATGGAGTATTTATCATGTGTAAGGGGTCATATAATAGGTTTTATATGATTGGAGATATTTTTTATGTAAGTGAAATTCATCTAGTAGTTTGTTATTTTTATCTAGATAGTTTGGGTCTAGTGGTATAAAATCTAAGTAGGCAATTTGATGACATCACCATTACCACATTTGGATGAGTCAAGGGGAGTTGGTCATATGGTTTTGATAAAATCAGTCATTAGTTACTATATAATAAATCCCATGTCATGCACTTAAGCATAGTCAAAGATATGTGGGTGTAAAGTTGGGCTCCCAGGCATTTTGATAGTTTTTCCCATAGCCAAATTTGCATGAGGTAAAAAAGAGTCATGTGAGAATATTGATGAAGTTATATCTCAAACATGTGGATGTTTTAGGATAAGGTGATCATATGGGTTTGTTTAATTTTGTGCCTAGTTTATTTGTGCTAAATTTTAGGTCATGCACTAAAGCATGCCAAAATATATGCATGTGCAAAGTTAGCCTTCTATGCAATTTATAAACATAGTTGGCTCTATGATAGATAATTTTGAGAAGGCATTTTAATGGTGATATATCTCACATGTGTGAGGGTTCTAGGAGAATATTGTTATATGGTTATATTTTCCTATGTGAGGAGATCATATGATCAAATTTTTATAATATGCACTTGAGCAAAGCAAAATATATGAAGATGCAAATTTAACCTTCTAGGCAGATATGCAAGGTTCCCATAGTCATTTATATACAAGTTAAAGCTTGAAAAATATCTATGGAGCACATTACTCTAAGATCTCAATAAGTAGTGAGACAAGGATAATTTCATAATGTTTAACATTGAGTAGAGATAAAGATTGAGCATCTTTCAAGGATCAGTAGTGAGTGGAAGATCATATAGATAAAGATCAATGGTGTGTATTAAAGTTAAGAGGTTAAAGTGATAGTTTTTTAGCATTGTTATAGATTGAGTTACATATAAAAGATTCATGGAGTGTGTTGATTCAAAGTTTCAAGATTGCACAAGATGAGGTCAAAGTGAATGAGTCTTAATGTTTGAGAATTGGCACCTATGCATTAAAGTTTAGAGAAGATCAATAGTGTGATATTGATATAAAGCTAAGAGGACATGAGATGTGAACACAGTGTTCGAAATTTAACTATGACCATTTGCATTTGAATATTTGAAATTATGAAAGAAAGACCAATGTCTAGTTTTTGGGCCATAACTTTTGATCTAAGAAAAAATTGATAGTGAAATAAAAATAAAATATGTAGAGGACTCCAAGGCACATATATAAATATGTATTTAAAGATTTTAAAGTGTGTATAGTCATAGTTATGAAGTTTCAAAGTTAACTATGTGTTTGTGAATGGACTGTAGGTAACTCAAAAATATTGTTCGAGCTTGTTTTGATATTTTTTTAAATATATATTGATAAAGTAGCTATATGGGAGTGTTTTAGACTCTATAAGGATGATTTGTGTGCATTATGAATGTTTGAATAATCATATGTAGTATGAAAAAAAGTTTTAAAGTTGATTGTGTTTTCATTCAAAATGATTATGTGTATAAAGAAGTGTTTGATGTATTTGTGTTTAAGTTAAAGGGTACTGTGATGGTTATTGGCACTTATGGGGGACCTATAGATCATATATAATGGGTACATTCATTTGAAAAGTGTTCGTATGTTTTTAGTTTTCTTGGATAAGTGTCAAAGAGCTGAATGGGTCTCCTAGTGACCTAAAAGTGACTTAGTCCTATTTGAAAGTGGATTGTGCTTAAGTGCGACCCATGTGAGATGCCTTAAGGGTGAAGACATGTATTATGACTAAAAATAAATATTTTGATCTTATTAATTAATTATTTCTCTATAAATAATGGAACCAAAGATGATGGTTTCTAAATAAGTGAGATACTTGTATGTGAGATTTTAGAGAAGGCTTGTGTGAGTATTATGCATTGAAGTGAAGAAGTTGGATAGGAAGTGTGCCTGTTGGTTGAGTTAATGATAAAAAAAAGTTTGTTGACTATGTTTATGACCTATAGGTCATGTTATTAATTTCAAAATAGTGATCTTGTAATTTGATGATATGTGAAGAGGTTTGAGTGTGCAGATGAGGATAGTTTGAGTGAAGGAGAGGGATTGTGGCATGCCTATATGAGAGTTCTATTTGATATATATATATATATATATATATATATATATATATAGTTTTTGTAGGGATTATAAAATAGAAATCCATCATCAAGTGTTGAAGACATCATTTATAAGGTAAAAGTGTTCAAAGGAGGGTCTAAAGGACTTGATCTTTCTTAGGGGTAGTAGCTCCTTGTGAAATAGTTATTTCACTAAATATCTTTGGTCAAGAGGATATGATCAAATTTTACTAGTCTAAAGGAGTTGACTAGTATCTTATCTATAATTTATTATAAGATAGTAGTCCATTTATGTTATAGGCTTGAGAGTGGGTTTTATTCCCCATGAGGGTTTCCCATAGGAACTATGTGTTATGTGTTTGATCTTGTGTATACACTAAATGAATGATCTCTCTTGTTAATATTGCTTGATCAAGTTTATATATTGATTGGTTAATAGTTTAAATAACTATAATTAAAATTAAAATATCTAGGCTCACTGATTCACCCCCTAGTGATTGTACCTCTAACAATTGGTATTAGAGTGGGTCCTTTGGAGGAATCCCAATAGCTTGAAGGTGATCTTAAGTAGGTAAAAATATGGCTAAGAAGTTGAAGAAATAAAATCAATAGTGAAAGGTCGTGATCAAGGAACTTGAAGAATAGATATGTAATCTAAAGAAAGATGATAAAGAGGATGAGAAGGTTATCAATAACCTCAAAGATCAGCAATAATATTCCAAGACAAGTTTGAGTTCAAAAGATGAATGTTGTTCAAAATAAAAGGACATCATTTGTGATGAATAAGTTTGCCATGATAGTGAAGAAGAAGTTGATCTAGAAGTTGAGCTCATGGGTATACTTGGTGAATTAAAGGAGATAAATAAGAAGAATAATAAGATTAAAAATATGATCAAAGGTCTTGAAGCACAAGTCAGTTCTCTTAAGGTAAGTTTAAAAGAACAACTATGTAGAATAAAGGATGACATGGCTAAAGAATCTAAGAGTGATAAGGAGACTATCCAAGTTCTTAGATGTTAGTTAATGAATACAATTTCAAGTGTAAGAGCTAAATAGGATGAGATAATTCAATTCAAAACCAAGATAGGTTTATTGATGGATCAACAAAAATAATTTATTGTCAAGATAATCAAGATTTAATAAGATTAAAAGAAGTTAGATCAGGTCAAGAGCAATGAAAGAAGACTAGTTACACAACCAAATGATTCAAGGAATGCTAGTTTATTTCATGGTCATTATTATACATGTAATAAGTATGTTAATAGGTCTAAGGAGTATATAAAGAATTCATTCATGTATGGACATTCATGGAGCTATGATAGGAGTTTTTGGCCAAATATTTATCATAATTCAAATTTGTCAAAAGGTACTAATGATGTTATTTATTTCAGTTGTCATAAAAGTGGACATATTGATAGATTATATCCAAATGGTGCTAAGATGTATTCAAGGTATGTCAAAGGATATAGAGTTCTTATAAGGTCTAAAAATGACAAAATCAGTTATGGAAACCAAAGGTAATCATTGCCAATTGTTATAATCATAACATTGATAAGAAAGTTGCTCTAGAAGGCTATGTTGCAAATCAGGATAAACTCAAGGATCAAGTAGGTAATATGATTACATAAGAAAAGAAGAGTCAAAATATGGTATGGAGACCTAAAGAAGTAAAGACTAAGAATAGGGATTTTGTTGAGTCCAAGAGTCTTAATGGATTATTTTCCAAGGTGGAAAAAATATTAGATATGAAGGGAAGATAAGATTTTATGCTATCTAATTTTACTATTTTTTTGAAGAAAAGAATGAAGTCAAGCATCCTTTAAAAGTCAAGCTAGACTGCAAGTCAAAGAAAGGTATGGAGATATGGGAGTCTCTAAAGTTTTGGGAATTTTATTCTTACTATGTCAAAAGGGGTGTCTCTCTCTAGGATTCAAGGAGACACTTGTCAATTAGAGGAAGCTTGGTGGCTATTAGATTTTGTTTGATAAGAAGGTATGAAAACAAGGTATGTTTGTGCATTATTTTTATATATCTATTTGTTGGAGAAGAGAAGATTTTGAAGAATCTCAGTGGTCTTATCTTGAGAAGGATTTAGCTTGTTGGTCATGGTTTGGATGATTTGGTATAATGGTAGTTTCAAATATCTATCTACATATCAGTTTGTGGTAGATTCTAGATAAGCCCATAAGTTGAAGGCCTTTCTTCTAGGCTCATGTTCTAGATCTTTCTAAGCCTATTAAAGGCTTATTGAATAGTTGTGTATGCAATAGAAGTTTAGTGGATTGAAAATGTGCATTATGTGAGGGGGAACATATGTGAAGTGTCTTTGTCTATGCTTCTTAAGATACTCCTTTTAGTGGAGAAGAAAGTATTGCTGTGGTGTTCTTATGAAGGTCCTAAAAGGATAAAGATGAGTATTTTTGGTTGGAGAAAGTATGTCTAGGTGGAAGATATGTTGTGGTGATGTCATGATGTTGATAACTATAAATAGAGTAGTTTACAAGGTCAGATTGAAGGTTCCTAGATGGAAAAGGAGGATTTATGATTTTTCAAGATGATATTTTTGCATAGAAAGGTATATTAACCTTATTATAGCATGTTCCAAGTGGTTTTTTGATTTAAAGGTATGTTGAAGTCAATTTGGAAATTTTTGTTACTCTCAAGTTTCCCAATTTGTGCTTAAGAGCTTGAAAGTCCTAAAATGAGTTATAGGAATTCAAGGTTCCCCATGGTGTAGAAGCTCAAATCTTGGTCTAGAACTGTGTAATGGTTGTCTCCATGTGTACAATAATTTTTAGAGGTGGACATTGATCAGAAGGAGGTTTGTTAACTCTAATTATTTTGAGATTGTAGGGTTTTAGACTCTACTATAAAAGTGGGTTGACTTATGATTTGAGGTATAAAGATTATTAATAGGATGAATGGGCCAAATGGGTTGTCAAATAAATCTTCATAGATATTTGAAGGTTTATGGTTTTCAAGTTATTCAAGTTTTTGTCAAGATGGATGCCTAATTGGCTAGTAGGATTGTGAAAGAAGTATATATCAAAGGATGAGATAATTTTTTCAATTAAGGGGGTATATGAGAGTAATAAAAATATTAATTTTTAGGTCTTGATGGTGTGTCTTCTAAAATTTATGGGATCTGCAAGTTGTAGATAGGGTTAGAAGGATACTAGACATGCCTAGTGAGAAGAAAAGTGCCTTTTTAATTCTTTTCTCAAAAATATAAAGGCATGAATATTTCAAGGTGAGTTATTAATTTGGTTTAGTTCATGTTTCCTATTTAGTGAGTGTCATTAATTTCTATTTTTGGTACTTGTGGTAACTTAAGAGAAAAGGCTAGCAAGCATATGTGGTAGTTCTTCATGGTGTGTGGATATATGAAGATGCTCAGAAGGTGAAATTGCTCAAATTTACTAGGTGAGTTCCTATTAGATGTTTATTGATGTTTTACATTATATTTATATGTTTTTATGTTTTATTTCTTCATTAGTTGCAGTGTTTGGTTGAAGAGAGTAATTGGCATGGAGTAAGAGGAAGTTGTCAAGGCAAGAAAAAGTAGGCTCAAGGTAAGGGGGAGTTTGTATCATATTTATAAGATGGTACTTTCATATTTATGGTATTTTTAGGTCCTAAGTATTATTTTTTACCTAATTTGTCATTGTGTCAAAGGGGGAAAAAGTTCTTGTTATGGGAGTGCTTGGAGAGAGAAGGAAGGTGAGCTATATATTACTATATATGATGTTTGTTGACATCAATAGAAAATTGGGATATTGTTGGAGAGTTGTTATTGATGTCATGGTGATGTACTATAGGTGTCCTAGTGAGTGGATGAAGTTATTTGATAGCCTAAGTGATAATGATAAAGTGTGTAATGTGCTTGTCCTAGTGTGCTTAAAGGAGACTTGGTTGATCTTCAATTTTGACATGGTTAGAGATGTTCAAGGATGAGCATGGAATATTGATCATGTGAAAGGGGTAATATAAGAGGTTTTATATGATTGGAAATATTATGTACATAATTAAAATTCATCTAGTAGTTCATTGTTTTCATCTAGATAGTTTGGGTCTAGTGGTAAAAAATGTAAGTAGGTAGTTTGTTGATGTCACCATTCACATGTATGGATGAGTCAGGGGGAGTTGGTCATTTTTTGTGATAATATTAGTCCCTAGTTGTTATTTGATAAATCCTAGGTCATGTACCTAAGTGTATTAAAAGATATGTGGGTGAAAATTTGGGCTCCCAGGCATTTTGACAATGTTTTCCCCTACTTAGCCAAATTCACATGAGGCAAAAAGAGCCAAGTAAGCATATTAATAAAGATATATCTTTCATGTGTGGATTTTTCAAGAGAATGTGATCATATGGGTTTATTAAATTTTGTGCCTAGTTGATTTATGCTAAATTTTAGGTCATGCACTGAAGCATGCTAAAAGATATACATGTGCAAAGTTGGCCTTTCAGGCGAGTTTTAAGCATAGCTGGCTCTATGATAGAAGATTTTGAGAAGGAATTTTAATTATGATTTATGTCATATGTGTGAGTGTTATAGGATTATATTATTATATTTTTGGATTCTCCTATGTGAGGAGATCATATGGTCCAATTTTTAGAACATGCACTTGAGTGAAGAAAAAGTTATGGAGATGCAAAGTTGACCTTCTAGGAAGATAAATAGGGTTCCCATACATAGTAATTTATGCACAAGTTAAATTTTGAGCAAGATCAATGGATCATGTTTCTCCAAGATGTTAGGAAGTAGTGAGATGAGGACAAGTGCATGATGTTTAACACTGAGTAGAGATAAAGTTCAATATTCTTTCAAGGATCAATGATGAGTAGGAGACCATAAAAATAAAGATCAATGGTATGTTTTAAAGTCAAGAGGTCAAATTGATAGTTGTTTTTAATTTTTATAGACTGAACTACATACAAAAGATCAACAGAGCATGTTGAGTCAAAGTTTCATGATTACACGAGACAAGGTCAAAGTGATTGAGGTTTAACATTTGAGCATTGGTGCCTATGCATTAAAGTTAGAAGAAGATTGATGATGTGATATTGATCTAAAGATGAGAGGACATGAGATGAAAGCATAGTGTTCAAAATTTAACTATGACCATTTACATTTGAATATTTGAAATTATGAAGGAAAAACTAGTGTCTAGTTTTGGGTGATAAATTTTGATCCAAGTAGAAGTTGATAATGCAGTAAAAAGAAAATATGTATAAGACTATAAGGCACATCTAAAACTATGGATTTGAAGATCTAAAAGTGTGTAAATCATAGTTATGAAGGTTCAAAGTTAATTATGTGTTCATGTATGGACTGTAAGTGACTTGAGAAGATTTTTTGCACTTGTTTTGATATTGTTTCAATATATCTTGATGAGTTATCTATATGAGAGTGTTGTAGAATCTATAAGGATGATTTGTGTGTATTATGAAGGTTTGAATAATCATATGTAGTATGAACAAAGGTTTTGAATATGACTATGCTTTCATTCATAATGACTATGTGTACAATGAAGTGTTTGATCTATTTGTGCTTAAGCTAAAGGGTACTATGATGGTTTTTAAGGGGGACCTATAGATCATATAGAATGTGTCCATGAATTTGAAAAGTGTTCCTATGTTTTTAGTTTGCTAAGAGAAGTGTCAAAGAGTTGAACAGGTCTTCATAGGACCTAAAAGTGACTTAGGCCTATTTGAAAATGGATTGTGCTTAAGTTTGACCCATCTGAGATGATTTAAGGGTAAATTAATGTATTATGGCCAGTAACAAATATTGTGATAGTTTCATTTCATGATTTCTCTATAAATAGTGAAACCAAAGATGATGGTTTCTAAATAAGTAAGAGAGAGACTTGTATGTGAGATTTTAGAGAAGGCTTGTGTGAGTATTATGAATTGAAGTGAATAATGAAGGAGGTATGAGTGTGAAGATGAGGAAAATTTGAGTGAAGAAGGAGAGAAATTTTTATATGCCTATGTGAGAGGCCTATTTTCTATATATAGATAGAGTTTGTGCAAGGATTAGAAAATAGAGATTCATCATCAGGTGTTGAAGACATTAGTTCTAAGGTGGAAGTGTTCGAAGGAGGTGTTGACCATTTTTGGGTCTAATAGGCCAAAAATCAGTCCCCTTCTTCCTCTGATGTTTTAGTCCATTTCATTTTTAATTTTACACAAGTCCAAGAATTTCTATGGACTCTGTAGGTGTAATCTTTTGATAGATGAAGAACTAGTTCAGAACATGCAAGGTTTTGCAAAATTTCTTCAGACTCTCATCTAAAGAAATTCATAAGGAAAGAGGGCTAAAATGGTTCAGAAGACACTTTTCCTTAAGGTTGGAAGAATGGTTCAATGACATAATATTTCTAAGAGTTAGCACCTTTGAATCGTTGAACTGGTTCAATGCCTTCAGTTCATCACTTGGTTCAATCACCTTGGTTCAAACAGATTAGTTCAATCAATCAGTTCATCGGTAAGTTCATCATAGGTTCAACACGTTGGTTCAATTCCTTGGTTCAATTAGTAGGTTTATCATTTGGTTTAAACATTCAGTTCATTAGATGATTCAATGAGCTTGGTTCAAAGGCTCGATGCGTAGTGTTGTACTGTTGAACCAGTTTAAAGATTGGTTCAAGTGAATGGTTCAATGAGCTTGATTCAAAGGCTTGGCATGCATTATTGAACCATTAAAATATTGAACCATTTTTGGTTTAATGGGTCAGTTCAACGGCTTGGTTCCAAGGAGCATCCCAAAGCTGAAGGGCAAGTGCCCTTGCGGAGGGTAGTTCTGAGTTCAAAGGCCCTTGCAGAGGGTAAGAAACACTTCAAAGAAAAGATAGCCACAAAGGGTAAGTTTTTAGAATTTTGTCCAAGACAGTGAATTCTTTCAGACTTTTTGTCTGAAGGAATTCCTTCAGACAAAAAGTTTGAAGAAATTCCTTCAGACAAAAAGTCTAAAGAAATTTAGAAAGCAAGTGGCCAAAGAGCAACTCTTGCAGACTAAATGTTCATGGACAAAAGTCCATAGGAAAATGTCTGTGGGAAAATGTCTATAGATAAAATTTCATGGAAACCCAGGGAAAATAATCCAAAGGAGGAACTCGTTAAAGAGCCGAAGGACCCCGAAGGGTAGGTGCCCTCGTGGGGAACTCTCAGCCAATTCAAAGGACATTTTCAAAAGGCTAAAGGATCACCTTCCTTTCAAGAAGGTGCAAAGAAAAATCCCACAAAAAAGACCCAACAGAATTTGCCAAAGATGGTGACGTCCCAAAAGCCATCAATTTTAAAAAAGATAGACTAGCCATTGGTTTTCAAGCTGTGATGGGCCCACAAACGTCAAATTTCATAGCAAAGGAATAATCAAAGGAAAAGAGTTAAGTGGATGCTACCATGTGTCCTCACCCATATCAGTGGAGTGTGAAAAGTGTCTACATCTGAGGCTTTGGGTTTCTTTTAAGCTTCAAGGATAAGCCTCTCTCAAAATGTAGTGGAAGCTGTCAAGTGTTAGTGTCTGTGAGAACCAAAAAGGATCTCGAAAGCTTTTTAAGGTAGCTAAAGGTTATATGGAAGTGGCCAGGTGTCACCTTCCATAAAAATCTCAAAATATTACTTCCAAAGCCTGTAAGTTAAATGGAAAGAGTAAGCAGAAGTGGCCACTTGTCAACTTCCACTTGACTCTCGAAGGACCTTCTAAGTTAAGCAAATGTTGCCATGTTCCATTATCATCTCAGTGGAAGCCACCATGTATCAATGTCTATGTTTCAAAGTGTCTCCTAAGTTTCAAAGTAGCAGACTATGACATGTGTTAGAAGCAGATGCGCTCTCAGCCAAAGAGCCAAAGGAGTAGTAAAAGATAGCCTAAGGGACGAAGGAGATAGAGGAGGAAAAATGGCCAAGCACAGAAGTAGATGAAGTGATCTAAGTGGTGAAAGAAAGTGTTGATTCAAGAAGTTATTCTAGTGGTTGACACAATACTTACCATGAGATAATCCAGAGGCACAAATAGTGAATAGTGTGACCTATTTTTCTTCAATATGCATTGATGAGTAGGCAAACAGTACAGTTCATAATTTTGAATCCTGATAGGAGCTGACACATCATTATCTTCAGGTAGCTTCCTCATCCCAATGCTCAAAAAGCACATGGGTCACTTGTAAAAAGGGTACCAAAAGACCTCCTTTCTTCCTCTATATATTATAGACTTGTCCTTTGATAAAAGATCTTTCACATTTGTAAGGCGAAAGCCTACAAATTTTCACCTAAAATCAATAAACATATTTTTACCTCTATTCTAGTTAGATATCTATGTGTGTGTCTGAGTGTTAGTTTGTGTTTATTCATTACTTCTTAATGCTTCCATAGGTTTAACACCAACACACCTGGTGTCTATAAGGTGCCATTTATATAGGTGACAAAGAGAGCTGTATTTGGAAGTGCAGAGATAGAATAAGCTACTACACAGTGTGCCTTTCTACAACACCTTTGGTGAGTCTCTAATTTTTGTGTGTTCCATTAAAGCCTCCCTATTAAGCTTCCTGTAACTTGGTCCTTTTGCCAGTTTGAAGTGTACTTATGTGTTTTTTTTGACTTCAAGTGTGAGTGTGAGAAGGTTAAATCTTTTAATGCATCACCTCTTTTAGAGTAGTTTTGTTTTCCTGTAATCCTTCTCCCTTTTCACCCCCCACTATATATCTACATACCTATATTAGCACTTATTAGAAAAACTTAGATGCATCAAAGTGAGTTAGCCCTCACCTAGAGACTCTCCCCTCCAGCTTCACTAGTCCCATAGGTGAGAAGGGAGTTTCCATTGTTGCATGTGGAAGGCAGGAGCTCGGCCTCCTACCCCGAGTGCAATCCACTGCATCAATAGTTTTTGGCATGCCTGGTGGGACCCAATTTTTACACTCAGTAAAGTTTCAAGATTGATGCTGGTCTTGTTACAACAAATCAACTATTTTTAGCATCTGACGACTCCACTGGTCTAACTTCCTATGCCTAAAGTCACCACATGGTCTGCTTCTAAGGGTGTCCCTTTTGAATTTGTTGAATTGCCTTTGAACTTAGCAAAAAGACTGAGGTTTGAGAGGACCCATCCTTATTTATCAAACCACCTTCCCAGACCTATTGTAAGAAACACATACACAACAGAACCATAGTTACATCCTGTCCCAGCTATGGCATTACCCTTTGTGACTTTTCATGGTCAGAGCCTATTGAATCTCCAATGTTATGACCCAATTCCAGGAGCAGCCCTCAAAAGTATGCCTTATTTTGATGGAGAGGGGCCCATCACAGTCATCAAACACATTAGAAATATTGCTAACCTCTATAATATCCATAATGTTAGTGAGGAAAATATTGTAATCAGATTGTTGGCATTGTCTCTCAAAGGCAAAGCTCTTGACTGGTATGGAACTTTGACTATAAGTTCAATCAGTTCTTGGAATGAATTGGGCACTCACTTGACAAACCATTTTGGAGAAAAGAGAAACCACCTCTCTCTTACTAAGTAGCTGACTACCATGAAAAGAGCTCCACATGAATACATGCATGATTTCAATGCTTAGTTTCAGAAGACATGGGATAGAATCCCCATTCTGGTAAGACTGATTTCTAGCTATGCTTTCCTATATTACTTAAGAGCATTGAATAGTGATATCCCTATTATGATACAATCAATGGGAGGACATGTGCTACCTGTCACCTTTGACATAGCCATAGCAGCTAAAAATTGCTTAGTGTAGGCTAGGAAGATAGCCCCTAGACCCCATATTCCACTTTTCCTTGAAATGTTACCTCTAATTCAAACTACTACTCCCACATTAAATCCTCTGCCTAGCATAGAGAAACTAGCTACCACTCCATCCAATGAGCTTCATGAAGTTAAGAGTCTATTGCAAAGTATGTCAAATGAACTTGTGGCTCTTAAAAGGTAGCAAGCTTAAAGCAACCAACCAAATCAGGGATACCAATAGTATGGTCAAGATCCTATACCCCCTTTACAAAATTACAATCAAGGATAGGGTTAACTCACTTAGACTAGACCTTTTCAAGGCTACAACCTAGGCACCCCTTCATCATCTAAGGTCATGGTTCCTATTTAAAACAATATGGTGTAGGAATAGCCAAGTTGTTCAACCATGGGTTATGGTCAGGAGCAAGCTATTTATACAAATGAGATGATGGGTTATTACCTAAATATATAAGACAATTAGGTAGCCACCCATTACCAAGTCTTTGAGGCTCTAATGCAACCTAGCATGAGTAGCATTCAGGCCTAGCCTGACTCCACCCTCATGAATCATTTAGAAGGAGAATTCTATTCAATCAATTATATGGGCACTAAAGACAATCAGGCTGACTACATTGCAACTAACACAAGATTCAAAAGAAGGGCAATGGAAGAAGCTTAGGCTATTGCCCAAACATTAGCAACACCTTCTAAATCACATGGAAATCAAAAAGTTCCAAGCTTTAGACCGCCAGTTGTACCTCCAGGTCCTTAGCCTGCACTTCAGTTTGTACATAATTCTAAATAAATTTTGAAGAAAGGCAACCCTCGAGTCAACGTGGTTAACCAGATGAAGAAGCTATAAATGAACATCTCCTTGTGAGATTCACTGTCAATACTAGGGTAAAAAGACATGCTACAAAAGGAATTGCATGAGCTAGATGAATGAGCTATCCCAGCAAAAGCTGATAACATTTTGATGATGAATGGATAGCCTTCAACCTTAGGTCAGATCCAAAAGGAAGAAAAGGTTCCTCCATTATATGTGTCCTTGGTCATAGGAGATTTCTTGGTGCACAATTGCATCATTGATAGTGGAGCAAGCACCTCGGTGATTCCCAAATGCATAGCCGACAAGCTAGGCTTGAAATACGAAGAAATGACCAAAGGAGTCTTGCAACTGGATGGAACTCCAACAAAGACAATTGGGGTGCTAAGAGGTTTGAGCTTGATGTTGCATGCTTGCCCTACTTTCTTAGTTCTTCATGATGTGGTAGTGGTATATGCCCCTCCCTACTTTGCCATAGCTTGTCCAGGGATTTTACATCTAAGATAGGCGACTACTTGGCATCAAATTGGTCTTATCTAGTTTTTAAAACCAAGTACTAGACTAAAGTCAAGATTGAATTTGAGCCACTCCATAGAGATCATTTAGAACCTTATTCACTAAAGGTAGTAAATGTTAGCTATGCCATCATTGACTAGGAAGAGTTCCAAGTAGACCAATCTCCATCCTCTACCCTTGAAGGAGTTGCAGACCTACTCTTAAATGAGTGGGGAAGTGACAACTTTGAGCATGATCCCTACAAATTCATAGAGGAGGTGGGCCTTGGTATTTATTTCATGCATGAAGAGGGTACCTTTTTACCAAATTTGATGAAGGCCAGCCAAGAAAGTTTAGGCCTATGGCAGCTATTCTTTGATGGTTTAAAGAGTAAGTTGGGAGCTGGTGGTGGAGTGGTGCTAGTCTCTCCTTCAAAAGAGAGGCATTTTTTAGCCTTCTGATTCCAATTTTCCTACACATGTAATGTTGTAGAATATGAATCCCTCATCCATGGCTTAGAGTGGGCAAGGAAAAGAGGAATCAAAGAGCTGTAAATGTTTGGTGATAGCGAGTTGATTGTCAACCAGGTAAGAGGCCAAAATTTGATGAAGAATTCTCTACTAAAATCCTACAAACATAGGGTATGGGACTTAGTGGAAAATTTATATGCTTTCAATATTACCTCCATCCCTAGAGAATAGAACAAGCAAGTAGATAGGTTAGTAGCAGTTGGTGCCCAATTTGATTTTACTCAGGAAATAGGCTAAGACCATAGCTCACGTCACTTGAAAGTAGTTATCTGGCCTTTTGTGCCTGACAACATTGCCAACTAGAAGTTTTCAATAGTGATCAACAAATAACACTTTTCTTGTAAGAAGAATAAGAATTCACTATAAAAAACTAGGTAAAGCTACAACAATAATATGGCAGCCAAATTGTTTAGCTAAAGAACAATAAGCTTCCCAAAGGTTTGGTCACTCTAGAAAGTATCTTCAATGGAGATGACCAATTGAGAAGTGACAAGGTGTGCATTGCAATAAATGAGGAGCACCATGAGAAGGTGGAAATATTCAAGGACAAGCTGCTTGCACTTGGAAAAGTGTGCATAAACAAGGAAAGGCAGACCTTCATCTTGTTGTGCCAAGAATTTGTTGATATCTTTGCTTGGGAGTATAGTGATTTGAAGGGTTTTGACCCGAGCTTAGCCCAAAATAACATTGAATTAGAAGAAGGTGCCAAACTAATCAAGCAAAAGTAGAGGCCTATCAACCCAATGATTGAGACTCTCATGCATAAGGAGCTCACCAAATTGATTGAGTCTAAGATAATATTTCCAATCAAACACTCTTCTTGGCTGGCCAATCTTTTTCCTATCTAGAAAAAGAATGGAGAGATCAGACTGTGCATAAATTTCAGAGATCTCAATAGAGTCTTTTTGAAAGACCATTATCCTCTCCCAAGAATGGAGTAGATCCTTTAGATGGTGACAAGCAATGAGTGTTTCTCCCTCCTGGATGGATATTCAGGATACAACCAGATTTTGGTGCAAGACTGTGACCAGCATGAAATAGCCTTCACAACCAAGTGGGGAATGTTTTCTTATACAAAAATAACTTTTAGATTGTCTAATGCTAGTGCCACCTTCTAACAAGCTATGGACATGGCCTTTCAAGGCCTGATGAATAAGACTGTACTGGTATGTCTTGATGATGTGATAGTTTTCTCCAAGGAACACATGAAACATCTACGGCAAATATTTGAGAGGTGTAGGGAGTTTGGTATCTCTCTCAATCTTAAGAAATATGTGTTTGTTGTCCATGAGGGGAAGCTCCTTGGTCACATTATTTCTTCAAAAGGTTTGTCTATTGATCTGGAAAGAGTTCGCTCCATCTTGGAGCTATCCTTACCTAAGGACAAGAAAGGCTTGTAAATCTTTTTCGATAAGATAAATTTTATATGGAGATTTATCCCAAATTTTGCAGAGATGGTCAAGCCATTGACCTCTATGCTAAAGAAGGGTGAGGAGTTCACATGGACAGTACAGAGAAAATACAATTTTGAAGAAATCAAGTAGGGCATAGCCCAAGCTCCTACTTTGATCATCCCTGACTTCACCAAAGATTTCAACCTCTACACCTTTGAAAATGAAGAGGTAATCTCTGCCATGCTTACCCAAACAAGTGATGATAACCTTACGTAGCCAATTGCATTTTTTAGCCAAGGCCTAGAAGGTTTTGAAGTCAGATACACATATATGGAAAAGCAAGTCTTGGCGGTCATACAGAGTCTAAATAAATTCAGACACATGCTGTCAAATAGCAGAATCCACCTCATGGTTCCACATCTCAGCATCAAGGATTTCTTGATCAACTGAGATCTAAATGAGAAGAGAGTAGGGTGGATCACTAAGGTGATGGAATATGATGTAGATATCAAGATCACCAAACTGGTAAGAGGGAGAGGTTTGTGTGAACACCTCATTGCAGACTTTAAATAACAAAAGGAGGATAGTCTGCTAATCCATGATACAGCTACAATAGAAGAACCAATTGTCATGAGGGATTGAACATCAGATGTGAGGCATTTCCTTCTCACTAGTGAGTGCCCACACTCACTTGATAGGAACAAGAAAAGGTATTTTAGACTCTAGTGTCTCCCTTATGCCTTGATTGATGGAGTGCTATTTAGGAAGGATCTCTCAGGAGTCTTTTTAAGATGCTTAGACTCAAGTCAGGCTGATAGGGTGCAATCTGAGTTCCATGATGGAGTAGCCGGCGATCATTTTTATCCTAGGGTTACTAGATCAAGAATAGTGAGAGCTAGATTTTTCTAGCCTACTCTTTTTAGGGACACCCATGCCTAGGTAAGAAAGTGCTAGAAGTGCACACTTTTTGATGGGAAGCAATGGTTGGCTGCCATGCCTTTACAACCTATTCAAGTGGAGTAGCCATTCATGCAATGGGGCCTAGAATTCATAGGGATGATTAATCCTCCCTCTAGTGTTGGACATAAGTGGGTCCTGATTGCCATAGATTATTTCACAAGATGGGTAGAGGTTGTTGCTCTGAAGGAGGCAAACAAAAGTGTAGTCTTAGATTTTTATGAGGATATAGTGGCAAGGTTTGGGGTTCTAGCAACCATAATATCAGATAATGTGTTATCTTTTCTAGGAACCAAAACAAGTGAATGGGTACTGAGATATAGTATATATCTTAGCACTTCATCCAATTACTACCTGCAAGGTAATGGACTGGCTGAGTCTACAAATAAGAACCTCATCAGGATCATCAAGTAAACCATGGAGGAAAATCAGAGGAATTGGCATGCCAAGCTAAAAATGGCCCTGTGGGCAAATAGGGTCACCATGAAGAGGGCAATTGGCAACTCACCATACACGCTTGTCTATGGAAGGGAAGCTAGGCTCCCCATTTCACTCGAGTTGCCAGCCTTGGATCTCACTCGCTAGCTGTAATTAGAAGAAGGCAATAGCATGGAAGTTAGATTATGTGAGTTGATGGAACTCTAAGAGGCAAGGAACTAGGCTATGGCTTCTATGACCAGCCACCAACAACAAGTGAAGAGACACTTTGACAAGAAATCTTCATCAAAAGTTTTCTCTAAAGGAGACATTGTCTTGAAATGGGATGAAGACTGAGCTAAGCTTGGAAAGCATGTGAAGTTCAACGCCCTATGGAGTGGCCCATACATAATCACTTAGTGTAAGAAACATAATGCATTCTAACTCTCTAGGTTGGATGGTGAAGAACTATATATCCCAGTTAATGGGATACATCTTAAGCATTACCACTGAGCCCCTTCTACATCATGCATATATTTTCCCTTGTTTTTCTCTTATTTTCCCTAAGTGCCTTCTTCACATGTTAGTATTTTTCTTAGCTTTGTGTCTATTTTCATTTCCTTTTGAGGTAAATATTTGTGATTGGTTCTATATTTATCAGAGCTATTTCTAATCTTTAAGTTACATCTAACCCCGTGCCCAATGGATTTTGAGGCAACTAGCTTCTAAGCATAGTAGGCATACTTCCCCTGGGAGTCACCAATTTGTTGACCATTTTTGGGTCTAACAAGCCAAAAATTAGTCCCCTTCTTCCTCTAATGTTTTGGGCCATTCCATTTTTGATTTTGCACAAGTCTAGGAATTTCTATGGACTCTGTAAGTGTAATATTTTGATAGATGAAGAACCAGTTTAGAGAGTGCAAGATTTCGCAAAGCTTCTTCGGACTCTCATATGAAGAAATTCATAAGGAAAGAGGGCTAAAATGGTTTAGAAGACACTTTTCCTTAATTTTGGAAGAATGGTTCAATGACATAATCTTTCTAAGAGTTATCACCTTTGAATCGTTAAACCAGTTCAATGCCTTCAGTTCATTGCTTGGTTCAATCACCTTGGTTCAAACAGCTTAGTTCAATCAATCAGTTCATCAATAAGTTCATCATAGGTTCAATGCATTGGTTCAATGCCTTGGTTCAATTGGTAGGTTCATCATTTGGTTTAAACATTTGGTTCATCAGACAGTTCAACGAGCTTGGTTCAAAGGCTCGGCACACAGTGTTGAACCATTGAACTAATTCAATGATTGGTTCAAGTGAATGGTTCAATGAGCTTGGTTTAAAGGCTCAGTGCATAGTATTGAACTGTTAAACCATTTTTGGTTCAATGGGTTGGTTTAATGGCTTAGTTCAAAGGAGCATCCCAAAGCCGAAGGGCAAGTGCCCTTATGGAGGGCAGTTATGAGTTCAAAGGCCCTGATAGAGGGTAGGAAGCACTTCAAAGAAAAGATAGCTACAAAGGGTAAGTTTTCAAAATTTTGTCCAAAACAGTGAATTCTTTCAGACTTTTGTCTGAAGGAATTCCTTCAGACAAAAAGTTTGAAGAAATTTAGAAATCAAGTGGCCAAAGAGCAACTCTTACAGACTAAATGTCCGCAGACAAAAGTCTGTGGGGAAATGTCTGCAGATAAAAGTCTATGGGAAAATGTCCATTGACAAAAGTCCATAGAAACTTGGGGAAAATAATCTAAAGGAGGAACTTGCCAAAGAGCCAAAGGACCCCGAAGGGCAGGTGCCCTTGTGGGGAACTCTCAGCCAAGTCAAAGGACATTTTTAAAAGGTTGAGGGATCACCTTCCCTTCTGGAAGGTGCAAAGAAAAAGCTTGTAGAAAAGACCCGACGGAATTTGCCAAGGATGGTGATGTCACAAAATCCATCAATTTAAAAAAAGATAGACTACCCATTGGTTTTCAAGCTATGACGGGCCTATGAATGTCAAATTTCGTAGTAAAGGAATCATCAAAGGAAAAGAGTTAAGTGGATGCTGCCATGTGTCCTCACCCATCTCAATGGAGTGTGACAAGTGTCTGCATCTGAGGCTTTAGGTTTCTTCTAAGCTTTAAGGATAAGCCTCTCTAAAAATGTAGTGGAAGCTACCAAGTGTCAATGTCTGTGAGAACTAAAAAGGAACCTAAAAGTTTTCTAAGGTAGCTAAAGGTTCTACAGAAGCAACCACATTTCACCTTCCACAGAAACCTCAAAAAATTGCTTCTAAAGCCTCTAAGTTAAGCAGAAAGAGTAAGAAGAAGTGGCCACATGTCAACTTCCACCTAACTCTTGAAGGACCCTTTAAGTTAAGCGGATGCTACCATGTCCCATTATCAGCTCGGTGGAAGCCACCATGTGTTAACGTCTGAATTTTAAAGTGTCACCTAAGTTTTAAAGTAGCGAATTGTGACATGTGTCAGAAGTAGATGCAGTCTCATCCAAAGAGCCAAAGGAGTAGTAAAAGATATCCTGAGTGATGAAGGAGATAGAGGAGGAAAAATGGCCAAGCACAAAAGCAGACGAAGCAATCCAAGTGGCACAAAAAAGTGTCGATTCAAGGAGTTATTCTAATGGTTGACATAGTACTTACCATGTGATCATCAAGAGGCATAAATAGTGAATGGCGTGACCTATTTTTATTCAATATGCATTGATGAGCAGGCAAATAGTGTGGCTCATAATTTTGAATCCTGACAGGAGTCGACACATCATTATCTTCAGGCAACTTCCTCATCCCAATGCTCAAAAAGCACACGAGTCACTTGTAAAAAGGGTACCAAAAGGCCTCCTTTCTTTCTCTATATATTATAGACTTGTCATTTGATAGGAGATCTTTCACATTTGTAAGGTGAAGCCCTAGAAAATTTTCACTTGAAATCAATAAACATATTTTTACCTCTATTCTGGTTAGATATCTCTGTGTGTGTCTAAGTGTTAGTTTGTGTTTAGTCATTACTTCTTAATGCTTCCACAAGTTTAACACCAACACACCTAGTGTCTATAAGGTGCCATTTTTTTAGGTGATAAAGAGAGCTATATTTGGAAGTGCAGAGACAAAAGAAGCTACTACACAGTGTGCCTTTCTATAGCACCTTTGGTGAGTCTCTATTTTCTATGTGTTCCATTAAAGCCTCCCTGTTAAGCTTCCTGTAACTTGGTCCTTATACCAATTTAAAGTGTACTTATGTGTTTGTTTTGACTTCAAGTGTGAGTGTGAGAAGGTTGAATATTTTGGTACATCACCTCTTTTAGAGTAGTTTTGTTTTCTTGTAATCCTTCTCCCTTTTCACCCCCCACCTATATATCTACATACCTATATTAACACTTATTAGAACTACTCAGATGCATCAAAGGGATCTAGCCCTCACCTAGAGACTCTCCCCTCCAGCTTCTCAAGTCCCACAAGTGAGAGAGGGGTTTCCATTGTTGCGTGTGGAAGGCAGGAGCTCGGCCTCCTGCCCCATGTGCAATCCACTGCGTCAACAGGAGGGTCTAAATGAGTTTATATTTCTTAGGGGTAGTTACTCCTTATGAAATAGGTGTTTCACTAAATACCATTAGTCAGGAGGATATGATTAAGGTTTTTTGGTCTAAAGGAGTTAACTAGTCTCTTGTTTGTAATTTCTTATAGGATAATAGTCTATTTATGTTGCAATCTTGAGAGTGGGTTTTATTTCCCATAAGGGTTTCCCATAAGAACTATGTGTTATGTGTTTGATCTTGTGTATGCATTGAATGAATGATTTCTCTTGTTAATATTGCTTGATAATGTTGATATATGTTGATTGGTTAATATTTTAAATGACTGATATTGAAATTGAAATATATAGGCTCAATGATTCACCCCCATCTCAGTGATTATATCTCTAACACCTTTTTGGGTAGATATTGTTACCTCTTATGTTGCTATCCTAATAGATGTAGCAATTTTAAACTATGGAATAAAAGTAGTAGCTTGAATTGCACTTATAATGGGTTTTTTTGTGTGTTTTTCCTCCTCATCAAAATCTGAACTGATGGGGTCACCTACTTGTTCTCCACTAACAAAATTAGGTTCAAACACCCTAGGTTATTTATTGATAGCCTTTAATTTAAAAGGGAGTCCCTAAGATGAGTGGCCTACTTAGTCCTTGGATTGTTCCTTGATCTACCTTATTCAAAGTTTTAAATTCTCTAATCCTTTGTATATAGCCTTCTTGCTATCTAGTTCTCATGCAATAACTGAGTGGTCCTCTTGGATCATTCTCAAATGATCTTCCATTAGTCTAGTAACTCTTTCCCTCTCTAAAACATCATCATCCTTTGCATTAAGAAAGAAAATTCATAAGAATAGGGAACATGGTTTTAGGGGATGTTAAACCCCTATATATTATTCTAAATAAGTCCATGTGGATCCCATTCTCTGTGTGGAAGTGTGGGGAAATTATAGCTCCTTTTCTTGCCTCCTACTTTTCTAAAATGCTTCCTCATAGTATAGACCATTTTCCTAATTATTATTTGATGGCTAAAGTACAAATATTTTTTCTTCCTAGATAGGTCCTCTTCAATATTCCACCATAATTAGAAAGAAATTTCTTTCCCTGCTAGATTATCTGAGATGTATTTTGGGAGACAAAGTATTAACCTTGTTTCCCCAAATCATTATGACTATGAATTTTAGATAAATTAATCCCTTTTACCACCCAAGTTATTTATAATATTTTGTCTAATTTTGGGCATGGATAAGCCATGAATGACTTGTCAAACCTATAGATATACATCCTCTACTATTTTGATCATATTTTTGGTGTAGGTGTAAATGTGCATAAATTGGTAGTGGTCACAAATTCTATTTTTGACATAGTATACGGTTGGAGTCAAAAATTTCCTGAGGTCTTCATAAAAAGTTCCCATAAAAACATCTAGTAAATAACACATCACATATAAATTTCACAAAGGTTTAGGATGCTTATCCTTATGAATTATCTTCTCTCTCAAATGGAATCTAATTATCTCACTTGGGGCATACAAAACATCATAGGTGAGCATCATGTATAACAATGGTACCCAGTCTAGATTAATAAAATGAATACTTGACATACCATAAAGTATGTTAAAAAGAGATATACCAATGATTATCCCCATTATAAACTTGTTGATATAAATATCTCTCTTTGGCTTCCATTTCCAAGTGATGGTCTGGTCTAGTAGTAACCCTAAAGAGAGTGCCTTCTCAATTAAGCTCTTAGCATTGAACTGTAATAATGTATGTTTATCAAGATAGGCACAAAGTATGCTCAGAGATAGATATAAATGGAATTTGGATCCTATAATTCATGCCATGACTATCTTATTTCTATAATGAAGGAGAAAATCATATTTTTAAACCTTACCCAAGAAGAAAAGATCACATAGGAGATTGATGCATGGCATCATCTCCCACTTAGAAGTAACAAAATGTAATATTTATCTATTAAATGCCAATAATTATTTTAAAAATAAATTATTAGTAAGTGGCATGTCATCCTCCAATGAGATTTCATCCACAACATCCACTATATCCCATAACTCTAAATAGTTGGTGTATCTATTTTTGAATATGGTAGTGTTAAACACTATATTTGTGAACTCTGTAGAATCTTTAATTGAATATGGTGATGGTAAATTTGTTCCCCTAAATGTCTTAGATGAAGGTTCCATTGTTTTATAAACTTTGTGCTACTCAAAATTTCCTTTTAGGTGCTATATATGTTGTATACTCAATTTCACTCTAACTTGATCACTTTTTATTCACAATTCTCTTTGTAGGGAATAGTTAGGGCTCTTCGATGCATAAGATGGGAGGAGAATTTGAATGTAAGTTTATTATAAATTAATGAAGTATTTTATGGCTACACATCTTATCCAAAACTTAGAATTTATAGTTGATAAATATTTCAATAACATAGAAATAATACAGTAACAATGAATTCTCTGAGAAGAGATGTAGTATTACTCAAGATCGTAATACAATTATATGCTTATCTCTAGGAAGAGATGTCTGTCTTCAAATTTCAGGCTACCCCTTCATTTATATACATTTTTTAATCATGAGAAGGATGTGGAAGGTCACCAATATCGAGGGAGATTAAGTGGTTTGACTTATAAGATTTAAAACAATACAGAAATTGAGGAATTACTATTTTTAGAAACTTACTATTTTTAGACTGCACTACTAAAATTGAAATTTGGGGAAATTACATTAGGTTTTCTAGGGTTAAACTTAATTTATTATATATCCATTCCATCTCATGATTTTCTCCTCATTATTAGATTTACAATGGTTCAAACGGTGTGTCAATTGGAGCTACAGTGCAAAAGTTATGGCTCCCAGAAGTTCCATCATCAATTGGGGTGGAACTGTCATCTGAATTATCACCTGAATTATTGCCTAGATCAACATAAAATATATATAATTTTGAATTGAATATCAGTTTGTGTGATATAAATTCCCAATGTTCACTATGCATATAATTCTTGCATAATTCAAAATTTTTAGTTCAAGTTGGCGGGGCTATCATACTATTAAAGGAAACTATTTTTACCTTTTATTAAACTAAGTATAGCAAGGGCTAGTATTATTATCGATAGTAAGGAATTTGTCAAGAAAAATATTTCATAAAAATGTATGCAAACTAATTCCATTAGGGTAATGGTTTTAGAAAAAATGTTCACAATAATTTTCCTGAAGACCTATATCATCAAGTAAAAGTTCTGAAGCAATTATCTTGAAGGGTCACTTCCAAAAGTCACAAAGGGTTATTTTCATTAGGAATTTTTTTTAAGGGTTTACTTCAAAGGGAATTTCATCCATGATAAAATTATTGAAGGACCTACTTTACAAAGGATGAAGGGTTATTCAAAGCACTGAATGGGAAGTATGTAGGAAAAAATGCACATGATAATTATCCTGAAGCATAAGTTTTAGAGGGCAAAGGGCCCAAGACAAAAGTCATGAAGGGTGGGTGTCATACGATGAAGGTCCTAAAAAGTCCTAAAGGATAAGTCCCAAAGGGATAAGGGGTCAAGACAAATTCTTGAAGGGTAGTGGTTATTTAAAAAATGGTTGAAGGGTCACTCAAAATGTCTAAAGGGTCATTTCAAGAAATCCAAAGGGCACGTACAAAAAGGTTTGAAGGATATATTTCATGGAAAAAATGCTTGGGGGGTCTACTTTGTAAGGTAAATTTTTTGTGGGGAAAGGGTCTAGGAAAAAAATCCTAAAGGATATTTCAAAAGGCCAAAGGGCACTTTCAAAAAAGGCCAAAGGGTAAGTGGGTTAAGGCTAAAGGGTAGGTTCGAAGGGCTAAAGGAAATTTGTTAGAGGATTTATTTTGAAAAAAATGTTTGAAAGAATTGGATTGAAGGGTAAAAAGGCTTAGGATAAAAGTTTTGAAGGGTAATTACAAAGGGCAAAATGCCCTAGGATAAAATGGTCATGATAAAAGTCTTGTAGACCTGATTCCATCAGGGAATTGTTTCAGACAAAATGTCTGCAATAATGTCCCTAACAAAGATAAGTCTACAGGGATTGCAAAAGCCTACAATAATAAGTTTGAAAAATAAAGGCTGAAAGAATCCAAATAATGGACAAAATACTTGACAAAGACAAATTTCATAATTTTGATAAAGAAGATCCCAAAGACATAAGCCAAATAGAAAGAATTAGACTATGAAAAAAATACCAATGCCATTTTTATAAAATACAAAAAGGCCAATAATAAATATTCTCCCATTTTTGCATAAATGTATAGAAGAGGGGCTTAAAGTCAAGACCATAGTCTAAAAAAATGTGGGTCCCCATTTCCCTATGGAAAAAGGGGGTTGTTGGGCACAATAGACATGTGGATGGAGATCAACATGAAAGGGTTTGTTAGCATCTATACTAGCACTATTCAAGGAAATTTTATTGGTTCATCTAACTATCAAAATCATTAATAGGTATGAAATATATTGTGTAACTATATATATTCATTGAATTAATCTTTAAGTGGCCCAATATTTAGAATCATAGCATAGCTCAACTCTAATAGGTAGATTGGGGGAAAGGGTGATGACCCAACCACAATAGTCATAATATGGCATGCACATTAAAATTGAACATGACATAAAGATAAATAAAAGTTTTAAGCTTGTAATGGGCCTGACAAGTTGTGAGGCTATCATGGCTTGTCACTCACAAGAATATTCTCCCACTCCCTTAAACCACCTTTCCTAGTCATGATTCAACATTGTAACCACCTTGTTAGTAAGCAAGACTAGTTAGGAGCCTGATCTCTCCAATTTTGCCTATATAAGCACAAAATTTGTAATGGAGAGGGATGAATCTTTTTAACACAAAATTTCTATATAAATTTATCTACCTTTGATCCTCAATTTGGGTATGGTGAAGCCATACTCTAATAAACAATTTTTTTTCACCTCTAAACTAAATATATGTTGATTTCCATCCTTCTTAATACTTAAAATAGTGTATGTCCATGGTGGTTTGATTAATGATTGTGATAATGTCTACAACTTCCTTTAATTTTTTCTATATTATACCTTTTTGGGGGTTAGTCATCTTAGTAGGTCATATGAAGTGTGCCACATGGTCTTACAATGGTTGACCATGGAAAATGTCCACTAGTGTATCTTATGATACCTCTTGTTTATCCCTCTCAGCTAATGGCTTTACCATAACCTTCATATAGAAACACTAATGTTTGGAGACTCATGTTGAGTTGTGCAATATGTTTCAATTCCTGTACATGTTTTTAGTGCAATATAAGCAAGTGGAGGATACTAAGTTTGGTGCATCACATATATGTTATTCTTTGTTGTTTTAATTTATGTTCCTTTTCAATATTTTATTTTTAATTTAATAGATTAGTTTAAGTTTTATTATGGGAAGTAGACCCTCTCTAGAGCTTCACTCCAACCATGGGAGACCCACAACCTTGGAGTGTTCCCATTGTATCACATGAATGAGGAAGGACTAAAAAACCTCTTTAAGGGTGAAATTTAGATTAATATCAATACCAAATGAATTTTTTTATTAAATGGAAGGATTGATAATAAAATATTAATTAATTTTAAATTAAAGATACATATCAACCAATATGTCCCATAATTCCTAGTTCGTACTCTAACTGTGTTGTAAGTGAGATTATCGACCATAAATTGTATAGAATAAATTCAAATTGAAAACACATGTTTATTGGTATTAATTAATATATACATAAAATAAAATAATATCTTAAACATATAATTTTTTTCCCAATTTGAATAATGTGCCACACTTGTTTGTGGACAATTCTTAATAATAATTTTTTTCTAAAAAAGCCTAATACAACATAACTTGCATGAAAAATTATTTCAATAAAATCATAAATTAAAAGCCAAATAAATAAATTTACTTTAAAAATAACTAATCTATAATTATAGTTCTAAAAATATACTCTAAGATAACTAAAAATAGTCTAAATAAAACAAGGTTGACTTGCATTCAAGGCAAGGTCAACATGTAAGAAGCCTTACTCAATAAGTAGTCAAAACATGCAACCAAATCAACCATGTCACCTCAAATTCCATATAAAATAGGAATTAAATTAAATATAATTTAATTTCATTTAAATAATGTTAAAAATTTCATCCTATCTATTGGTAACTCATTTTATTACCCAGATAATAAACTAGACTTAATTGGCAATTCTAGCTATGTTTTTAGGAAATACTTAGAAAGTGTTCAAAATTGACCAAACAATTAATTTAGGACATAATTAAATTTAATAAACATAATAAACACATAAAATACTAAATAAAATAAATATAATATAATAAACAAGTATCCATATTGGCATCATACTCAATAAAGATTGCATATTCAACTTTTGTAGAAGATAATGCAACTGTATCTTGTTTCTTTGAAGACCATGAAACCAACCCACTTTTTAGTGTGAAGCAATACCCTGAAGTTGACTTCCTATAATCAATATATCATACCAAATATGAATATATGTACCCAATTATACATAATTAACTTATTTATCTAAAGTGAATACCATGATTATAAGTACCTTTTACATATATGAAAATTATTTTCAGTGCTTGCAAATGTTTAAGTGACATATTGATAATAAATCTAGAAACTAGTGAAACCTCATAATTGATATCAAGTCTTATCATAGTGAGATACATCACACTTTACACTAATATTATAAAATTATTTTCCTCATATTAAGGATTCTTGTCCTCTCTCATTATCTTTTCCCCACTTGTAATTGGAATGTCCACTAGTTTAGAATCATGAAAATTGTACTTATTTAACATTTATTGGGCATATTCTACTTTAAAAATGAATACTTATTCTTTATTTTTATGAGATTACATGGAAATAAGTTACTTCTAAAGGCCAAGATAATTAATCTCAAATTATGATTTCATAGCTTCCTTGAAGCTATTAAACATTTCCATAGAGTTACCTATAAAAATCAAGTCATCTACATAGAGACAAACATATAATAAATTAGAACCCAATGCTTGTATATAAATATTTGGTTCATTTTTACTTATTAAAAATCCTTGATCTAGTAACCATATATAAAAATTTTAGGTAATAATCTCTTGTAGCTTACTTCAGTTCATAAAGAGCCTTCTTCAACTTATATACCCAAAATTATTTACCCTTTACCTCAAAACCTTGTGGCTGCCCTACATATACTTATTATTCAGTCACTCCATTTAAGAATGTGTTTTTGACATTAATTTTATGGATTTTTAATATTTTATTATTAAATTCATAATTAATTAGTAATTTTAATATCATGACATGCCATATGTGCATAAGTTTCATCATAGACAACCCCATATGTTTGTGTAAACCCTTTTGTAACTAGTCTAGCTTTTAGCTTGTCAATTGTACCATTACTCTTCACTTTGGTATATGGAGATTCAAAAAATTACCTTCCTAATGTTTAATAATTTTGATATATATCTCATAACTATTATATAATTCTTGATTGGTTAGATGTAGATTCAATAAATGCTTTTTCTTATTTGGAGTTGATGAAGATGGATGACTAGTCTAATTTAGAAGAGCTAGTATTGTTTTTTATTGAACTAGAAATAGGTGTAGGAATTTACAAACACTAAAAATAAAATTAAATAGTATTACACAATTAAATTATGATATATATATATATATATATATATATATATATATATATATATGATCATAATAAACATACATGTCATTTAAAAAAAAATACAATATCTAAAAATAAATATGGATTTACTAGTAGGATTATAAAACTAGTATGATTTGCTTTCATCACTAAATCCTATGAAATTATGATCAATACTCTTATAATAAATATTTATATAAAAATAAACATAATTTATTTCACCCTTAGATTAACTTGTGATGATTTTCATGCTACCCTTTCCTTCCACTTGGATGGAATTTTTGTTGATGGTGTTTTGACACAACAAAATTAGGTAGGGCTTGTTAATCTCTGCCTCTCTTCAAGGGAAGAATATCTAAAAATTAAAATTATTCCCAAAGGTCTAAATGTACCAATTCTTGGTAATACTAACCTTCACTCAATGGTTTGATGTGAGACCATTCCATATAAGGGGCCTTTTGGACAAACTAAATATCCATAATGGCTCTAACTCATAAATTTAGAAGGAGACTATAAGATACTTTGGATATGTGCATAGGGTCTAGCCTCAAATAGAAATAACATATTATTAAAATATATCTATCATAAGATAAGATTACCTCTTTATTAGTTTACCATACTCAAAGATTCAATAGTGCTATAATAATGATAAATAAAATAATAAAACAATAATTAAGCTAAACATTTAATTTTAGATTACATTTGCTTGAAAAGGAGAAGGGAATGTGTCTTATTTCCATGAAGTTGAATACACAAAATTATTGATTGATCCAATCCTTTAGAACCAGTCCTCAATTGATCTAGTCTTAACTCAACTGTAGCTAAGAGGATGGTGTAAGAGTATAAGGAAGAAATTGATTGAGAGTAGCAAACGACATAACCACCATATATTTTATGTATGAAATGAAAAATAAGCTCAACAATATCTAATATATCAAGATAAATACTTTTGATTAATAAATATAAGGATTCAAAATTAACCACTTAGCTACAAACTCAATTGGCATAATAATAAAAACTAAAATAGGGATAAATTACACTAATAAAACTACAAAAGGCTTTAAAGAAAGTGTCGAGGCATGATTTTTCTCTCTTTCACAAGTCACAAAATTACCAGCTAGGCAAAATATACTCTAATGTATAAAAATTCCAGCCTTTATAAAGGATTTTGAAGACCAATATAGACACAAGGGACCTAGTCCTAAAATTCAAAATTCAAAGATGTTCCCCCAAGAAATTCTAATCCTTGACTACTAGATTATGCCAAACTATACATGTCAATGCTAAGCGTAGATTAGGGAATAAATCACTACTTAAAGTAAGATAATCACTCCTTCCATTAACCTAGTTTAACCATGATACTAACTTAACATCACCTCCAAAATACATGAGTTCACTTTGAGTTTTGAAACCACTCCTCCTTACCTTGCCAATTTTAGATATTCCTTGATCATGACCTAAATGCCATGCAAATCACCTTCTTGACTACCTGTTGATTGCCTTGGGATTTGTCAATTCACCAAAATATGTCATTTGTCACTTCTTCATTGGTTTGGATTTATATTATGTATCTCTTTCTTAGTGAGTAACCAACCATTACACATAATTAAAACTCAGGGTTGATGGGCATGATGGGCTAGACAATCATCAAATTTAGTTTTTGGGCCTCTTATGATGAATAAGAAAACATATTTAGCCATCACATCTATTTTCCTATTTATTGGATTTTATTCTCATTAGTAGATTTTACCCCAGAATGGTGAAGGCGCTAAAACTTGAGAGTGCAGAGTATAATATTTTGTTTGTCTATCAAATCAATACATTTTATTTTGCAAAAGACTATTATATATATATATATATATATATATATATATATATATATATAGGGATAATATCTCTTATAAAGTAAGAGGTCATATTAATCAATTTATTTCTCTCTAATCTTTATCCCCTAATATATCTCATATAACCCTATCTTTAATGAGTTGTATGTACAAGTCATATTTTACTCACACTCATTTATTTACCTAAATTTACACACACATAAAAATATTGTTGCTCACCTATTAATATGAGAACTAATACTAATTTTTAATAACATTTCCCCTTAGTGCTCACATGGGGAAAGGAATATATATATATATATATATATATATATATATATATATATATATATATATTGCCCGCACTATACGGACATCAAGTTTGCCCGATAATGCATCTGATTATAACATTGAGGGATTTTATTACAATTTATTAGAGAGATTATTTCATCCATATCTTTATTGTAAAATTCCTTTCAAGGATTTAGCTAAAAATTTTGATCAAAGACATCAAAAAAATAATGACTCTCTTAAACAACTTGACACTTTTTAAAAAATGACAAAAATAAAATTATGACTAATTTTTTTTGACAATTATTAAAAAAGTTATAAAAACTCACAAAATAAAACAAAATACAAGAATCTGTTAAAATGAAATAACATATATAATCAAACAAAACAAAATATATATCCAAAACAAATCTTAATAAACAAAAACTAAATATTAAACACTTTAATAACTATGTATTCAAAAATTATTAATTAAAAAAGAAAAAAATTAATAAATAAATAAAAATGAATATAATAAAACTACTTTTAAAAAAAGTGAAAATCACAACTAGAATACTTAATTATAAAAATAAAAGAATATTTTAGATCATAAAACTACTTTTCCATAAATGAAAACCATGAATTTAGAAGACAATAAAAATTAAAAGAAATATCATGATTTATAAAGATTTAAAAGTATAAAACAAAAAAACTTAAAACCTAAAAAATACAAATGACCAAAAAAAAAAATTATAAACTTTTATTTTTTTCTTACACCATCGTGAATAGGTTTTGATGTAGGGTTGGATCCTTGATCCATAGCCAAGGATGTCAAGAGAGAGGTAGATAAATGGCAGTTGGGGTGATCTTGAAATGCTATAAAATTGGTTAATGCTTGAAAATTATGGCTAATATGGGTGCATAATTTGTAGACAAAAACACCATAGAGGTCACCATTAGGAGCTTATTGATGTAGATCTATAGAGATTATGTGTAAAATGTTGGGGATCTAGATAAAAGGAGCTTATTCAAGGATTGATTTATTATTGAGCTAATTTGGGTCTCACACATACTGATCTTGATGTGAATGGTAATCTATGTGATCTCAATGTAGAGGTTGAGTCTAGGTCACTCGTGTAATAGGGGTAGCTCTACAAGAGTGAAAATTACCACCAAAGTAAGTCTCCTGTGCTGAATCTAATTTTGAGGTAACCAAAATAGAGCAAATGCATGATATGTTAAACCCTTATATCAGATGGATTTGAAAATGGTATGAAAAATACAAAATAGAACTAACATATATATATTTGCTCATACTAAAAACTATAAAAATATACACAAAAATATATGTATTTTTTTAATATATAAATATTATCACTAAAATTTGTAGTGGTTTGCCCTGAAAATATTTTTACAAAATATAGAGGTCTCTCAATTGTTAAAAGTTTTGGTCATGGTCTACATTCTAAAACCCTTGTGATAAGTAAGACCAAATTGCAAATTAGTCTAGGGTGGAACCTACTCTGATACCACTATTGGGTTTTACCCCATAATGGTGAAGGATCCAAAACTTGAGAGTGCAGAGCACAATATTTTATTTTTCCATCAAATCAATACATTTTATAGGACTATTAAATATATAGGGATAATATCTCCTATAAATTAGGAGGTAATATTAATACCTTTATTTATCTCTGATCTTTATACTCTAATATCTCTCATACAACCCTATCTTTAATGAGTTGTACGTACAACTCTTATTTTCCTCAAACTCATTTATTTAGCTAAATTTACACATACAAAATATTATTGCTCACCTATTAATGTGAGTACTAATCCTATTTTTTCCTAACATACATTCCCCCAATTGAGTGTTCTTTGGACATGGTGAAGTGAGATCATGCCATGTGGTGATATCTTACTCACATGACACTTTGATGTGTTATGAGAATGTATAGATGGATCCAGGGTTATGCGTCACTAGAATGATGTCACTAGCATAATCTCACTCACCCACTTTCCTATAGGGATACAGATGTATGGAATTACCTAGGGTAGTGAGTCATTGAGATCATGCCATGTGGCACAATCTCACTAACCTTATCACCTAAAGGGCTATTGATGTATAAAATCACATGGGGCACAAGGTCATCAAGATCACTCCATGTGGAAAAATCCTACTAACCCACTCACCTAGAGGGATTCTAATGTATGGAATCACCTAGGATAGTGGGTTATTAGGATCATGGCACATGGTGTAATCTTACTAACCCACTCACCTAAAAGACATTGATGTTCATAGAATATCTTGGGGTAGTAGGTTGTCAAGATTATGAAATGTGGCTCTAGGAATCCTTTGAATAAATTGTATAAGTGACAAAAGCCTTTTCAAATGAGTCAAGGCTTTTGGGAGCTATGAAAGACTACCATGTGGCATCAAAATTTCATTTGGCACTTGGAGGGAATGAAACAAAGGAACATAGTCAACAACATTTGAAAATTTAAAAGGAAATAGTAAATAAATTTCAAATTAAAAATAGCTAATTTTCCTAAAAATAACTAACTAAGAAAAAAATCCAAATGAAAGCATGAAAACTCAGCAGAACAAGATGCCCATTTTTCCAATTTAAATATAGATTCACACATTTGATGGAAAATTGACTAAGTTAGAGATCAAAACATTATAAAAATTTTGGACATTTTGTCCCAAATAAATAATTATGGACCAAATTAGCCAAAATGAAGGTTGAAATCACTCCATAATAACTGGATTAACTTGTATAAGTCTAATTCAAACACTCTAAAAAGGGAAATTTAAAGAAATATAACACATGAATTTAGATGGTTAATATTGATAACACTTAGGAAAACTCAAGCATTAAACCATTAAAGTCATGATTATTCTCCAAACTAAGTGTTTAAATGAAACACTACCATACATACTTGGTTTAAATAATGAAATACACTAGATTCTAAATAAAAAAGAGGGTCCCCATTTTTAGACTAAAAATGGGGCATGTTGTGAAATAAAAAATATATGGTGAGCCTTATTGGAGATACTCTTGAGTATCTCAAGAATTCATAATCTCAATTTCTCACTCAAACATAAACTTTAGCTGCAAACATTCATCTAATACAAAACAAAAACATAAAGGCACAAAATTTTTCTTCAACACATGGAATACTAAGGTAAAATTCTACTTGAATAAAATTGGGGTGTGTGTGTGTGTGTGTTATGAGATTAATTTTATTACTTTGCATGCACACATAATAAATTATATTTTACCCAAATGATAAGAAATTTTGAAATGGGATAGACTTTACAATTTGGATTAAGGGGAAAATGGTATGGGCATTAATATGCTTCCATCCAAGCATGCATAACCTTAATATAGATACATTTTATCCCTTCTAAATTCCTTGATCTATTTCCATCCAGACCAAAAAGCCTATGGTGGAGGTTGCCAAGATTACCCTTTTGAAGAGAATTTTCAAAATTTCATATATTAGTTCAATTTAAAAAAAAAAAAAATTACTTTTACATTTGTGGAGGGTTGGGGATCAATACATGGGTTTAATGGAAAATAAATGAGATCATGAAAAATAATATAAATTATAGTTAAAGCAGTGCTACATTATTTATTCAAATATCTCATATGGTTTAGTTGATGGTATTTAAATAAAAAAAGAGGCCTTTATAAATTCATACATTTTGTTTCAAATCATTGGCCTTTAGCATTATAAAAATATAAGGAGAATATAGTAGTGTATGAAAGAATTTAGATAAGAATTTTCATTTTTACTCATAGGACTAACATGGGTGTTACTTACATACAATCTATCAATTTATAAAATTTTGACAAAGTAGGGGAACCCTTAGGAAGAAATAGTAGGTTTAAATAAAAAAACCAAAACCACATTGTTGAACCAAGAACCAAAAAAGAAAAACAACAAAAAAAAACCAAAACCAAAATTTAGGATAAGAAGAAAACAAACAACAAAGATGGAAGAAACAAAAAAGTATTTACAAGGTATTCCAAGCTAGTTTAGGTTTGGAAGTAGTGTTTGATGAATTATCCATTGATAGGAAATGGAACATCCTCACCAGTTAGACATCTTAGGCAAAAATCATTCTCACCTAAGATTTAGAAATTAGGTATGGACCCAACCATAAGGAATCAATTTTTTTTTGATATCCCTTTTATTCATGAGCCTTGTCCCACATAAGGACAAGGTTTGAGACCCAAAATTGCTTTGATTTGGATCATTTTTGAAAATAAATTTTTTGAAAATCCCTTGGTGTTTACTAAAGTACAACAATGTTGCATCATATTTTTTAACCAAATTTATAAAGTTCAATAGGTGAGCCTCTACTTGGTCATCTATTCAAAAATAATCAATCATAAACTACAAGGTAGTAATCCTTAAGTTGACTATAAAAATAAGGTCTTTTTCATAAACTAAGTGGTGGGGAGAAGTGCTTAAATCTACTGTAGTTCTAGTCCTATCAACCCATAAGGTAAATTTTAAGATGTTATGCCAATTCCTAAGATTATTTTCTAGCATCCTCTTAATTATGTTTATTAGATTATTATTAGTGGATTCATCTAGTCCATTTTCTCATGGGATAAGAATTAGAAGATAATTTTGTGTTATTTGGTGATCATATGCCCATTTTATAAATTTTGAAGAGGATAAAGTAGGTCCATTATCACATACTAGTGTATAAGGTATACCAAACATTATGACAATGTGTTCCTATAGTAATTAGATGACTAAGTCAGTAGCAAAATTGTTGAATGGTTGATCCTTAACCTAATGGATGCAATAGTCTAGGGCTATGAGAATGAATTAATGGCATGAAGATGAATTTTCATTGATTATTCTCACAAAATCTAGTCTCCACTTTATAAACAATTGAGTATCAACAACTAAAAGTAGAGGCATTATTGGGGTACATTCTCTATGTGTAGTTATTTAGAATGTATGAAAATTTTGAACATGTAATTATGCATCTTTGAAGAGATTTAACTAGCAGTAGCCTACTCTCAATATTTGGTGGGTGATGGTATCACCTAAACCATGCCCAACCCTATATTTTTTCATGAAAATCACTAAGCATGCCAATTTTTTAATCTATTAAGGAATCTCAGATAAATGCCTTGGTGATTTCTTATGTAGAGAATACCAGCTTTGATCATAAGTTGGTTACTCTTTAAAAATAGTGTCCTTATTTATGTAGAATTCAAATGATCAAGACATTAATTATTAATTATATAATATACTACATCCTTATACTAATCATTATTGGTGATGTCTTTAATCACATACTATTGGAAAGTGGTTTATGAATCTGATTCTACCATAGTTCTACTCAATCCTTGTCCTCTTATAATTGTCATTGACTAAAGTTCTATGTTAAACTCTTGGAGGATAGTCATCTAATTTCCTATTCACTCACCCAAATCATGATGCATTAACATCAATTTAACTATTGGGTTAGGCACCATCGCTAAAACTTTACTTCATAATATGTAATGGTAGAATTTTTTAATAACCTTGATCATGGAAAAACCTTGATTATACATTAGAGTGTATCTTAATTATTAATTCCTCAAATGGATCTCATAAATTAAATAGTTAATTCATATCCAACCCCTTTTATTTATTTCAAAATAACAACAGTGGAATGCTCCAAAGTGAAGGACTAAATATAAAAAGGTTGTGTGTAATTAGAGCTAATTAACACTAGAGTGTGCATAATTTCCTCTTTGATATGGGTGAAATTTTCTTATGCTTCACTTGTCTACTCAATTTTAACATCCTTCTTAAGCATGTTATTCAATGATATATCTCTATAAATATAAATATAAATTTCCTAATGAATTTAATCTTTCCAAATAATGACTTCAACTCCTTAATATGAGGTAATGGGATTTTGAAGATAACTTATATTCTCTCAGGGTCTATAAATATACCTCACTCAAAGATGATATGGCCTAATAACTTCCCCTTGGTAACCCAAAATATACACTTCTTTAGGTTTAATGAGATCACATGTTCCCAACATCTTTGTGATAATCTCCTCAAATTTATAACATGGTCACCTCTATGCTTGGAGAGACTATCAAGTCATCCATGTATACCATAATGCACCTTCCCATGAGGTATTTGAAAGCTATGTCCATGACCCTTTAAAATGTATCATCAACATTGATGAGGTAAAAATGCATTATATTCTAAGAAAAGGTGCCCCACTTGGTTATGAACATTATCTTGATCTGGTCCTTATAGCTAACTACTTCCTGATTGTCACTAGAGTATTTATCCAAGAAGAACATCAATTAAGATCCATTCAAAATTTATAAAACTTCAACTAATTTAGGCAAGGGTAATTATCCTTTTCAAATGCCTTGTTCAAATTATGGAAATTGACATAAATTTTGATCTACCTACTCTTATTCTTCACTAACACCAAGTTTACATCCCATGTGGAGTGTCTTAATATAAATATGATGCTTGCTACAATTAATTTCTACACTTCTTTAAAGATTAGTGGTTCAAACAATGAATTAATCAGTGTTTATATCTATGTGAATGACCCAAATCATAACTTTAAGTGGATTCAGTGCATCAATATGTATGTGTTTAAGACTTTCAAGTCTTCATAGCTCTATGTAATCACATCTCTAATATATTTGAGGGCTTGTTACATTACCAACTTCTCTTCTAGGGTATTGGTTATACCTAAAAGTACATTTTAAAGGTTATTTGCATTACCCAAGTTTCAATGATCATGCAACATGCATTTATTAGGGGTATACTTATCATTTTATTTTTTATAATCCATGTTGAATATTCTGTCTAGTGAGACCATCCCATTGGGTATGTTATTTGTCTTTAGATTCAAGGTTCCATCCTCATCTAGCTCAGAGTCTTCTCAACCATATTCATCAATAATCTAAATAGAAAATACCTCCATATTAGTGATGAAGTCTAAGATGTGTTAGTAATCATAAAAAACTTTAAAATTCATGGAATTATCAAGGATAGAGGTGGTAGATACTAACTATACTAATAATCTTCTCATTCTAAAGTTAGTAATGGGCTCTAGGGTACTTTCAATAATGGCTAATGCATCTTTTATTAAATTATTTTATATGGGCAAAGTCTAAATGAAAAATTCATAAAAATATTCAATTATGTTCCATAATCAATTTTAGTACATTGATAATCACTTTTCAATGCATGAATAAATGCTTATTACTTGCTTAACTACTAGCTTAGAGTTTCTCAACACTTCAATGTTTCTCACTTTCTTTCCCAGGGTGAACTGAAGCCCATGCACTAATGAATAATATTTAACCACATTATTTATACAAGTAAACTATAGGTGGAATACATATAAATAATACTTCCACCTTGGATTGATCAATTCAATTCTATCACCACATCCACTTTGATACTTGTAACCATCTAAATTATGTGTCCACAAGTCTGAATTCACTAGGCCAGAACATGTTATATTATGAAAACATGTTGGGGGTGTTTTTAAGGGGAGTGTAGTTATAATTTTAGCCTCTTGGTGTATTTTCTCACCCTTGGTTGTGTGCTTTCTTGATTTATTTATTAGTGAGGTTATTAATATTTCAAAGATGAAGTGGATATCTCTTCTATGGGATGAGCAAGAATGTAGTTATCGACATGAATTGTTTCATTACAGGAAGAGATAAAAAAACTCTTCATTCTTACTCAATTAATTTTATTTAAAATTATCACATGCCATATAAACATCCTAAAATGATACCATCTCTGAGGCATAATATAATTCCTCATCATATAATTAGTCTAATTATTCTAATTTTACATTTTATTGCATGTTGATCATGTTAATAGAGAAACTACCATGGGTATTATTTTATTATTTATCTATTAAGTAAAATTCAATTTTAGATTATTTTTAGAGGATAATTTTTTTTTCATTTTTACTTGGTAATCATATGTTTCATATTTTATTCTATCTTAATTTTTATTTGGTTAGGAAGATCATGCCATGGTAGCCACATGTGGCTAAAGTTGGTTGACATGTAACCATTAAACATCCTTAACTAGTCTCAGATCAATAACATGCAATATACATCAAGGATATCCACCACTTGGATATTTATGAATTCTCTAATCTTTAGGTCCAAGGCCAATTTCATGTGTATATGATTTGGCTCCCCTACTACTTTTACCTTTATTTTGTCTAATTGGAAAAACTTCTAGTTGGATTTGGTATGTGTAAGGCCCAACTATTAGCAAATAGAATATGATGTGACATTCTTATAAGAATTTTAATCAACCAAAAAATTATGTAAGTTATTGCTAAATATTATAACTATTAGGAGAAAGGGTGGAGTCTCAGTATTTTCCTTAAACAAAGCAACATGTGCATCAAACATTTTCATAGATTCTTTCCCCTTATTACTATAAAATTCTTTCAAAATTAGTCCCCTCTAATTAGAAATTTGTAGTAACTCAAACATATTAATGTTAGATTTTTTTATTCAAATATTCTCCAATGTCATATCTAATCTTAGCCTACTCTTGTTGTCTTCTAGGTTGAGTATGGGTGCATAGTTCTTTGGATAATAAGATATGGGAGGTATTTTAGGTGGGGGAGGATTATTAATTCAATTCACCTAAGGTGGGACCTGAGTGTTAGCTAGAGGAGTAAAGGTGGTCAAAGGGTTTACCTTTTCACTCATAAGTTGGTAATTTTTCCACCTTTGGAATTGTATAAACGTGTGGACCTCATCTAGATTATCTTTGAGTTTATTCTCATATTTAAATGCAAATTCATTAGTCTCCAATACTAGGGTTGTTCATGGGTTTCCTCCATCTTGGTTTGGATTATCACCTAAAATAAGCACCATTTCCATGTTATCTATTTCCTTTTGGAAGATATTAGAGGTAGTTATAAACTCAACACAATTGGGCTCTACATGGTCAATTGTGTTATGTACTCTACACCAGGTGTCTAGAGATAAGTTTATGAAATTAAAAAAATGGGAAGGATTATTTTTGATCTATTTACTAACATCAAGAGGATTTGTTACATTCCTATTATTAGGTTAGGTGTTAAATTGTGTATTAGGCCATTTAAAATTTAAACTTCTACTTGAGGGTGCATTGTTTGCATTTTGGTTTGAATTATGAAACCCTTGTCTTCATAGATTGATTACATCATTGGAAACATGCTGGACCATTTGCCTCAAATTACCTATCTTAGGTCTATGTTGATATTTTTTTGATTCATAGTTTACCATTATGGGATCACCACAAGTGCATTATCATTTATAAATATTAGGGTAATAGGTCATGTTAGATTAAGGGCATTATTGGTAGAAGATTGATTATTCAAAAATGTGGGTACTACTAATGGGTTTCTACTAGAGGTAGCATAACCACTTGTATTTGGTGCAACAACCATGTTATTATACATCTTGGGAATCAATTTTTGGTTGTTCTTTTATGGAACTATATGATTAGGAGGCATATATGGCAAGCCACTAGGCATGTATCTCTTTGGAGTTAGACTATATACTACATTAAAACTACTATACATAGCACCTGAAATGGGATTCATGTGTGGGTTGTTCTACATAATAACATGATTCATCATGGGGACCTAATTGTATGCACCTAGTTGTCCTAAAGAGGGTAAAACACCTACACTATATCTTTGAGGCATTATCTAGTGTTTTATGTTCACTATTTCATTATAGACTAATGATAGGGATGTAAGCATAGTTGGGGTTCTTGTAAAGACCATGGAAGTCAAAATATTAAAATTCCTTAAGTAGGTATAGATGGTTAGACCCTCTAATAATATGTATGGGTATTTTAGCCTCTCATATAGTTTGTGAAAATTAGCATTGAACATGCTTGTGGGTTCATTCGAATCTCTTTTAAAAATTGCAAAATGATGATATAAGAAAAAAATTTCAATGGGAAACCTAAAATGGTTTATAAAGATAGTTTCCATCCCATTCCAAGTAGTTACAGATCTATTTAGTAAACCTAGGTGTCATGCATAGATAATCTCTTGTAATGAACAAGGAAATAACCTACATGCAATGTCCTCATCTTGTACCTATATTTTGATACGGGTATATTTGAATGCCTATATATGCTCTTCATTTTTTATAGTCCTCCAACTAGGAATTTATGACAAAAGTTATTCATGTTCTTAGGTAGATCATGTGAAATACATATAAGATTCATGGGGCACCCACCTTGGCCTAACAATGCCATGGGATTTACCATTGACATAGGCCAGGGAATTATAAATGGGTTAGCCAAAGGAGTAGTCACAACTGTTGGTGAATTACCAACTAATTGGATAGGCTTAACTTTATCTCTCCATTTTTTATCTTTTCATTTTGTTATTTCATGATCAATAAGTTTTAAGAGGTCAAAGTTTTCCCTAAAAGACTTAGATCTGGTATTTATCCCTCTACTTTATAGCTTAAACTATGATATAACTCAGTGTGAAAGCAAAGGTTCCTAGAATTTATTAGTTTGAGCTTTTGTTATGATTTAGTTTGTGTTCATGGGGGCCCTATTTTTAATTTTAGAACATGTTGATGGTATTTTTGACATAATAACAATTAGGTAGGGCTTGCTAGGCTCTACCTTTCTTAAAATAAAGAATATCTTATAAATAAAATGATTCCCCAAGGTCTAAATATTCCAATCATTCCATATAAGGGGCCTTTTGGAAAAATTGAATCTCCACTATGGTTCTAACTTAGACATTTGGAAGGAGAGTATAAGATACATTGGTTATGCTCGTAGGGTCTAGCCTCAAATAGAAATTACAGCTTCTTAAAATCTATCTATCATGGGAGAATTTGACCTCTCAATTGGCTTACCATACTCAAGGATGCAACATTTTTATAACATTATAAATAGAATAATAAAATAATAATCAAGGTAAACATTTAATTTTAGATTAAATTTATTAGTACCTAACTACTAACTTAACAAAAATCATAAAATAAAAAGGAAAATTAGATAAGGAAAAGAGAAGGTAAGGTGTCATATTTCTATGAAGTTAAATATGCAAAATATTTGATTAGCCAATCCTTTAGAACTAGTCCTCAACTGAGCTAGACCCAATAAAAATACAACTAAGAGGATGGTACAAGAGTCTAAGGAAGAAATTGATTAAGATTAACAAAAGATATAACCAACATATAAAATGAATAGGAAATGAACAACAATCTCAAAAACACTCAATGTATCAAGATAAATCCTTTTGATTAATCAATGGAAGGGTTTAGAATCAACCACTCAACTAAAAACTCAATTGGCAAAATAAAAAAGACTAAAACATGGATAAATTACACTAATAAAACTAAAAAATGATTTAAATAAAATTTTTGGGCATAATGTTTCTCTTTCAAAAGTCATAAAAGTACTAGCCAACTAAAGCATAATCTAATCTAAAAAAATGCCAACTTCTAGAAAGGTTTATGAATACCAATATATAAACAAGGGACCCAGTCTTGAAATTCAAAATTCAAATATGTTCTCCCTAAGGAATTCCAATCCATGACTACCAGATCATGCCATATTATGCATGCCAATACCAATCCTATATTATGTAAATCAATCACTACTCAAATGAAGACAACCACTCCTTCCAATAACCTTGTTTAACCATGCTACTAACTCAATATGGCTGCCAACATGTATGAGTTCAATTTGATTTTTGAAACCACTCCTCCTTACCTTTCTAGTTTCAGATATTTCTTGATCATGCCATAAATGCCATTTATATCACCTTCTTGATCACCTATTGATTGCCTTGGGATTTTCTAATTCTTGAGAATCTACCATTTGTCAATTATTCACTATCTCAAAATTATCTTATGTATCTCTTTATTAGTGAGAAACCAATAATTACACATAATCAAACCTTAGTCTTGATGTCCATGATGGGATATACAAGTGTAAAATTTAGTTCTTAGGATTATTTTGATGAGTAGGGCAACCTATTTGGCCACTGAGTCCACTTCTCTATTCTTTAGTTTTTCTTTACATTCACCAAATTGAATTTTTTTTTGTCATGGTGAAGTGAGATCATGTCATATGGCACTATCTCACTCACCCAGTGCTTTGATGTGATTTGAGATTATACAAACAAATTCATGGCTTCAAGTTAATGATATTATGCCACATGGTGAAATATTACTCACCCACTCACCTAGAGGGATGCTCATATACAAAATCATCTAGGGAAGTGGGTCACTAGGATCAACCATGTGGTATTATCCTACTAACCCAATCACCTAGAGGGATGTTATTTTATGGAATCATTTGAGGTAGTAGGTTTCCATGATCATGCCACATGGTGAAATCCTACTAACTCATTTACCTAGAGGGATAATGACATACAAAATCAGTCAAAGCAATAGGTCATCAGGATCATACCATGTGGTGAAATATTACTAACCTGCTCACCTACAAGATGTTGATGTGTATGGAATTTATCAAGGTAGTAGGTCACTGAGATCACACCACATGGATTTGTGAATCATTTGAAGAAATTAGATAACTATTTAAATCCTTTTCAAATAGGTCAGGGATGCTAAGAGTTGTGAATGACTATAATGTGGCATCAAAAGTTCCATGAACAAAGTAAGAGTTAGTAATGTTTGAAATTTAAAAAGAAAATTGTTAGAAAATTTTAAATGAAAAAAGGCTAAGTTTCTTGAAAATAAATGACTAAGATAAAATACAAATGAAAACACAAAAAATCAATAGAGAAAGACACCAATTTTGATAATTTAAAGCTATATTTGCTCGTTTGATTGAAAATAAACTAAGTTAGAGAGTACAAAATTATAAACATATTAGCCTTTTTGTCCTGTAATAAACTATTATGGACAAAATTAGCCAAAAGGAAGGCTAAAATCACTCCATAATAGTTGGATTAACCTGTATAAGTCTAATTCAAACACTACAAAAGGGGAAATCCAAAGAAATATTCAACATAAATTAACATGGTTAATATTTATAAGAGTTAAGAAAATTCAAGAATTAAACTATTACAATCTTTATTCTTCTTCAAACCAAGTGTTTAAATGAAACACTCCCATGAAAAACTAGTCAAAACAATGAAATATACTAGAATCTAAATAAAAAAGAGGCTCCCCATTTTCAAAAAAAATGGGGCATGCTGTAAAAGTAATAACACTTTTCATATCCAATGTCATTTGAATTTTTAAGGAGTCATATGACTTGTAGAAACCATCTTTGTGACTTTTCATGTAATTTGAGCAACATGAATCCAGAAACCAAAAATTCTTTGTTTCTTCTATACCCACTTTTCATGTCATAAACTAATATGAGTGTTCTTTAACCTCACTTTTTTCATCTTGTAATGCCTTATTTTCACTCTCTTGATTAATTTTATTCTTAGTTTTCAATATCTTATAATATTTCATAAAGTGTCCTATTTTTTTGAAATAATGATAAGGTATCTCTTGTTTTTACTTATGAATTGAGTTGGATATTTCCCTTTTTAATTTAATTTTATTGAATTCCCTTGATTTTTGTTTTTTATTTTTATCTTTGGGATTTTAAATCCTTGCCTTGGTTTTAAATCCCTATTCTTGATATCATCTATATAGTCTCATCTTATCCTCATGGGACAAGAGAAAACCCATTAAACACTTATAGTTTTCATTTCCTTACACTCATCAAAATTTATCATAATATGTATCCATTTTTGAGTTAAAGATCTCAAAATTTTCCTTATTAGAACATTTTATTGTATAGGTTATCCATAAACCCTCATATTATGCACTAAGTCATTTATCCTTATACAATATTCTCCAACTCCTCCATTATTAGACACTTTCAAATTTTAAAAATTCATTTTAAAATTTTGGAATTTTTCCTATCTTACTTTAATGGATACTTGGTATTAAGTTACCAAGGTATTACGTAACTCAAGATCATTTTTACAACCACAAATTCTTGGATATTGCTTTGATCTATGACACTCTAAAGATAGAATAAAGCATATGCATCCACCTTTTCATCATCATGTTTGTTATTCTATGATATTTAGTCAAATTATTTTAATATATAGTTCATGTGTATCTTTGGGTAAAACTCTCCCAATATCTTTTCCAAACAAATATTCTCTTTAACTGATCTCTCCAACTTCAAAGTTCTCATATTTGAAAATGGGAATATTCATAGAAACATAATCCACATAAGTCATGATTCTCTTGATAATGGCTTAAAACCATTCTAAACCTTTATTTAACAAGGATATTATAATAAATAAAGGTTATAAATATGGAGTGGGTGTAAATAATATTTTATATAATCTTAAAATGAAGCTATATGTCATCCAATCTATCCTAAAAATATTATTTGTTAATCTAGTATTGTCATAAGTGCAATTGATGAAAAAATATGCACTGAATAACTTAAAATTAGAATATATAATATTATTTGGTTTTTAGTTATGAATACCTAGAAATAAAATCATAAATAAACACATGAAAAAATAATTTCCAAGAAGAACTATTGTGCCATACTTGTGCACAATATTTTATTAACAAGAAAGTCTAAAATTTGCCAATTATAAGAAATTTGTATAATAAGTTATAATAATAAAAGTATAAAGTGCATGATAAATTAATAATTTACTTAAAAAATAAGTTAAATAAAAATATAATTTAATATAATTGAAATTACACTCAAGATAACAATTTTGACTCAAATAATAAGATTTGGTCAACATACAAGAAGCATTTCTTTACAAGTAAATAAAACATGCACACTAGACAAGTTAGGAAACTTAAATCCCTATAAAGTTTTAAATTGACTAAAATAACTTTAATTTAAGTTAAATTAGATTTAAAAAGTTAACCCTACCTCTTGGGGATGAATGGATAAGTGTTTGAGCTTACTTAAGTACACATTTTGAGAACTACACTAACTAACACTTTTAGCTATTTTTTTGGAAGTTCTTAGAAAGTGTTTAAAATTTAAAAAACTAATATAGGACATAAATTAAAAAAATAAACCTCATAATATAATAAAAAATTAATAAATATAATTAAAACTTCAACTATCAAGTGCTGACATTTACATCATACTCAATAGGAACAACTGACTATGCCACCATCTATAATCATGACTTGAAAGTCTGGAGATAGATATAAAAAATAATTCAAGTGTAGATCTAATTTATTTTTGATGAATTTGTGACTAATTCCAAATTTAATCAATATTTTCACATTTTTTATTTTTTAATAAAACCCATTACCTTGAGGGCTTGTGGAGTGCTACTGGCACAAAGTGTATGTAAATCAATAGTTGGTTGGGTTTATTCTTATTCCTCCCCTGGTTCATCATAAACCTACTATGATACTTATTCATCCTCTTCTTAATTTTCACCTTAAATTTATAATAATTTATTTTTACACACTTATGTTCTCAATTATACATGTTATAATAGCTTAAACATAACCCTTTCTCCCTCTTCTCTTCAATTTGTTGAGGAGTCAATTTGGTAGGCTGAGGGAATGACTATGCTAGAGTGATCCTATATATTATAACTATGAATGGTTGGATTTTTTGATTAATTCACTCTCAATTTATATATTTTCCATGATAATATAATTATAAATATAAATTTTTTTGAACATGTGCATGTCATGTTAGATGTGATACTTGAGCATGTCAAGAAAAAAGACATTCAAGTTTTCATATTTGATTATTTTCATTCACAAGGATATATTTTATAACTGAATATAATCCCTAATATATAATAATTTTCATAGATTGATAACTAGATAAATCAATATTTATCACTTTGTTGTGATATTAGAACTGTAATTCATTAGTAAAAAATAAACAATTGACACTGATACCCTTCTTCTTTCAAGCACAAATACATCAATACCAAATGAATTACGTAGGTTCTAAATATAAATATTCCATTATCACCTTATATAAACATGATATATTACATACCTTATTATTAGGATTCTTCAACATGTTTTTAACACAAAATCACTATAATACCTCCATCTCTACTACAACATTAGAGCACATCTCTAGGCCGATAAGACATAGGATTATATTGATTTGGAAACATGGTAGGGTTTGATCATGTACAATAACACAAGACAATATGCATGAATAAAATACATCTCTTATAAATACATGACCTTTGATTTATAAGGGGTATCTAGTTAGTATTTATACTATAGTGTTGTAATATTATATAAATACACTAAATAGAACTAATTAGAGTGATATAAGAGGTTAAAAAGTATAGTAATACTTGTAATATCTTAAGATAGGAGTAAAAATAGAGTAAAGAGTGTGAAGGTATATAGTAAAAATATATAAAGAATTGTAAATAGCATTTTGATTATAATTATACAAATAAAGAGAGTTAGAGTAGGAGAGATTTGTGTAATATGTAATTTGAATGAGCACACCTACTTATTTAAAATTTATAAATGCATATTAGATCTAACTCCCCATAATAATAACCTTTATGATGAATTATCTCTAAGTAAAGTTAACTTTAACCTCATAAATATATGTAACTTAGTTGTATATGCTATACCAACATTTTATGGCACCTACTAGATTTTAGTTATCCAATGTCTAGAGGGAAGTGTCCATTGAAGTTTTGGACACCAATGTTGAAAAAAATTGAAGAGTGGTTAGAAAAAATAATTAAAAAAACTCCAAAATAAAAATAATTGGTGAGCCATTTTTTGAAGTAAAGACAAATTTATTCAAATCACATGAGATATAATTCTCGGTCACTTTTGAGGATATCTTATAGCCTTGGATATTAAGACAAGATAAAAATAAATAAGGATCAAGAATTCAGACTAATAAAATAATTATGCTAATGTTTTATCATAACCAAAATGACCTATCAAACCTACACTTTGATTTTCCTTGATCAAAATTTCACACATTGAACATTTTGGTAGACACAACTACAATCCTTGAAATAGAAATCCATCTTGAAAAAAATAATCTAAATATAATGACCTATTTTCAATAATTGGTTTTATGAATGCTTTCCATGCTTCCTAATTTTTTTCATAATTTTCATATTATTCCTTCATAAGATCAAATACTAAAACTTCCACTCTCAATTCAAAAAAATAACTATGTGACCCAATGCATCTAAAACCTTATTTTATTTTCCACACATATGTTTCTATAAGGATGCATATATATATATATATATATATATATATATATATATATATATATATATATATATATATATATATATATAAGAATTCAACCAAATTCATATGTATTTGATTTAATTTGAATATTAATAAACTCTAGTGATTGGTTTTATAAATATATTATAAGCTCCTTAGGCAACAAACAATGTTTCCACTTATTTAGTGCTTGTAAAATTGCATATAACTCTTGATTATACAATGAATATTTTCACTTTAGAACATTAAATGTATTACTAAAATTTGTGATAGGTATTATTTATTTATGTAATACCACTCATATTTTTGTTCCACTTGCATCATAATCAACCTTAAATACCTTCTAAAATATGTAAATTCCAGCACTAGTTGCTCTTTTATCTTATTATTTAACTATTAGAAATTATGTTTTACTTCCATTGTCTAAAAAATATCCTTTATAGGGTGTATGCAAGATAATGGGGGACAAAAGGGTGGCATAAATTTACATTTTTCTTCTTAAAATAGCAATGGTTAAACTTGGAGAGAATTTTAGAGACACTTAGAAAAAGAATTTGGCAATGACATAATAACATGAATTATGACATTTTAAATCACGTTTCTAAATATATAAATTTTTTAAATACCAAAATGATAAAAATGTGTGAAATATATGAATTTTTTATAATAGGTTGGTAGTTTCTTATGAAAATATAAGGAGATTGCATATGTATGAACAAACTTTTTTTGAGTAAATGAATGAATTTTTATATGAAACTTCATATATACATAGGTGAAATGTTGAGTATTTTTTAGAATATTTTGTATTAATTTTATCATTTTGTTGATAATATATATAGGTACACACACATATACACACATTTATAAAAAAAAATTTAAGTCATGATACCTAGAAAATTGAAACTGCAAGTGTACGAACATAGCTTTTTGACCTTAACTTCATGAAAATTATTATTTTGGTTTTTAAAGCATAGTTGACAATGTGTATATTATTGAGATATAAGTTTTATAAATTTTTGATTAATATTCAAAAATTTATAAAGGTATTTGTAATGATATGTATATGGTCCATATTGAGGTATGTTGTGTAGAAATTAAGTAATAATTACAAATAATAGCTTAACATTGAAAAAAATATTAAAAATTAAGTTTTCCCCTCTATAAATCCATATAATTTTTTTAAATAATAAAATATGAGTGATCAAATGATTCATAAAAGATAGAAAACACAAATAATTTTTCACAAAATTAAATAGACTAGTTCAAATAGGGTTTGGAGTAGGTTCAACCCCCCAGGCCTAAAACTAAACCAAATTTGAAAGGAAAAAGGATTTTTTTGGTAAAACTAGAAAGGGTGTATGCCATTTTGGAACCTAATATCCTCATAATAAATATATTTTTTGTTTTATTTGTGAACCATAAAGGGTGTGTGTGATTTTTAGAAGCATTCATGTCATTTGTGAATCATGGATTTCTCTTCAGTTTCATGAAATTTTCTTATTTGTTTTTTTTACAAACTTAAAACTAGTTTTTACTACTATAACTCTGTAAATTATACAAATTCTACATTTACTTTATCTTAATCACTACAACTTATTCAAATTTTCTTCGACAATTGACTTATTTCAATATTTAGTTAAATAATGGGGTTAGAAAGTTGTCACACAAGATTAATTAAAGAGCTAACAAATGAGAAAATTGAAGAGAAAATATAAAAAGAAATAACAAGACAAACATAAGACCTTCTAGACAAGGTGAAGGTACTTCATTCATACCAAATAATATTTCAAATGAAAACAACATGACAAATTCCATGGAATTTAATTTAGATGTCTTCAAATGAGATAAGAGAACATAATCAATCCTTGTTGAATGATGAAATTCAAAATGTAGAGAAAGTAAGTAATGAATTTGTAATGAGTGATGAAACATATGGAAAAATACAATATAATGAAACATCCATCTATAATTAAGTTTTTAAGCATGATGATAATCAACATCAAGTAATGACCCCAATTCATGTCTCCCCTAATGAAGAGAAGTTCACTTCACTTGTAGGGCTAAATGTACCTAACCAAACTTACAATATCCATTGTATGGTTGAAGTTGTAACACCACCTAATTTAATATAAAATATAGATTTTATACCCACACCTCCAAGGATAATGTGATGAACACTAAGGTATTTGAATGAAACAGATAATAAAATAATAGAACCTATTAGTGCCCAAAATTGCACTGGAGTAATAGGGCCCTTGTCAATAAAATGCCCAAGTCCAAACTAGGTGAGTATCAATGTTTTAGTCACTATCCCCAGTCCTGTCTCTATATATTCCTTCAAAAGGTTGAAGTTCATGTTTGTAATTTGACAAGTCTTTTGTACTACTTTTATCGAGTGAAAATGTTTTGTCCCTTAAACTTTTTGGGATTTTTGGCATGAATAGAATGCCTGATGGAAATATATCTTTAGGGCTCTTGTCTTGGACAAAAACCCCAAAGACTTATTTTCATCAGACATTTGGTCTACTTCAAAAGTTCTAAAATAATTCCATGCCTTGTGTTTTAGTCTGAAACATTTTTAGATCATTTATCTCAAACTTTTTGTCTACGACAAAAAATTTGAAGGGTACTTGACCTTAAAATGATTTGCCCACATAGAAATCCTGAAGGATTTATAGGATCATCTTGCCCTTGCAAAATATCTTAAGGAACTTTTACTTTGGGCATTTTTCCTTTGCAAGATTCCTAAAGGGCACCTTTAAAGGGTTATTTTGCCTCTAAAAAATGCCCAAAGGATTATTTTCTTTGAGCACTTTACCCTTGAAAAATTATCAAAGAATGTCTACAAAAGGTTCAAAGGGAAATTTATGAATATGGACATTTTCAATAGTTATGAAGGAATAACATGGTTTGACCAAAGGTTTCATGGTGGGATGATTCACAGTGAGAAGATAGAAGTATAGCCAAGCCTCTTTTTGTGTATAGGTTTGCTGCCTTATGTTCAAAAAAGAAATTCTAGGGCCTCGAATGAAATTGCTAATTTGAACCTTTGATGTGTTTTAATGATTAAGGTGAGACATTATTCGATGAATCGAATGAAGGACACATGTCTATCTTAAGGGAATTTTATGAATATTTTCAGGGGTCGAGAGGATTTTGCACCCTTCCTCGAATGAAGAAAGTTAGTGTAAAGGTAAAAAATGGCTGAGAGTCTAAGCTTACATATAAGATTGGACATGTGGAAATTTCTCAAGGATTTATGAAATTTGGGCCCCTTTTTGAATATTTCCCCACTTACCTTTTGGTGGGTAAGGTGAAAAAAGTCTCTAGGGCCTAAATGGCTAAATGTGCTAAGAAAGTCATGCCACGTGGTAGATCCTTAGGGTCTTTTAGATTTCATCCTCTTTTTGAAATCTACCTTACTTACCTTTTGGTGGGCAAGGTTCAAAAGGTCCCCAAAGACTTGAATGCCTATATTTTAAAGTGAAATAATGACACATAGTGTTCTTGCATCCCATGAAGAGTTTGGGGCATATTGCACCACTACACTAAAGGAAATAACAAGTGAAAAAGGTGAAAAATTCCTCAAGGGACCAAAAAGTCCACATGTTGCAAGGAGGATCACTTGACATAAAATAAAAATTTAAACCTTCCCTCTCTTTTTTGAATGAATCTCAAGTGATTAATGAGGGTGGTTGAAAATAGCCATTGTGTTTCAAAACATAAATGGCAACCCTAATTTAAAAATACAAGGGATTATAACTAAGGCGTTTTCCATAATTTGTGTTTACCCTTTGCATTCAAATTTTCTATTTGTGTCTTTGAGATATTTGTGTGTCTTAGCTACATGCAACACGAGAAAGTGATTATGATGAATTCTTCACAAATTTTTAGCCTCCATTATGTGCAACCCTTCAGATTAATAGTAAGAGTCCTATTAGTTCCTTATATTATGTTACTTAAGAGTGTTTGAGAGGTATTTTTAGGGTTGCTTGAGAGAAGAGTTTATTTAGATTTAAAGTATTACACTAGAGAGATAGGGAAAATGGTATCATCTTTGACCTCGATAAAGGGAAACATTATCTCAGTCATGGATGGGATTAAAGACATAAATGTCTAGGGGTTAGACTTTGTAGCTTTGTTAAATGTTTTGTAATGGTCAAACCCCATTATATTAGTTTTTAATGTGGGCATGAGTTACATCACCCCTGTGATAGAATTCCCTTTGGCTTCCTGAGACCTAGAATTGATTATTGCATGTGCTTGAGTGTACCAACCAGACACTAGAAATATCATCGATGGTATCCATTCCATTGTTTTATCTTTCACCCCTATGGTCCTCAAAATCATGCTTAATATTCTTCCCCATCTTGAAAGCATTACCATCTCCCTGCAAGAATGCTAGGAATATGCAGAGAAGAATGATAAGGCAATTTGGGATATTGTCAACTCTTATTAGTTGGCCAAAAGAAGATAAAAGGTCTCTAGAATGTCTAAAAGTTTGAAGCTAGAAAAATTTAATGAATTAACCCATTACATCATTTCCATGGCTTCCAAGATTTATGAGATGCCCATCATAGAAAAATTTGAGCCATGGATGTTCCTGATCCTAATCTGCATGTTGGAAAAGTAGAAGAAGCTAGATTAGGCCACCATTTTTAGTGATAATCTACATAAGTATATGATGAAATTCTAGGTTGAAATTATTTCAAAAGAGGTTTTCATAGGTACATTATACATGTCCTCTTATTTAATATACATCCTAGTGAATAATAGGACATTTTAGGGGCTCATCAAGAACTCTAATAGAATAAGAATTTATGAGATATACCTAGAAATAACTATGGATGATTTCAAGAAGAATTTATGTAGGGTGTACAACTGCCTCTTCAACATTATGATGAGTGTCTTATTTCCTTTGAGAAGCTTCAATATAATTTCTAAGGCAACCAAGGAGATAATTGAGAAATATGGCACCTCTTACATTCAATTTAGGACATTTACAAATATCAGGGTGAGTGGTTACTTAGGGTGACCACATAAATTACCAAGATACCTTGATGGCAAGTTAGCAGTAATGGAGCTGAGCTGATAGATGGTGCCCCTACATGAAATGATCGTAACCAAAAATATAAATAATGCATTCAAAATTTTAATTTTAATTAGATACTATTCATGCCCTTCAGTTACTAAAGTGAAGGGATTGGAACAAGAAATGGGCCAATATGTAATTGATAATATACTGTCCAAGCCTAATTATGATATTAGGTGGTTGGTAAATATGGCAACCAATGTGATTCTACATCAATCATATTACAAATATATTTGGTCTGACTACACTACTGAGGAAGATGTCAAAAAATTGGATTATAAGAGGCTGATGGTGTAGGAGGTTATTACTTATAATATTACTCCCATCCCCAAAGACATGGTGAATGATAAGATGACACTATCTTTAATGTATACTACAACAAATATTAAAGCCTAGGACATCTCACAAGTAGACTTCAATGTTAAAAATAATGATTCTCTCCCCTAGAGAGCCTTTTCAATTATGAGGAGAACCTTTAGATGGTTAAAGGAACATGGGTTGATCTTGGTGTGTATGACACCCCTACCCTCCAAGAACTTAGATAGGTTCATGAACTAAGAGGCTTTCTCCTAGAATATAGTGGTGATCCTATGAATTCACCACCAATAGTGAAAGGTATGGGGAAGCACAATCTTAATGATGTTGATTTCACTAAGCTAATTGATGTGGAATCAATAACAACAACATAGTCTAAGGCTAGATAGTCTTTCTAAAAGATAACAAGCTTGACAAAAAATCGAGACAAAATTTTTATTGGGGAGGTCACATTGGCCAATGCCACCCTCATATCCATTTTGATAGAGGGATCCCCAATAGTAATATCCATTCTAGAGGCCATCCCCATGGCCAATCAAACTATAGTTCCACCTACTCCACCAATACAACAAGTAGCAGTTTCCATTGCCCAAAATATATATTCAAAGAAGAGAGGAAGTGAGGATGAAGGAGAGAAACCCAAATTTTTTTTAATAAGGCTCTGTAACCTCCAATTGTATTTCATATAAGGAGGAAGGAGGTTGCATTTAAGGACCTACCATCTAAGGAACTCCCTATGAAGAGAAAAGAAGACCAATTCTCATATTTCTAGAAGTTGAGGGATATGAGTGATAATGAAGATTTAGATGAGGGTAGGCTCATCACCAAGGTGATGAAGAAGTATGGTGATTTCACTCATATATAAGTAAGGAATAGACAAAGAACTTCACAGGAGAGACCTCAGACCCCAGTGAAGGCCCTAGTGATGGGTTTATCTATAAAAGAGGGTCCATCAAGAGTAGAAAGCAAAGGTAATGAGGAATACATCCTAACCTCAAATGATCCTTTGTATTTTGATGATGTTGTATAGGTCAGTGTTGAGGTGGATACATAAGTTTAGGGAACTTATGAAAAGGAAACCATATCATAAGATATGAAGACATTCATTGATAGTGTCATCTCCCAACCACCAGGCCAAGGTGATTAGGGTATATCTAAAGAGTTGAATAAATATGATGATAAAGATAAAGTAGATATAGAATAAAAATTTCAAGGTTCCATCAATTTTGAGGTGGTGGTTGAGTAGGAAGGCTTATAGGTAGCTTAAAAGGTACCCAAAGATGTCCCTTACCCTCTAAAGGTATCAAGTTCAACACTAGAAGAGAAGGCAAGTATAAAAGAAGGTGGGGGAGAAAACCTACAAATGGATACCCCCACCCATGCAAAAATAAATAAGGAATTAGATCTTCCCAATAAAGATGTTGAGGAGGGTACTTAAGGAAGTGTTACTTCAATTAAAGTACCACAAAGTCTTTTCCCTCGCATCAAGGTCCATGACCTAACACATAATAAAGATTTTGAGGCCATGACTAGTGAAGAGTTGCCTGAAGGTAGTAAGGACATCAACATGGCCTCATCAATGCTTGAGGCCCAAGTAAATAAAGAAGGTGAAGCAACTATGTAACCTTTCAAATATTTAGTAGAGTAGGGAAGTTTAATGTATATGTTTCTCAAGGGGTCTCATTAGCTCGAGTCAGATTTTAGAGTTTTAGAGAAGATAGAGCCAAACCTAAAAAAAGAACATAGATTAGATAAAGGTGGTGAGGAGTAGGAGAGTGATGAATAAATTGAGAATTTTATGTTAATACCCCAACCCACTCTTATGGAACTCCCTAAATCAAGCACTCTAATGACACCACCTTTCACTATCTCAAGGTCATCATCAATGTCCACCACTTCAATGGGATTCTAGACCAGACCCCTCCTCTAGGTCTAAAAATAGATCAAGTAGAAAAGGGACATTATGAGAAAAATAGTGGAGATCAATGTAATGAACATCACTTAGGAATATAATTCCAATCCCCCTAAAAATTCCAAAACACTTTATAAAACCACCTTCACCACCATAATATAAAGGAATGTAGAGATAGCTATCCCTCCACCTGATGCATTAAAGAAGGATGATCCCCTTGAAAGTTATATAGTTTATAGCTACATTTTAGGGGAGCCATCTAGGAATGAGATGAAACATAGCTCACAGGTCTTGGCTAACATGGTGGAACACATAATGGAAAAAGACAAAGCCACCATGGAGGAGTTGAAGGCAAAAAACTAGGCTATGATTCAGTACTTGAAAAAGTTACTGAGTGAGCCTAAGGTAGTGAATCCAATAGCTAGAAGGGCTCTAGGTCCTCTCCATCTTGCATTCACATCATTTGAATCTAAATAGATTCATGATTTGAATACCAAAGGATGAGATAGAATAATTCCATCAAAACTTGGGCACTTAAGAAGAAGAAATACTCCACTCAACATTTAAAAGCTTGAACAACATATTAGAAAATAAAAGGGAATGTGATGCCAAATGTTTTCCTATGAGGTAGATACCAAGAAGTGGGAAGAATCCTAGTGGAAGATAGATGAAATATATAATATGGGAACATATACTTTTATTGTAGAGAAGATCATTACCCCAAATGATCACAAAAGTCCTAAAGAATATCAATTGGTAATCAAGCATCATCTGATGATACTCAAAGATGACATCTTCAATCTAAAATGAGAAAAGTAGTCTGTCAAGATTACAATAAAAGAGATAGATGTTATGATAAGAAAGATGGTAAGCCTTGATGGTGCAGATTATTTGGGGGAGGATGTAGTGTGAACTGCTCTAAATAGCCTCATTGATGCACCACAAGAGTCCTTTGATGTTAATAAGATAAATTAATTGGTGTCACTTGAGAAATCTTGTGACCATCTTGAAAAACTCATTGGATGAAATCTAACCATACTTTAGAGGATTACTGCCTGACTTAAAGATATAGAGTCAAATTCAAATATCAAGAAGTCCTAGACTAAGGGAGTCTCATAACCATGCTTAAAAAGTATACCAAATACAAGAATAGGTTGGTGAAGGATTCCATTATTTAGATTGATTATGGGACCTAGTAGGATATTTAAATTTATTCCAAGTTATCACCACTTCTCTTTCCTCTCATCTCCCTTTTTCCTTATTTTCTCTCATTTCCCATTGGGAAACCATTGTACTCCACCTATTAGTGGCACATCCCTTTTGAGGTAGTCCTTATGTAATCATGAGCATAGGAAAAGGACTTTTTTATTTGTTATGCAAGAGGACAAAGGTTTATTTTATCCCTTATTGGATCTTCCTCCATGTAGATAAGTGAAAATATTCTACCAAGGTGGAGGATCAATTTTTCCATCATTATGGGAGCATGTGCATAATCCAAGGAATCATGTTTGTTATAAGGTCTAACAGACTCCAAGCCTCTGAAGGAATCTTCCAGTTGGAGCATCTTTAGGAATATGATAAGCTTAGATAAATTGTATAAGTAAAGGGGGTATATACCTTTACAAATTTTAGTTAAATTTTTTGATTCAAGAGCTATAGCCTCAAAGAGTTTTCACTTTGTAAAACTTCTGGTGCCAAATTAATTTTTTATGTAAAATAATTGATAAGATTTGAGAGAATTATACATGTTTCCCTTATCATAATATTTCCTTGCATAGTGTCAATTTGTTATACTGTTCAATACACATTGTACTCATTTCCAATTCAATTGATAAATGAATTTCTCTTGTGGTTTCCATTCTCTTTCTATTGCTGAAATACAATGCCATGTTTTACATGCTTAGTTGATTGGTGATCAACTGTATTCATCTTTATAGTGGTAAAAAAGAGTGTATATCTAGATTATAAAATCTATTCTACTTTGATATTTGGGAATAGGGTGTTGATAGCATTTTTAAGGGTAGTCATGGGCTCATGGATTCAATTAGAAGGATTTATTGAAGGATTCACTTGTGTCTGATTTTAGTTTCATTTTTTTATTATATCTATGGTACATTTGTTGGTAAAGGTGACATAGTAGTTTTCTTGGACTTCTTTGTGATCTTATGTTAACCCTCCACTTTTAATCTCTAGTAATTGATATTTTTTGTCCTACTCTATTTTACCCTACATATAACATGTCGTCTACATATTCAAAGTGTTATCTACCTAAAAATGCATAAACATTGTATACTTAGTATGTGTTTGCATTTTGTGCATTAAATATAAGCATTATAATCTCCTATTCAACCCTTTATTATTGAAATTATTTAGAATGGAAGTTTCAATGATATCTATATCTATCTTTAGTAGATTCTATCTAGTCTAGAACATTTTCTCACACTGTGTGACAACCCTTGCTCGGTGGATTGAGTAAGCTTGGTTTTATTCTAGTCAGACTTGTATTGCCTTGTACTGATAATCCCCATGAAGATTTAATTATATAATCCATTCATGTGAGAAAATATACCCATTGGGTACTCTCACCTTAGTTAAGTTAGAGCCAGAAGCAACAAGGAACTGACCATACCCTTTGTATGTGCCTCCCAATCATTTTCTATGTTTAATCCAGTCACGATGTTAAACCCTTCCCCAACTCCAATGAAATATTAAGTGGGTTTTCCATCTTTACTTTCCACTCTCATCAAGTGTGTAAGGTTGAGTGGTGTAGGTGTATATTTAGGAATAAATAGAACCTATGGAAGGTAAAATGTTAAAAATATTAGTTTAACATCATTCTCAATATGTATGGGACCATGCATTGTAGAATAAAAGTCATACATAATGATGTCAACTAATTTATTCAATTAATGAAAATGAAAAAAATTCACCCTATGATGCATAATTTAGGTTCAATAGAAATTAATATGGATGGAAAAATAATTCAATGGTAAAGAATCTATATAATGCATTTAAGGCATTAGTCAATAAAAGTGAAAAAAATATAGTAATGTGGGAAGATGAGTAATACTGGAATCTATAGTGAGTAAGAAAAAGTTATAAATATTTAATTCTTAGTGAAATAAGTAAATCCTTGAACTTGAATAGAAAAACCCTAATAAATTCCATAAAAAGAAGAATAAGGCTTGATGACCCTTTACTCATGGATTATTAGGTATTTAGTGGTAGACTCCCATGAAAAGAGACATTATTAGTTAAAATAAAAAGACATTTGATTGATATTTTTTGGCATGGGAACATAAGGGTCTCATCTAATGTAAAATATCTTGATAAAATAATAAAAGGTTAAAAAAACTATGAGCAACATGTAAAACATTTCTTAGACATGACCCAAACAAAATTTTATAAAAAAATTATTGAAAAATTTAATGGGTAATTGATAATCAGCTAAAGGTTATTTGAGATGTGCAAGTCTTTCTATGTTAAAGTCAACTAAGCCTATAACACATGTTGTTGTAGGGTAAATGTTAAATTTACTATGCATTTTGATTTTTTTCATCATATACATTGTAATTTACATACCAAAGATATTTTTTAAGAATGTATGGTGGATTCCCCATCTAAAACACTAATAAAATTAATCCAATGTCTTTTCTATCAAAGACTTGAGGGACAATTATTGTTTGTAAAATAATGTTTAGATGGAACATGTAATAGTTGTGGCGGTTTGTCAAATTTTATCGATTGTATGCATGAAGAAATTTCACATGAATTATGAAAGCAAATAGTTTATTATATGAATTACAAATCTATAAAGTATGTGTTAAAATATGGAAAAAAGTCATCAAGATGTGAGTTAGTTATGACCAAAGTTTTTATATTTGATTCATGTTTGAATTCAAGAAGAATATTATCTAAAAATATGTAAGATATGCACACAAATCAAAATATCTATATAATCAATCCAATAAATGCAAGGACAACTTCCCAATTGGCACCATTCTTTAGGTCATAGACTTTGCTAATAATTATAGACTAAAACCACAAAATTAGGCTCAATACCAATAATATAATACAATTTAAGTTGGAATTTTTATGCATATTACATTCAAACATGCCCCTAATAGAACAAATGATAATAGAAAGATTTTGAGGGAGTATTAATTTTATGCGTGATGATAGATCACATTATCTAGAGTTTTTTGAAGGTTATTTTAAGATATTTTATAGGAATATGAATTCAATATAAATCATGTTTGATACACACTACATTTGGTTAGACAATTATACATGATAGTTCAAGAATATTCTAATGTTTTATTGGTTAATAAAAAATCATAAGAAGAATGGGGTTCAACATATTTGGAGATTATTTGAGGCTAGGCATGGAAAATGGGAACATGATGGTGCAAGTGCATATGTAAAAAGATCCCTTTAAAATAGTATGGAAATCATAAGGATGGTTCTAATTTGATTGATGATATAAGTATTGTGAGTTGCTATAATGATTTTTTTTTGTCATGGATTAGATGAATATTCTCATGTGTGAATATTATTTTGGTTAATGGAGGAAAAATATAAGGTAGTGTATGAGGATTATAGTATAATACATGAATCAAGTGTTTTCCACTCCATTCAAAGCATCAATTCTAGTTCATGGACTATTTATACTAGGGATATAACATGATTTTGTTTGGGCTATATGGAATTTTATTGGAATGAATGTGAGTCAAAATAATACATTAATGAATTGTATTTTATACCCATAAGACCTATAGAGAGTAGCCATTCACTCAAAAAATTGATAGATCATGAAATGACATCATTAGTTGACTTTTACCACATCTCAAATCTTGTGTAACCATGTAAAATTTATTTATAATTTAAATGTACCCTTACTTTTATTAGTGATATCTTTATTTTTTCCTATATGTGCTTAGAAATTGATTATACTTTAAATGTGGGGCATATTTTTTTAGTCATTGCACTTGAGGACAATGATGAGAGAACAAACTACTTCTTGTGTCCTTATGCAGAGGCAAAAAAAATTAACCACAATGTCATTGATGGAGAAGACCTAGTTTATCTTACTAGATATATAGTGGTTAAAAAAACTTGGCTTTGTAGGTACTATCATAAAAATAAATAAATAAATAAATAAATAAATAAATTAAAAAAAATAAAAATTATTAGAGGACATTGAAACACACATGGTGGTGTTTCATTATTCAAATATGGTTATTGCTAAAAATATTAAAATGATCAAATATATTAAAATGATCAAATATCATGTAAATCCTAACAAAAGTTTATGAAAAGTTCATGAATCTGAACATGAAAAAATTATTAAAACACTTAAAAATGGAGCTGATACCAAAGGTACATTAGATTGAATTGTAAGGTTAGTATGAATAATTTGTATTGTATTCTAAATTGATATAGTTGACTTATTTAATATATTATATTTTAATTTTGAATTATTTTATCATTAAGTGTTTATTTCTATTTAAAAATTTTAATAAATTTTTTGATGTAGGTTAGTGGAACCATATGAGCTTCCACATTCACATGGTTGGTGCCATGAGTAGAGAAGATTATCTTCTTGAAAAAAAGAGAAGTGAAAAAATAATACATTCTTCTAATTCATCTGGTCATTATTCATCTAATTCAACAAACACACTAGACAAGCTTCTTGTATTCCATTTGAGGTTATCTAACTCAAGTAGTAGGTTTCACACACTTCTCTAAGTCTATTTCTTTCAAAAATACATAATTTTTTCTTCAATTATAGACTCATGTATACAAAACAAGACTTATCTAAGTTTAAAACTTATTTAACAACTTCAAGGATAATTACTTCCATGCCATCTCAAGTAGAGATTATTGTATACAAAACAAGACTCATCTAAGTTTAGAATTCATGTAACTTGATAAATATTTGATCCACTTTGTAAAGGATCTAATAAAAATATAAAATGTTAGGAGGAAGTTGAAAAGTTTTGGGGTAGAGGTCTAAATAGGTGAAGAAGAGCTAAGAAATCTCATAAAATCTATATGTAATAAAGATAGATCATGTGAATGCAAATAATATATGAAATAAAGATTTGTAATATTTATTTATATGAGAAATGAAATAATTAATGGTGTTATTATATTTATCTAAATATATGTATGATTTGATCTATTTGATATAGGTCTATGTGAGCAAGCTTCCTTACTTTTATGATAAAATCTATTTTGTAGTATTTTCAAATGAATGTAGGATTTTTAAATCATGTGTAGGTGTTATCCAATAGAGATAATGGCATAAAAGCTCATATGTCCTATATAAATTAGAGATATTTTATTCATTAGGAGGTAAGTTGTTGTAAAGGTATTTCTTGAAATTCTTATACAATTTGATGATTGGAAAAGTATTGTAAAGAGCTTATTGGAAGTTATGGACATAGGGGCAGATTTAATGAGTGTTCAATAATACTATAGAGAATTATTTAGACATTTAAGGGTGTACATCGTAAGGGTTTAACATGAAATGCTTAAGAGCTTATATAAAAAATATAATACAACCCTATAACTTGTCATTTTGAAGAGCGTGTGGAATATTTATGGAGTAATGCATTCAAGAGAGTGTTGAGGGACATGTGTAATTATTATATAATTAGTTTGAAGTGTTAGTTTAGAATTTAGAGGTTGGAAACAAAAATTAGTCTGGTCATGTGTAGATATTCTATACCAAGTTTGAAGTGTTAGTTTTGGATGATACTATTCTCTTAAAGGGATATGTCTGGTTAATTTTAAGATTAAATCTTGGGGCCCAATAGAGATAAAATAATGACCTTTGTATCCTTAAAATTACCATTTGGATGTGTCCATGAAGATGGTTTATTGATTGGGATAACAAGCTAGAAGATATTCCCCCACTAACAAGATTTTGGCCCTTTAAGAGATATTTGACTACGAGATAAAACTCATTGCCATATCTCATTCATGTTGAGTGAGAGATAATATTCTAGGGGTTTCTTAGAGGACTTGTCCATGAAAGTGTAGGATAAAATGATTCATATCTATCCCTCATATTTATCCTATGATGTGCTATGAAATTTTTCTTAGTTTTATCACTTTGAGACAATAAGATTCTACTAAGGGATGTATCTAGTCAACTATAAGTTTTGGTCCCAAAGATCTATCAAGACTGGATAATGACCATTATATCCTTAAAATTACTATTTGGACATGTTTGTGTAGATATTTTATTGATTGGACTAATGAGCCAGAAGATATGCCTTCCCACTAATAAGCTTTTGGTCCTTTAAGAGGCATTGGATGAGAGAGAAAACTCATTTCTATGTCTCTTTGATGTTGAGTAAGAGATAATCCTCTAGGGGTTGGTTATATGACTCACCTATGAAATTTTAAGTAGTAAACAATTCATCTCTAGCACTCACAGTTATCCTATAATGCATGATGAAAGTTTTCTCAATTTCATCACTTTGGGAAAATAAGATTCTCTTAAGGGATGCATCCAATCAATTTCAACATTCAGTCCCAAGGCCATATTGAGATTAGATAAATGTTTTTCTATTAGAAATGCATTAGATCCACAAATCAATCCTAGCTCAGAGAAGATAGATCCTACTTATACTTCCAATTGGGGATACATTAGATAATTAGGAACATGATCAATATGTAGATTTGTTAGACCTAATTAGGGGATCTCTTACCATAATAATAATATGAGGGAGGGTTCCAAATCCTCTAGTCAAGAAAAACCATGCAATAAACCTAACTAAGTCCTATGTTTTCATATTCACTATATTAATTATAAGTAAAGATAATAAATCTAATCTAGTGATCACCAAAGCTTGTGGCATAAAGTGGGGGTAATAAACAATAAAAGTAAACATGCATAAGAGTCATACACTCATGTTAATGTATATAGAATCATAATGCATAGAAGAGAAGTATAAATGAATATCTATCTAATCTTATAAAGGAGTAATAAAGTTAGGAATACCTACCTTAACCCACAGAACCTTAATCTCTCCCTTGGCCAAGGTGATTTGTAAGAGGTTATTGTGGTATGTAAGGATGACAAGGATAAATCAGCTCTAGACTACACAACCTAGCAATTCATACAAAATAATTCTCCAAGAGACAAGATCTATATCTACAAAGAAAGTATGAAACCCTAAGCTTACTCCTTAATTATAATGGTGGATAAACAGATATAGAATAACTCTTACTTCTTCTTTTCTCTAAATAATAGAAAAATGATCTTGTATATATAGGTAAATTTAACTCTAATCCCTTATGAAAGTTTTAGTCGATAGGGTTGACCTAGTTGACCTAGTATCATTATTGAAAAAAAATCACTAGGTCATGTGTTAGGTCAGTGAAAAGCTGACCTAGAACCTAAATGTGTTTCATTAACAAGAGTACAAGGTCAACCCAGTTGACTTAGTCATGTAAACTATTGAAAGGAGTTTTAAGTTAGGAAAAAGGGTATGAAAGGTGATAAAAGTCTGGATGAGTGTATAAAAGAGAATAAAAATATTAGGGGAATGGTTTTTAGGAGACAAGTGTGTAGATAATAAGTGGAAAAGGGGATAACAATCTTATAAAGCACCAATGTTCTTCCTACCCCTTTCCTAGTCCATCCCTTAGGGCATGCACTCAGAGAGATTGAGACTCATTGGGTTATTTCAAGATAAAGAGTGTCAATAATTGATAAAAATTTGAAAATATTATGTGTATATATATTCCCCACTCAAAGCTCATCACATGTCCTGTAAGTGTAACACGGTATGGTGCTTTGGGAATGGAACATGATGACACATAATTTTGATGATAAAATAAGATAAATGAAAGGATATAACTAAAAATCATATACCTTTTCTTATCTTAGTGATGTATATAAATAAGGAAATGTGAGAGATGTTAAGGCATCCAATTTGAGGAACATTAGGCAAACCTATAGAGACTAGTGCAAAAAATAATGAAAAATAGAATTTTTTTTCAATACAGGAATATAATAGTGGAAAATATTCTCTATGACATCATGATTCCATAACTTTTTATGATATAAAAGAGTTATTGAAAATAAAGATATGATCAAAATAAGTAATATGACAATAAATATTTGAAGGGTAAATAATTGTGAATGGTAACTTTAAATAGGGTGAAAAGGAATTAATTTGCTATTGTTTTACTATTTTGACATAAAAAAAGAGATTTGAGAGACATACTAAAAGCTAAAAGAGCCAAGATGGTGAAGAGATGATAGCTAAGACAAGAAAGATGCCTAGCAGCCGTAGCGGGTGTAACACAGGTATGCAACTAAGAATTTAAATTTTATTTTGAGTATTTTATTTGAAATTAAGTGTTTTATAGAAATTTGTAATTTAAAATAATTCTATAAACCAAAATGAACCCCAGGAAGTTATTAATGAAACTAGAGATCAAATGGGGAACTAGGTTAAAAAGACTTAGAGTAATAAATGTTGAACTAGGTCAACCCAATCAACCTAGTAGGTTGAAAATTAGGTTATGACAGGGTCAACCTAGTAGGTACAGGACAACCTAATAGGTATGGGTTGACTTAGTTATTTGGATTAGAGGGATGAATTAGTACCCTATCATTATATTAGTTAGTCAATTGAATGTGCTAACTTAGTAGTAATGGGTGGGAAAATGAAAGGGTCAACTTAGTTTGTTAAGTCTAAATGGCTGACCTAGTACTATTAGGTCGACTTAGTATGGTACTTGTGGTTGATATAGTACTAAAATATAAGAAATTGGTTGATATAGTAGTTTTAAGCTCTAAGTTGCATGATTGAGTACTATAATGACCAAATAGGCTAAAAATAGGTGAAATTGGTAGAAAATGAATATATTAAATCAAGAATTGATTAATTTCTATTAAAATTTAAAAATAATATATTTGATTTTAAGTGACATGGAGGTTGAATACATATTTTATTGTTTAATGGATGTAGGGGTAATAGAGGTTTTGGCGAATAGTAGATGCATTATGGCTACCAAACCTATTAGAGAGCTTGACGAAGGTGGATTGAGCTAGATTAGTCACACTAGGATTGGGAGGCATTATGAAGATGTGATGAATTACACTGAGTGCTGATCTAGTGGTCATGTTTTGGAGAATGTCCATGTATTACTTAGACTTTTGATAGGAGGATACTGATGATTATGGGGATACTAGATGGTCAAGAGGAGAGGTGAGCATTAGATTGATGAGTGACTTGCTTCAATAAGATTTACCCAGGATTAAGGGTGAGTCTATTTTATGTATATATTACATATATTTTAGATATTTGGAAGGTTATGATAGGGCTTGTAATAACATGAGTGTTATATCACAAATCAGATATAAAGGTATTGTTGTATGTGATATCTTTGTATCAATTGATATTGGAGTAGGAGGAACTCTATGATATAGGTTATATCATCTAAGTTCAACTCATGCATGATATATATGGGATTCTATTGAGAGGGAAGAAGACCATGGGGTTAGTGGTATTATTGAGTTCCTAGATATATGAGAGGTTTTTAATGTATCAACTACTTGGGTTGCCCTATGTGGTCGATGATCAGTTACCTTGGGTGTTGAGATGGATATAGGATTAGGTGGCACAGGCCATGCCCCATATACCATCACTACAGATGATTACATGAAGAGAGATGTATGGCATACTTATGCACCCATTATGATAGTTTGGCCAATTTGGGAGATGGTAGCACTAAAGCTATCAAAATCATGGATCATAAGCCACTACACCTAGTGGGTAGAGCCACATCCAATGACATGCTTACAATGATAGTTAAAAATCCCTCATCTACTGACTATTATAGTGGTGCTCACATTTTGGGATAAGCATGTGAGAGAGCTAAGGAGGAGAGGAGGAGGAGAAGGAACACTAGTTATAAGACTAAAATATCAGACCATAGTGTGAGAGACCATGGATAGGTCTAGAATAATGGTTAATATCTAGAGAGGGAATGGACATGGATGCAAACGTTATATAGGTACTATAACTAGCACCATAATAGGAGGAGAGGTGAACACCTTGTTCACACCATTGATAAAGATGCCAATAATGAGAGAGAGCATAGAGGTGGTCATCTAGGATGACCCATCAATTGACTTAGGAAAGGCTTGAGATTGGCATAAGTGGTGACCCCAGGGTTTGCATTAATTGGGAGATATCCCAAATTTGAACTGATGGAGAGACCATGCTTAGAGTATGAGTAGATAGGGATATGGTGAGAGGTGATATCCAAATAAGTAGTAAAGGGTTAAAATTTACTTAAGTTTTTGAAAATAGAATACTAGTTGTATAAGATTTGATTGATAGATTATAGATAGATAGATTTTAAGATATATCTATGATCTAACATATATCTAGTTTGAATTTTATATATACTATGGATGAAGAGGAGACTAGATGGAGATCTATGGTGAGGGGAACACTCCATGATATTCTAGATGGGGTGCTGATGCCATATAAACCTACCATATTAGATGATCCCATGGTACCATATACCCCAACTCAAGTGAGCTAGTTTACACTAGCAAGAGAGGCAGTGAGGTGATTATAGGCACACAAATATGGGATTTATCCACCAATAGGGGTCGTATTAGGAGAGGCATATACATGGTAGGACTTGTCTCAAGAGAGAGCCATGCATTTGGATACCATAATTTAGTTAGGATAGGTACAATCTCAAGTGGCCAACCTATAGGGATAGGTAATGGTCTTAAGAGCTTAGACATCCTCTTTATAATATACTATATAGATGATACTATCTATAACATCTATGGGCAATATGGCTAGGACACAAGATAGATGGGATAGAGCCTAGCCTTAGAGATGGAGCGATGTATTTTTGTACTTTGTATCAAAAACACATGATATATATATATATATTATATTATATACATATATGTATATATATACATATATATATATACATATAAGTATATATATACATATATATATATATATACATATATGTATATATATACACATAGATATATATATACACACACACACACCCATATATATATACATACATATACACACACATATATATATGTATACACACACACACACACACACATATATATATATATATGTATGTATGTATGTATACGTATGTATATATATGTGTGTGTATACATATACACACACACACACACACACACACACACACACACACACACACACACACACACATGTATATGTATATATATAATCTTATTTTTAAAGTTGTATTTTGATCTTATGTGTTTGTATTATGGTTTTAGTTGTGGTTGTGGATGCATGGATATATTTATTTCTAGTACATGTATTTTTCTTTTGGTGTATATGTTATAGGACATATATGTGCTGTGCCTTTTCTAGCATTATGCAAGAAACATGCATGGTCAAAAAGAAACAGGCAAAAAGGATTTGGAAAAGTTTAATTAATCAAAAAAAAATGTATTACACACTATTTCACAATGGGAAATGTGTAATATCAAAATATGAATAAGTATAAGAAACCAAAGAGTGGTAAACAAGATGTCATTTGTTTTTAAACCATAAAAGGAGTGGCACCAAATTAAAACAAGTAAAATCACACTATATCACATTGGGAAGTATGAAAATAATGTAATAAAATGGAAAACATGTGAGAGAACAATGGTATAAAAATAAATCAATTTAAGTCAATCAATCATACTAAATCATGTTGGAAAGTATAGAAGAGAAACAAAATTGGCAAAATTGGTCTTAAATTAATCACACTAATTCAAGTTGGGAAGTATAAAAACTCAATAAAAATGGCTAGATTATTACATGCAATTAAAAAATAAGAAGATAAAAAATGAAATATTAATGAAAAAAGCATAAAAAATACTAAAACAAGATGGGAAGCATGCCAATGACATGCAACTCATAATCAATCAAATCTTATCTCATATTTGACACATGTAATTTTCTTTGTGACTTAGATTATTGGAAAATTTTATGAGGAAGGTCAGGTCTTATCCATGGTCTTACAATACAACTCATAAAAGGAACACCAATGAGGTTGAATTAATACAAAAATTTCATAAAAAAGGGGATGTTTTGAATGGTAATGTGAAAAGTTGGTAATTTGTGAGGAAAGCCAAGTCCTATCCATGGTTTTACAATGTAACTCACAAATGGAATCCCTAGGGGAGTGATTAGTGAAAAAAACAATATTTCTCAAGGGGAAATATGAGGATTGTAGAGAGTGAAAAAGGGAATGTAAAAAGCATAATATAGTCATCTTATGAGAATACCTTAGGATACATGAGTCATACTAAGGACATGAGAAGGCACTAAGTGACTAGTGACCATCAATATATAGAGGATATGTATTTGCTATAGACACAAATATGTGTAGGCAAATAAGTGTGCTACTAATATCAACTCATGTTGGAGGTTTTATACAAGGATATTAAAATGGACCTACCTTCCCACAATGTGTTCCCTGTTCTTTAGGACCCCTTACAGAGTTATCGGTCTACTACAAATATTGGGTATTTCTATGAGAAAGTAGGTAGCACTATTTTTTTTTAATTCTCCTTTTTTAATCTATTGGCCAAACACACCGCAATGTACCTTGGATCTATTTTGAAGCCAATTTTGGAGTTTGAAATTCTATTATAAAAAGGAGATGTGATTAGAATCACATCTTTTAGTGTGATTTGACTTTTGAGAATTTTAAATGTTGCCTTTTGTATCATTGCCTTTTATTAAATGATTTGGATTTTGAATGTTTTATGGATTTTAAGATTCCTATTTTGTATGGACTTGGAATTACCAATCATGAGAGATAGAGTGAGACACACGAATGAGATTTAAGCTTTGTCTAAAGGAAGCTAAGTAACCAAAGATAAGACTGACTAGAACACTTAGGCTTAATGATGAACTAGTATGTTATCTCAAGTCTCAACCATGTATATGCTTAGTTTGAAAAATGGAATAAAGGAGAATAAGGGGAGATCTAAAGTGGATCAGTAATAGGATATTATAGTGAGATGAATTGTTTGCTAATTGCTCACATGGTAAAGAAAGAATGAATTAAAGGGAGTAAGGTTTGTAATATCAAGTCACAATTATAATTATATTTTTTAATAGAGATAAGATAGAAAATAGTCATGAAAAATAACAAGGGATTCATAAGAAAATGAACTCAAGAAGAACAAGAATGAAATTAGGAAAAAGAAATCCATAAGAGAATATAATGACATCATAAGCAATATAAACTGAAAAATCAAAGTCACAATGTAAGATAGATAAGAATTTAACACAATGTCAAATGATATAAAATAGGTAAATGTAAAGTTTGAGCACATATCCAATCCAAATGAAAATGTAAGAACACCATACATGTGTTCATAAGTATTGATATATTTATCCACACACATTATCCATAACATTTGATAAGTCTCTATGAAGTTTAATGTGAACTAAAGCTACTGTCTCATCAATATTTAGTGAAAGTTGGTAAAATACTTCACATTAAATCTCCTAAATAGAAAAGGTAGGAGTTATTGAAGGATCATACTGATGAGGGCTATCATGTAAGGGATGCTTAGGATAATGTATGAGAATAGACTCTATAGGATATGAGGGGGTCATCAGTGGGGAAGGTGCCATGGGTGAGGGACTCAAGAGTGAATAAGGATCCATGAGTGAATGATTTAAGGGTGGAGGAATATTAGGTGGTGAAGAGACCATAAGAGGAGATGGAACCATGGTAGAAGAAGGGGGAGCCTTCTTGAGAGAACAACATATGGTAGGAATGGTAGAAGGTACATTAATGGTTAGGAGGTGATCCTTAAGATGCTTATAAAGGATATGTTAATGATCAATGTGATGTGTGCCACATTGGTGCCAGAGGCACTATACCTCTCCATACTTATGAAGATACTTAGGTAATACTTTTTGGAGAGGTATAGCCTTGTCTAAGGGTGGGGGAGTGGTGGGATGTAAAGTGTCAATATACTATCATATCTTGTGATAATACATGGATGAATGGTTATCTATGTTTTAGAAGCAACAAATATTCATATAAGTAGTATTTTTAGGTGTACTCATAGGAGGAGGGGAAATATAAACTAAGGGAGCTTGGTATAGGGAATAATCTCTAGTATAATTATTGGTAACTTTATGAATGTCATAATAAGGGTGATCAACCCATTTGGTAGATGAAGGAGCCAACTATGGTAAATGGAGAAAACCATCACTAAGAGAAGGTGGGGATGGTGGAGAGACTAGACAAGGCTCGATTGAAGGAGAAATAGGATCTGAAGCAATAAGAGACTCAACTAAAGTGGGAGTGGGAATAGGATCCACACTAGGCTCTCTTGAGGTAGGAGTGGGGTCCATAAAAGGCTAAAGGAGAGTTGCATGCATCTCAAGGATAAGTAGGCTATAGAGGTCATGGTATACAACAAAGAAATAGGGACTAGTCATAACATGATCCATAAGCATATTCCTATGAAATTTTTTAGAAATTGGTGTGTGCACCATCTCTAACCTATGATAAAAAGGAAAAATACTAAAATTAGGAATGATATAAGATGGAAAATGAGAATATATATGAAAATATTGAAGAAAAGAGGAATGGTAATGGATAATATCAACATCTCAAGCCTAAAATAGACTTCTTAATAATGGATCATGTAAGATATAACCATCTTCATAATTAGGTGTATGAAGATCAATGACATAGGTAGGGATGACCTTATCATCTAATGTGGTGTGATGAATGGAATGATGAGTCTTAGCCAAGATAATGGGGATTTAATCACAAGGTGGTTGATGAGAACAAGGTTGTAAAAAATAAGGAAGTTGAAAAATGAGATGAGGTGAAAGATAGGAAGTTTTAATCTTAAGATTGATCTCGTTAAGCTCATCATCATCAAAATGTAGGAGGTTATGGGGAATATTACCGATGAGTTCGAGATGACCATTGTAACCTCAGGTGGAATTGATGGGAAAGTTAAATCATTGAGATTCATGAAATGATATGCTTGGAAAGGGTTCATCGTAGGAATCTTGAATACACCCTAGTCTTGGAATTATTTAAAATTCCAAGGATTAGTATCACATTGAATCCTATAGATGGATCCATTGTGAGGAAATTTGATGTATTAACAAGTGGAGGAAGTAATTGCTCTCATATAATGATTCTATGGCCTATCAATAAAAATGTTTTAAGATAGAGGAAATTTGAAGATAATCACCTTCACATGAATGGTGATAGGTGGGATGGTAATGGGGAGCCACACATAGCGTAAAGAAAGCATTTGCCTTTAGTCACAGCCTTAACATGTGTTATGTGTGGACTCAAGATTACATTTAGAATATCCAATGGTTTTGATAAAATTGAGAGAGGCCACACAAGTGCCAGAACCCCCATCAATCAAGGCATGCTTGACTTGGATATCACCAATCTAGACACTACTAAAAATAGGAGGATCATCTACACAAAGTAAAATCTCATCAAGAATCATAGAAGCAATGGGAAATTTGAGTGAAAGATAATTGTTCATTATTTCATCAACATGTATAGATATCTCTTTGCATTGTTACAATATGCTATCTTATGATCTAGATAAGGTGGATTTGTATCCTACTAGGGGAGGATGAGGGATGTTCATTTTGATCAAAAGTTGCATAATATGGTTATGATGGTGTAGATAAGTTTGCATAAGTTCAATGAATGGTATGTGGGATGGGATATTAGTGAGTTTTATGATAGGATACCACTCATCATAACCAATAATAAGATTTTTAGAAAGAGGTGCATAATGCTGAAGGAGGTCCTCAAAAGAAGGAGCTAAAGTGAAATTGAATTTATGTTTAGAAGATGTAGAAGGTTTAATTAGAGGACAAGGATGTAGATTATGTTGATAAGATGGATTAGTTAATGTAGGTGTGGTTTGAGAAGGAATATTGATAAAATTTTGAGTATCATTGGTGTGAGGTTATAAGATGGAGGGATGGTAGAAATAGTATGAGAAGTGTTATCTAAGGGAGGTGTTGGAATTGGTACATCAAAATTTATAAGGTATTCTTACCCCAACTCAATTAAGTGAGTTATATAATAATCTTGGATAAAATGAAATATGAGAGATAATGGAGGTGTGTATATGGGTTGAGGATCAATGAAAGAAACCATCCTTTGCATGTTAGTCATATTAACCACATTCTTTTAAAGAGTTGGGTCAATAAGATTTTCAACATTATTGGTAGAAGGGGTAGGTTTGTCTTGGGTATCTTCGTGATTTGGAAGAGGATCTTTATAGATGGCCAAATGACCATTATTGTAGTTTAAATCTTGAGATTTACTTTGTGTTTCATGGGATTTAAAGGAAATGTCATAGGCTTATTGACATTTATGAATGATAGAATCATGGTTAAAATTGGGACCAAGAAGGAAATCCATAGCCAAATTATGAAGCTATCTACAGGTCTCATGAGAATGACCCCAACTATCATGAAACCAATAAAATTTATTAGAATCATACCAAGATTTCATGGGATGAGTGGGATCAAGTTATTATGGTAAAAGCCTTGGTATATGTTTTAGTAATTATTATAAGGATAAAGTTTTGTGAACATTGATGTTATTAGTTAAAGATAAATGATTGTTAGTGATGTGGTTGGGAAGGAATCTTATCTCAGAGATTGGTTAGGAACAACAACTTGAATACTGTGATTGGTATCATAAGATTCAGTGACACCATATTTAGTAGCATGATGATTATTATACTTGAGTAACATATGAATACCCATGGAAGGTTAGGATGGCTTGAATTGATGCATAAGAAAATATTTATACTTAGTTTGGTCAATGAACTCTTCTAAAGCACATGGAGAGAGAGTCCAAACCCCATATTGAAAATTGGGAAAAAGAGAATTAGTAAATAGATGGAAAGGCTATCATCAGCCATAATATGTTCATGTTTATTGGATAATGTCTTCCATAATTTAATGAAATCTTTGGGAAGTTTTAGTCTCAAGTTTCTTATAATTTATAAAATGGGCCAAGGTATTATTAGGGAGATCACTAGTTTTGAACTCTTGGACAAGAGCATTAACTAAATCTTCCAAACTAATAATGGAATGAGATTTAAGCTAGTTGTACCAATCTAAAACATCAACTATGAGAATTTTTACTAATAACTTGATATAAATAAAGGTATTTAATTTTATTCAATCTTTATATATTTTTCCATCTTTTTAAAAATAAAGAGTAGGATTAGTTGACCCATTCTAAGAAATGGTATGGGTGATACCTCTTCTATCAATACTATCAATTTAAGATGTAAGAGGTTCATTTTGAAGATGATTGATTGTCTTATTAACAAGAGGAGGTTGAAGGATAATATTACCATGTGAATCTATAAAAGGAGGTGGGGGAACATTTTGATTATGCATTCCCCATGGCATATATTGAGGGTGAGTTTGAAGATGGATAAGGTGATTTTGCATTTGCATCATTTGATTTGCATTGTTATCTTGAAAAACATTCATTTGATTAAGAGTTTGTAATATAATTTGGTGGGTTTGAGTTGTATTGTTGGCATTTTTTGAAGCATTATAATTGGTAGTAATGGTTTGGGTAACACTATGGGTGTTATTAAGATCTTTAGAAGATCTATTAGTAAGTGATGCACTAGTGGCATAATTTACTTATGTGGAAAAATATGGACTACTAAAGGGATGAGAAGAAGTAAAATTAGCAGCATGATTACAATGGGTAGAAAATGATGCACTAGTGGAATAATTGAGAAGAGTGGGTATTGGAAGAGGCCCACTAGATGTAGAACTTGCCATGTTAGTAGATTACTAGGCATGGAGGTAGAGGAAATCAAATAAGAATAAGTCATGGTATGAGAAGGGGTCAAAATAGAGGGAAATGTCTAAGAAGTAAAGAATCTATAATCCTTAAATCCATCTGAGAATGTGGGAGAAGGTGAGTGAGGATCCTCAACTTGACCACTTATCATGAGATGGCAAATAGTATAAGCATCCTTTCCTTGATGTTGAAGAAACTCATAGATTAAGAAGAGCATTTATGGGGTATACTATAATTTGGGTTGATCTTCAAATGAGAAAAGAAGATTGAAAAGTGAAGAGGAATGAGGAGGGGTACCATAGTTTGTACTGCGAGTGGATATATGAACATTATTTTCATCCAGGAGAGGATCCACAAGATGGTTATGGTAAAACCTATTAGGGTTAGTAAGACTCATCATATACATTGAATTCAACTTAGTGTTATCTTCAAATAAGAATTTCATTATGAAGGAGAGAGAAAAGGTAAGGCAAATTTGATATAAAAGCAAGGAGATATGAATGAACAAATAAGAGTACAAATTCAACTGGGTTGACGTAGTACTACAAATAGGGTATGAAAATTGAGCTAACAAGGATATAGAATTGAAAAGGTTAACCTAGTACTACAACTTGAGATAGATAATAATATGATAAGGATATAGAGTCGATAGGGTTAACTTAGTATTATATCCTAAAAGGTAGAAAGTAATATTGGGTCGACTAGGTTGACTTAGTACTACAAGTAGGGGAAAATATAATTTGTAAGAGATTGTGTCAAATAGAATGAAAATATATTGAAAATAGTGATTATTTTTTATAATTTACTTTAAATCAATAAGTGAAAGGAAACACACAATCAATTAGGTCAATGAGAATGATCCAATTGAGGCACACAACACAAAACCTTGCAACAATGCTGGATATTGTAAGTTTTTGCAATACAACATATAATAAGCAAAGAGAAAGAAGTCAACTTGAAAAGTAAATTTTAAGTGGTCATCATGAATGTTGTTAGATTATTGTAAAGTGTTATTTTAAGTGTGATATGGAAGTTGGCTAAAACTAGGGAACTAGAAAGCAATATATGAATGGTTTCAAGATGTTTAGGCTAAAAGGGATCTATGTTAGTAATGGTAATAGATTGTTATTGGGGCCTACTCCCCCACTTCACATTCCCAAAATGATAATGGTGTCAAGTTATTTGCCAATATATACCATTAACCATGTGTTTATACTTGACTAGAAAACCAAGTTAGCTTTCCCCTTGGTGATGAAATCCAAGTAGGTAGGCTTTGGGTAGATAAATGTTTAAATGCATTTTGAAATTATGTGATTTGGTAATGTGTGAAAGAAAGAGAAAAATAGTGCAACTAAATGATATATTGAAAAACCACCTAATTAGACTATGTGATCTACTCTAATCATGTAAATAATTAAAAGTGAAAGGGTGAAGTAACTATTAGCATATAGTTGTTAATTCCCAATTTGAAACACAACATAGAGTTAGTTTAGATGACAATGTATGAAAACATCACATAATAGAGTCAATAGTGTTGCTATTGTACTGTAGAAGCAAGATATTTTAAGAACTAAGTTAACCAAGTTGACCTAGTGTTTCAAATAGAAGATAAAATATAGAATTAGGTCAATGAGGTCAACCTAATTTACTTAATGATGGAAATTTGAAAGATTGTAAACTTTACAAAAATAGAATTGTAAGGAAGAACTAAGATGAAAGAGAAAGAGAGAATGGAACCTATATGGGTTGGAATATGCTAAGGACTATGGAATTTTTTCTAAATTACCTTAAATTCTACTTATAAATTCTATAAACTATGTCAACTAGGTCGACCTAGTTCTATAATGCCCTATTTGTTGAAGCCTATTAAGATGACTATACTAGCCTAGTCAACCTAATATGTTATCCAGAAGCTGTCTAGAATACTATGTCAACATGTTTGACCTAGTTTGTTATTCTAGAAATAAATAAGAGTATTTTGTCAAAATATTCAATATAATAACCTGTATCTAATGAAGAATTAAATAAAATTAATAGAGTCATTTTGATATGACTATGTGTTAAACCTTCACACATAAGTTATAAACTATACTGGTCTTATCGACCTAGTATCTCAAATATAGAAAAATAATAACTAAATGATATAAATAAAAATGTGAAAGAAAAATTATGAGGGTTAGATCCACATTAGGTTCACCAGAATGTATGCAATAAAAAATGCATCAGATCCACAAATCAATCCTAGCTCAGAGAAGATAAATCCTACTTACACTTCTGATTGGGGATATATTAAATAATCAAGAACATGACTAATATATGGATATTATAAACCTAATTAGGGGATTTCTTACCTCAATAATAATACTATGGAGGGTTCCAAATCCTTCAACCAAGTAAAACTATGTAATAACCCTAACTAAGTCTTATGTTTTCATAGTCATTATACTAATAACAAGTAAAATAAAGAAATCTAATCTAGTGCTCAACAAATATTATGGCATAAAGTGGGGGTAATAAACAAAAAAATTAAACATGCATAAGATAAAAATACTCATGCCAATGTATACATAATCCTAATGCATGAAACAAAAGTATAAATGCATATCTATATACTCTTACAAAGGAGGAACAAAGTTAGGAATACTTACCTTTGAAGATGAAACCACCTAGCCTCAATATTTCCCTTGGCCAAGGTGATTTAAAAGAGGTTATTATGGTATGTAAGGATGAAAAGGACAAATAAAATCTAGGCTACACAACCTATCAATGCATCCAAAAGACTTCTCCACAAGATAAGATTTGTATCTCCAAAAAAGTATGAAACCCTAAGCTTGCTCCTCAAGTAGAATGGTGGATAAGTAGATACATAATATCTCTTACTTATTATTCTCTTCTCTAAATAATGGTGAAATAATCTTATATACATATGCAAATATAACCCTAACCCCTTCTAAAATTTCTAGTTGATAGGGTTGACCCACTCAACCTAGTATCATTATTGATAAAAACTCACTAGATCATGGGCTAGGTTAGCTAACAATTGACCTGGACCTTAATGAGTTTCACCAATAAGAGTATAAGGTTGACCCAATTTACCTAGTCATGTAAACTATCAAAAGGGGTTTTAGGTTAGGAAAATGGGTACAAAAGGTGGTAAAAGTATGGAGGAGTGTGTAAGAGAGAATAATAAGCTTAGGGGAATGGTTTCAAGAGACAAATGTGTAGATAACAAGTGGAAAAAGGGATAAAAATCCTATGAATCACAAATGGTCTTCCCACCCCTTTCTTGGTACACCCCTTAGAGCATCCACTCAAATAGATTGAGACTCGATGGGTTCCTACAAGATAAAGAGTGTTAGTAATTGATAAAAGTTTGAAAATATTATGTGTATACAATTGCCATGTCTCATTCATGTTGAGTGAGAGAGAATACTCCATAGGTTTTTTATAGGACTATTCATGAACGGGTAGGAGTAAATGACTCTTCTCTAGGCCTCATAGTTATCCTACAATGTGCAATGAAAGTTTGATCAGTTTTATCACTTTGAGATGATAAGATTATCTTAAGGGATGCATCTAGTCAACTATAAATTTTGGTTCTAGAGCTCGATCAAGACTGGATAATGTCCACTATATCCTTAAAATTCCCATATAGACATGTTTGTGTAGATAGTTTACTGATTGGGATAACAAGCTAGAAGATATGCCCCCACTAATAAGATTTTGGTCCTTTAAGAGGTATTTGACTGAGAGATAAAACTCATTACTATGTCTCATTCATGTTAAGTGAGAGATAATCCTCTAAGGTTTGGTTAAATGACTCACCCATGCAATTTTAGGAGTAAATGGTTCATATCTTTCCCCCATGGTTCTCCTATAATGCATGATGAAAGTTTGCTCAGCTTCATCACTTTGGGAAAATAAGATTCTCTTAAGGGATGCATCTAATCAACTACAAATATTAGTCTCAAGGCTAGTTTGAGACTAGATAGATGTTTTTCTATCCTTAAAATTATAATCTAGATGCATTTTCATAGATGGTTCATTGATTTTGATAATGAACTAGAAGATATGCTCCCTATTGACAAGTTTTTGGTCCTTTAATAGACATTTATATGTGAGAGAAAAATCATTGGCCTATCTCACTCATATTGAGTGAGAGAGAATATTATAGGGGTTGTTTAGAGGACTCATCTATATAATTTCAGGAGTAGATGGTTCATATCTATCCCTCATAGTTCTCTTGTAATGCATGATGTAAGTTCAATCAATTTTATCAATTTGGGATGATAAGATTCTCTTAAGGTATGCATCCAATAAACTAAAAAATTTGGTCTTAGGGAATGAATGAGATTAGATAATGGCTATTATAAAATTAAAACACCCATATTGATGTGTTTTCATATATGGTTTGTTTATTGGGCTAACTATCTAGAAGATATGCCCTGTACTAATAAGATTTTGGTCCTTTAAGAGATATTTGGCTGTGAGAGAAAAATCATTACTATGTCTTGCTCATGTTGAGTGAGAGAGAATAATTTAGGTATTATTTATAATAATCATCCTTGAAAGTGTAAGAGTATATGATTCATCTCTATCCCTCATGGTTTTCTTATAATGCGCAAGAAAAGTTCTCTCAATTTTCTCACTTTGAGATGATAAGATTCTCTTAAGGGATGCATCCAGTCAACTAAAAATTTTAGTCCTAAGGCCTGACCAACACTATATAATGGATATTATATCATTAAAACACCCATATAGATGCATTAATGTAGATGATTCATATATTGGGCTAACAAACTAGAGGATATAAGATTTTGGTCCTGTAAGAGACATTTGGCTATGAGGGAAAAATCATTTCTATGTCTCACTAATATCTAGTGAGAGATAATCCTCTAAGGGTTTATTATAGGACTCACTCATGTATGTGTATGAGTATACATTTTTTCTCTATCTCTCATGGTTTTCCTATAATGCATGATGGAAGTTCACTCAGTTTTTTCACTTTGAGACAATAAGATTATCTTAAGGTATGCATATTATCAACTATAAATTTTAGTCTTAGGACATGATAGAGATTAAATAATGATCATTATAGACTTAAAATTCTCATCCAGACATTTATACAAAGATAGTTCATCTATTAGGTTAAGGAGCCAAAAGATATGCCCCCACTAAGAAGCTTTTGGTCTTTTAAGAGCAATTTGGCTAAGAGATAAAAATAGTTATCATGTCACACTCATGTAAATTGAGATAAAATATTATAGGGGTTAATTTTAAGACTTACCCACATAAGTGTAGGATTAGACTATTTTTATCTAGCTCTCATGGGTCTCCTACAATGTGCAATGGAAGTTTGCTTAGTTTTTTCACTTTGAGATGATAAGATTATCTTAAGGGATAAATACAATAAACTAAAAAATTTAGTACTAGGGCTTGAATAAGATTGGATAATTACCATTCTAGCTTTGAAATACCCATATAAATGCATCTATGTAGATGGTTCATTTATTGGGTTAATGATCCATAATATATGACCCCACTAATAAGATTTTTATCTTTTAAGAGACATTTGGTGGAGAGAGAAAACTTGTTATCATGTTTCACTCATTTTGAGTGATATAAAATCATATAGGGTTTGATTAGAGGACTCCATGCAATTTTAGGAGTAGATGACTCATCTCTAGTCCTTATGTTTCTCTTATGATGCATGACAAAAGTTTACTCATTTTTCTCACTTTGGGATGATGATATTCTCTTAAGGGATGTGTTTAGTCAACTAAAAAATTTAGTATTGGGGCCTAAATGAGACTAGATGAGGAATATTCTAGTGTTAAATCACCCATATATATGTGTCCACAAATACATTTCATATATATGGATAACTAGCCATAAGATATGCCCCCCACTGACAAGTCTTTGGACCTTTAAGATACATTTGGATGTGAGAGAAAAATAATTTCCATGTCTCACTCATGTTGAGTGAAAGAAAATCCTCTAGGGGTAACTTATAAGACTCACCTATGCAAGTGTAAGATTAGACATTTCATCTCTATCCCTCATGGTTCTCTTTAAATGCACAATTGAAGTTCACTTAGTTTTCTCACTTTAGGACAATAAAATTTTCTTAAGGGATGCATTCAATCAACTATAAATTTTAGTCCTAGGGCCTGACTTAGATTGAATAATGGCCATTATAATCTTAAAACATGAATTTAGATGAATATACATATATGGTTTATCAATTGGGATAACTAGCTATAAGATATGCCCTCCCACTGATAAACTTTTGATCTTTTAAGAGACATTTTGCTATGAGATAAAACCCATTATCTTTTATCACTCATGTCAAGTGATAGATACTCCTCTAGGGGTTGATTATAAGAATTTATATTTCAAGTGTATGACTAGATGATTCATATCTAACCTTGATATTTTTATTGAAGTTCATTATGAAAGTTTGCTCAGGTTTTTCACTTTGGGATGATAAGATTCTCTCAAGGGATGTGTCCAGTCAACTCTAACTTTCAGTCTTAGGGCCTAATAAATACCAAATAATGATTGTTCTAGTTTGATAATTCCCATATGGATGTGTTTAAAAATATGGTTTGTAAATTAGGATTATGAACCATAATATATGCCCTTAATGATAAGGTTTTGTTCTTGTAAGAGACATTTGGATATGAGAGAAAACTCATTTCTATGTCTCACTCAGGTTGAGTAAGAAAGAATAATCTAGAATTTGCTTAGAGGACTCACCCATGAAAGTGTAGGAGTATATGGTTCATCTCTATCGCTCATGGTTCTCTTGTAACATGTGATATAAGTTTACTAAGCTTTCTCACTTTGGGATGATAAAATTCTATTAAGGGATGCATCTAGTCAACTATAAATTTCAATCTTAGGGTCTAACAAAGATCAAACAATGGCCATTATAGACTTAAAATTACCATATAGATGCATTTGTATAGATGGTTCATTGATTGGGATAATGAGATAGAATATATGCCCCCTAATGATAATATTTTGGTCCTTTAAGAGACATTTAACTATGGAGAAAACTCATTGTCATGTCTCACTCATGTCGAGTGAGACATAATCTTTTGGGGTTTCTTAGAGGACTCTCCCATGTAAGTACAAGAGTAGATGGTTTGTATATGTCTCTCACAAGTATTATGTAAGTGTATCAAAATTTATCTTACTTTTATCACCTTAGGATGATAATATTCTCTTAAGGGATGCATCCAGTTAACTACAAATTTTAGTCTTAGGGCTCGACCAAGACCATATAATGGTCATTATAGCATTAAAATGTAAATCTAGACATTTATATGTATATGGTTAATTAATTGGGATAATGATATATACTATATGCCCTAAATGATAAGCTTTTGGTCCTTTAAGAGACATTTGGCTATGAGAGAAAACTCATTGTTATGTCTCACTCATATCAAGTGATAGAGAATCCTCTGGGCATGCTTACCTGACTCATCCTAAAAGTGTATGAGTATATGGTTTATCTCTATCCCTCATGGTTATCCTAAAATTCATGATGAAAGTTAAATTAATTTTCCCACTTTGGGATGATAAGATTATCTTAATGGATGTGTCTGGTTAACTATAATTTTTAGTCCCAAGGCCTAACAAGATCAGATAATGAGTTTTTTAGCCTTAAAATACCCATATAGATTTGTATATGAAGATGGTTTTTTGATTTGGATAATGATCCAAAATATGTTTCCCCAACTAAAAATCTTTTGGTATTTTAAAAGACATTAGGCTATGAAAGAAAACTCATTGCTATGTCTTGCTCGTGTCAAGTGAAATAGAATACTTAGGGGTTGATTAGAGGACTTACCTATGTAATTTTAGGAGTATATTGTTTATATATATCCCTTAGGGTTAGCCTATAATTTGAAACAAAATTTCACTTAATTTTATCACTTTGATATGATAAGATTCTTTTAAGGGATACATTTAGTTAACTATAACTTTTAGTCTTGGGGATTGACCAAGATTGGATAATGGTCATTATAGCCTTGAAATTCTATCCTAGATGTAATAGATATATGTTTTATTAATTTGGATAACAATCCATAAGATATGCCCTCACAAAAAATATTTTGGTCCTTTAAGGGACATTTGGATACAAGAAAAAACTCATTGTTGTGTCTTGATCATATCGAGTGAGAGAGAATCCTTTAGATATTTCTTTTAGGACACTTACATGTAAGTGTAGGATGAAATGGTTCATATATATCACTCACATGAAAAATATGATAATTTTTTTCTCAATTTTATCACTTTGGGATGATAAGATTCTACATGTGTTCTCACCAATCTGTCTCTAAATTATGAGCTATTATAGAGATAGTGGATCTTGGGATTGAACCAAAACATCAATCAAAAAATTTTCTCATTCATGATGGGTTCCAAATTCATAATTCATCATATACACAACCAATAAATTAAAGAGGTAAATTATGAAACAAATAAAACTAAACCTAATTTAAGACAAATAAATAAAAATGAGTATTAGATAAAATTAACGTGTTTTATAGCTATTTTAGAGGTAATTTCAAGTTATGATAGTTAATTATTATTTTTTAGTTTCTGAATAGTCATGTAACATATTATTTTTATATGGATATGAATAATGTGTGAATCCAATGAGCATGATAAAAAATCTAGGACTATAATATATCTTAAAAGATAGTTTTCTGCTCAAGGGATAATAAATACATGAATACATAAAATTTAATTAATGGATTGAATTTAATGAGATAAAACATTGGTTGAGTTCACTAGATGGATACATTGGTCTATTAAGATAAATAAAAAATCAATAATTAGTTTAATATTTTGACTATAATTATTATTAAAATCATAGAGTTGTTGTGTTCTTATCATTCTAGAATCATCACATGACCTAGATCATATTTTTTTTGGCTTTAGACAAGATTTTAAGATATAAGAGTAAGTTGAGAATGAAAAACTTCTTCAAAATGAAACAAAAATATGGTACACTTACATGAGAATGTTTCAACTCTATCTAGGATACTATGCTTTATATAATTTAACATAAATATCAATTTTATGTATTTTTTATGTTTCCAAACCTAAGAGTGGGGTATATTAGTGCTAAAATACAATATAGGCCTAATAAGCTACCCAAAATATCTTTAATCATCTATACAATAAACAAATGAAAAGTTCAGTCAAATATTAGTCAATTAAGTAAACACATACTAGGAAATAAACTTAATATTCTTTTACATACATAAACAAGCTATAATTAAAATTAAATCTATGAATAAAATACATATGGTGAATTATATAAGTCTTGCATGATAGGAAAATGTATCGTAAGAGGGGGTGTTGAAGTAATTAAAAATGCCATAAAGTCTAGCATGTTAGTGTTATGAGTTATTGAAGTATCTACATATGGTATATGCTCTAGAATGCTAATATCTTGATGTCTTAAAACAAAAAAATAAAGAATATTCTTAGGCATACCAATGTCCTAAGGTAGTGAATAAATGGCATTGGTGTCTTGACATGTTGAGCCAATTATAAGTGGCATAAACTGTTAGGTACTAGTGTGCTACACAAATGTAGTTATACTCTCCCCAGAGGTAGCATATGTATGTTTTAATTGAATATGAGGTCCAATACACTTCCTCCCTCATGATGTAAAATTATGTATATGAAATATATGAGGAACACTATTTCCAATACCATTAGCACCAATGCCACTACTAGAAGGAGGGGCACTAGCACTAATACCACTATTAGATGTCCCACCACCTATAACCTATGTAAAATTTCTTAGTGTATATATCCCATGGTCAATCATAACCTATGTGAAGATATGTCACCTCAAGGCTGTCCATTTGTGTGATATGATTCAAAATTTTAGGGATAAAAGCATGTGTAATTATCTTTCTATTTCTCTAAACTTGATTAGGGTAGTTTTAGTCCTACCTGGCACTAGGACTATCAAATGATGACCCACCTCCCATACCTTTGAAGGAATTCATGTAAAAATATTTAGGTTTTAATGTATCACAAACTCACAACAAAGTTTTCTTAAAAATTATAATGGAAATTCATTATTATTGCATGGAGGCTCATTAAACACCATCCACCACCTATCCTAGAATTTGTCTTTTATCCCTATATTAACACACCAACCAATACTAATATGTTTGAAACTCATTTGTAGTGTTTGCTTGGTTCTATGATTAATAAAAAAAACACACACATCTTATTTTTTTATCCTTTTTTTAACGTCCTCATATGAAAATTTATCATAATACTATTATTTCAAGACCTCTCTTTGATGTAACATTGACTTGACATTTCCCACTTCATTTAAATGGAATCTAATATACTAAAATGTAAATTGAATCCACTATAAGTTTAGTACTAATGAAAACCATTGATAATAATTTATAATTGTTCACATTTTTCATTATATTATTTATATAATTAAGTTTCTTCTTCTTTGAAGTCAAACTATTGAGTGTTTTGATCATGATTTTTCTCTACATTTTCTTTAGGTAATGGGTCCATTAAATTTGGTATCTATATTTAAAAAAATATAAGTGTTCTAGGAAATGTGAGAGAGTTCAATGCAATTTTAATTTCAAACCCCTATGTATAAAAATATAAATTAAAACCTCCAAATTAAAGTTTAACAATCAACATACCTAAAACATGATTAAAATGTGAAATTATGTTGGTAGGATGAAAACCAAATCATGTAAATTCTCCTAAAAATTTAAGCTTGCTCCTTCAAGGCACGAAAAAAATATAGGTTTCATCTATGAGGAAGAGGTAAAAAACATTGATTAAATAAAGGGCATACACCCTTTATAGGCCCACAAAAGACATATACACTTTGTGGGCCAAAATTCACACACCCTTTAAGGGCCTATAAAAGGTGTATGCCCTTTTGTCTTAGTATCACACCTATAAAAAATGGCATATACCATTTGAAAAAATTCTTTCTCTCTTGGTGTCACATTTTTTGTCCCCCAACTTTGTGCAAATACCCTATATCTTGTTGCATCACTTCTATGCTCACTAGACACATGCCATTAAACTTTATCTTTAAATTTATGTAAAAATCTCTAGTTCATGAAAACCATGTACCTAAAATGTACTTTGAAGTGATGACCAATCTAATATATCTCATATTTTTTTTAGATCCATATTCAAACCATGTTGAGAAATGAAAATTCTCAAGTATACTAAGTACTTTTGTATGAAACTACATTTTCAAATTTGTGAGGAAATTTTCATCTTATAATTTATCTAGGACATTACACAAATGCAACAAGTTTTATTGCTTTGATCTACTAAAAAATATTATGTCATAAATAAATATAATGAAAAAATTACCAAAAAATGGCTTAAGTACCTCATTTGTCAATCTCATGAATCTACTTGGTGCATTAATCAATCGAAACGATATAACAAACCAATCATATAACCCTTATTATGTCTTGAATTTTGTTTTCCATTCATCAACTTCATTTATATGAATATAGTGATATCCACTCTTCAATTAAATATTCATGAAATATCTCATTCCACTTAATAAATCCATTAATTTATACATGGAAACAAATATCTATAATTTATGTTTATATTTTAATGCTCTATAATCAATGAAATTTATCCATTCTCCATTATTATTAGGTGCTAATTTTTTTTTACTACACATGTGCTCAAACATTCTTTGATTAACCCTCTTCCCAATAGATTATGAACTTATATTTGTATTCTCTTTTGGAGTCAATCTATGTGTCACTTTTTTTGGTAAATTTTAACATCAATTACAATCCATGCAATTACTTATACTTATCATTGATGGTAATACATATGGTAGATGTTTAGACATAATTTCCTCAAAATTACTTAGTATCTATTTCAATTCACCCATAATTTTCACATTTTTTGTGCATGCACTCACTTCTTGCATTGGGTGAGAAATCAATGTATATAATCTACTTTATTATTTCACCTCTTTCAAATAATCATTTCCATAAACTATAAACCCATTTTTAATCTTTCCACCTTTTTTAACTTATATTTCAAAGGATTTATCATATGTGTCACTCCATCTTTACACAATGTATATGTATTTTTCAAAATAATCATGTTGTGAGTTGCAGTCAAACATCCATACACATTAATTCACATGATATCTCATATTTTTATGTTACAATATGAAAGATTACGATAAATATTTCATTTATTAAAAATTTATATCCCTTTAATAACCATGAGACCTTATACAAAATTAGATGCATAATCCTTATCAACTAAATTTATCTACCATTCTTAAGAAAAAAATATTATATATGCTACCAATATCAACAATCAATTTACAACACTTACATCCTAACATATAAATGATTTTGAAGAAATTACTTCTATGTGCATGTCTATTATTATCTTTCATAGGTTTCAAAATTACCCTCTTCATCATGAGATATTATCTAATTTCATGTTAATGTATGTTATGAATAGATGCAATATTATCTTCATTAGGTTATGTGATATGATCACTTGAATGAATTATCCTATTACTTTCATTATGAATATGAGGACACCTAAGTGTTGTGTGGATAGTCTCACCACATCTGAAACATGTATCATTGAATACATGACATATAATCTATCCATAGGATCTTATACCTATAAAATTTCCCCTACCTCTTTGGGTATTATCATCATTGTGATGTGAAGTACCTACCCTTCCTTATTTAATTTTCTCATAATATCCTTTTCCACTTGCACCTTGTACAAATCCATTCATGAAATTTCATTTTAATTTCATTGATCCTTACTTTTTATGCAATAAACTTTACATTTCCTATAGCACACATTGATATGCATATTTGACAAATCACTTTTTTATCATTCCAAACTAATCTTGAATTTACATGCACAATAAATTCACATACCTTGAGATATTTTCAACATCACCTTTAATATGACCCATTCTAATGGTAAGTCTATAATACTCTTAAGTTTAATATTTCACCTTGAATATTTATTATTAGAATGCATCTCATTGTTAGACTAACAAGTCATTGTAATCAAAGTGCTTGTTATATTTCCTTGTTTTTGAAATTTAATATAAATATAAGTTTGTTTTTACATTTTATTGCATATTCCACTATGTATTCTATCAAATTTGTGGTCTAAGAAATAAAATATGGATTTATAAAAACACGTGGATTTCACACACATTAAATTCATATTCATAATAATACATTTATGCAAAAAAACATAGATAAATTCTTAAACTATCATATTTCTGGTTGATGTAAGATTACATGTGAACTTGGATGATCCTACATCACTGAGTATGGTAGCTAGAGTTTACTTTATTCATAATTAAGATGGTAATATGTATATGTGAAAATAAACCAAAAAATTAGTACCATACTTATCTCAAAACAAACCACGCAGTAAAATAAAATGAATAACATATAATTTAAACCTTTTTCACACATAAAGTAGTTAGAGGGTTTAAAGAGGAAGAAGGCATTCTTGGATAATTATTTGTAAAGAGGGCATTGAGTTCCATATGAGTAGAGTTATTCCTTATGATTTGTTTTAAAATATCCCCTCTCTCCAATGATTTTCTTGCTTATAAATAGGCCCATGTATCTTAGATCAAAAATAAACTTTTGGTTTTTGTAACCTCACTAATACTAAGATGTAAAACAAATATTATTTTTTAATTATTTCTTTTATAAAAATATGATGGTATTTTTGCCTTGATATTTAAGAACTTTCCTTACATCAATCCTCCACAATATCACATGGATCATTTATCAGTCCTTGAAGATGGTAAGAGATACCCAAGATATAAGTTTTAGGGTTTTCCATAGTCTAGTCAACTTATAAGATGGTGGTCTCATGGAGGGGGAAACTATGGATACTTTTATGGCTGTAGTGATTCAATGAAATATAAAAATTATATCTATGCAAAATTTAGAATATTTTCCTAAAATATAGGAATGGCTATAATTTAGGAAGGATAATTTCAAAGGGTGCTTGTAATGGGAGGTAAGAAGTTTTTAGGCTTACTCCTATTTTTCATAGAATCATATTTAAAAATGGTATTTATAAATATTATAATTTTGTTTATAATATTTTTTAAAATATTTTTAATATTAAAATCCTTAAAAAACTATAAAAATGTCTAATGGTTTGGTTTTTCATAAGACTATATAGTTGTAAAATATCTCCTAAAATGTTTTTACAATGCATGGATACTATAATTATGGAATTCCCCCTCAGTGAGAAAATTCTATAAGTTTCTCAAAAGTCTCACTAGAAAATTATTTTTGTTTGTCTATATATTATCAATATCCCAAATTAGGTTTTACAATTAAGTCTTGATAATGACTTTACATTCGATGAGTGGATTTTTTGTTAAAAATTCCTCAAGAATTAAATGAAAAAAGTGTTTTCAATTATTTGAGACCAAGATCATGCCTCTAATTCTATTAATACTTGTAAATAGTTCCCCTTTAATGTTTTTTATTTAACCAATGACTTAAACTTTTATTATAAATTCTTGTAACTAATGCAAAATAAATTATTGTCTTTTTCATTAGCCAAACTTACCATAATGTATTTTTTCAATATTAATTAGGTGATGAATGATCCATTTACATGTGTATAAGTATATAGTTCTTAGTGAAATGTATTTAATGCAAATAATTCTATATGAACACAACATGAGACTATTGTGAGAACATTATCATTAAATAATTATTAAGACCATGTGAGATATTTTCCTAGGATAACACCAAAAATCAATGGGAAATAAGAATATTAACATAAATACTCTCATATGCCAGTGATGTAAACAAAATTATGATTTTTATATTTCAAGGATTTGCACTATCCATTTCCTCTAACTCAATATAGAAAAATGATAAATCATGGACTAGGGACATGTATAGACCTAAATTAGTCTATCGTATTAACATTAACCAAACCATCAAATTAAAAATGGCATATAGATATTAATTAGTATAAGAATTAATATTCAAATAAGTGGGATGTTACAAGGAACCTCCCATACTTTCCATATATTGTGTAACTATATCAATATACCCTTCTAGAATATTCTAGAAGATCCTTCAAATATTTCCATGTGTATCCTTTTTAGTGTGATGATTTATCATCTTGAAGAAAAATAGACATATAAATTAATACAAGAAAAGAAATACTAAAATAATATTTAATCTAAAACAAAATATGAAAAATGATATACACATAATATTACATAGTACCCAAGATTTCACCTTTGTAAATACCTTATGGAAAAAAACCCAACATAGTAACCTTTTTTTAATTGTATTAACTCAATCATTTTTTAATACAATAATGTACTTTAAATTTATTATTTACCTTAATACATGCACAATTATTTTTATTCACATAAAAAATAAAATATCAAAATTAGTATTACAATACCATGGATACCAAAACCTTGGGGTATATAAAACATGGGTGAAAACCACCAAAAACCACACCCAAAAAATTCTAGGGACTACCCTAAACCCCTATGGGGGATACCCTCCCTCTAGACCCCCAAACAAATGTAAACATGCATATTGTAAATCATGAAAACTATATAAAACATTTTAAACATTCTCCCACTTGTTGAATAATTTCCATAGTGGGCATAGTGTCATACTTTTAGTAGTTAAGGCTAACCATGCCCATTAATCTTCTACACCAATAAAACTTCTTAGTACCACAACCATCATCAGTGAACCAAAATAATTCTTATCTATTTCAACTTTTTCCAATAGTACCTTCTTATATTTATCCATTTATCTAATGGAGATATATTTTACATCAATATGCTTTGATTGAGAATGATAAGTGGTGTTGTTTTCCAAAAATATTACAATTTGATTTTTAGTCTATCCTTACAACTTTCTATAAGAAATTGATAGTTGAACACAAACTTTATAACCATTGAATCCTTACTAACATAAGGGGATTCCATCCACTCTACATATCTACAACAATTAACTTCATTTTTATCATATATTCCACCACTCCACCAAATAATTTAAACACAAGCATGTGTAAATATTTGGTATTCAAGATATCTAACCCAGTCATAATCCATAAAGCCTTATAGGTTCAAATTTTTATTCTCACTAGGTCATCCTTCATAACATATAACATAATATAAATTACCATGTGTATACACATAATATTTTTCACTCTATCATTTATTGGCACTTTCTCTTATAGCAAATTGTTAAGCATTGATCTCCTTTAGTTCACACCTTAAAGGATGTACCAAGAAAGGGGTGTTTATGATCATGGTGTATTATGAGAGATGTATCTATAGCATAATGATTACACTATTTTTAATATCACTCTAACTTCTTCATAATGTCTTTCCATATTATCATTATTTAGTTTTGATATCTTTCCTTATATCTTATGCCAGTGGCTAGGCCAATGCCTTTTTTTTAGTGTCATTTAACATTCCTTTATTATGTTTTCTAGTTTTATGTAGTTTTGAACCTATCTTATAACATATATTTTTATTTACCAATGTAATATAGGTCTAAGACATCAGACAAAATGATACCATAGTTTTTTAGTTAACTTCTTTCAAATGTATTAGCTAGGTTAATACCTTTGGATTAAATTTTAGGTTGATTCTTGTATTGGATAAGTATATATAGGGGTCATATTTCATTAAAACATAATCATATACATTCTATTCACTCTTTTTTCACTCGAAATTCTACCCTAATTCATAGTTTGAGTATTTTGTTATCTATAACCTTATCTTAAAGAAGCTTGTCTTATGGTGTCTTTCTAGATTAATAGGATGAGTCATTAGGACTCTTATTCAAGGATATATTAGGTATTTTCCAATAATTTGAAGTTTTTAATCCACAACATCTCTTTTAAATCTCCAACTGAGCCAATGAGGATATTGATACTCAATGGATCCACTCCATGTTAATCATTTCTAACCCTATACTCTTTCTTTTATTTACTTATTAGATAGATATTATGTGTTTCTTAGTGAATGAATATGCGTGTATCCTTATCTAGGTTTTCTTTACACTAAATAAAGATAGTAAGGATATAGGCTTGATTAGACTTTCCATATTTCACTTTAAATTTCCTAGACCCCCATTTGGTTGACCATGGCACCTTCCCCTTAGTTTAGCTTACTTCAGTGGCATAATTACAAAAATTTAATTTAATTTAATTTTAAAATTAATTTCACAAGGGTATTATTAGAACTATATCCTTGTGTCATATGTTTAGGCTTTAGAATCCTTTCCTCTTGATTTTTATGATGTAGCAAACCCTCTACTAGATCTAAATAAGTCATTAGTTATTACCTAGACAAACTAAGTATCACAAGGTTGATTTTATTGACTTTTTATGAGCTTGATTCTATTGAGATTGGATAGTTTTAGTTTAATCCTAAACTATGCATACATTCTAGTGAACCTGACATGAATCTTATCCCACCTTTGGGTGGATCAAATTCATGTTTTTACTCCATGCTTCTTATAAAAAATTCTTATAAACCTTTATCCAACTATATTGATAGCTAGATATAATTTTTTTATATGCCAGTAGTATCAATTTGATACCAATCTAATGCGAGTAATATATGTATCCCAATGATAATATTCCCACTTATGATGATAATTATAGAGAGATAAAATATTTTTAACATGGTCCTCCCATTGATGAAGATCCCTATGAGGATTCTATCAATTTCACTTGTGACACTTATAACATTGGTGATGATGTACATGATGATCTTCTTTTTTATGAGTATGATGATCCTTACTACTAGGGTAAAGACCATACTATTTATGTTATCTAATTTATAATTATGAATATGAATACCATTATTATCCCACCTTCATCACTTCTCACATGGTTTAAAATTAATGCAATGATTTTCACACCTTTGATGATGATTCTAATGGAGGTGAAGACCTAACATAATAGAAGATATTCCCATCAATGATCCTTATTATGAATTTCTTATAAAATCAATAAATTTTGAGCATATTTTTATTGATGTATACCCACCATCTAACCTAAAATTACATGAGATTATAAGTATGAGTCATCAAACCTAATCTCACATTCAACCAAATTTTATTAATTCATCAGTTTATGAATAAAACTTAATTCAAATGCTTACCACGTTACATATTATAGGTGATTTTGATCCTCTAACCTATATGAACATTAATAAATACCCTAATACTTAAACCTCCCTTAAATCACTACCAAACTCACTTTTTTATAATGGCATAGGCTAGCCCAATACCATTCATTTTTAACCATCTATAGTTAACTACATTATCCATGACCAAAGGATTTTCAATATAGTTCTGTTTACCCTAGAGAACTACATTAGCCATGGCATATAACATCTTGATATAGTTATTTTAATTTAATATAACTATATTAACCTGACTAATATATTTATTTTAAACCTTATTTTATCATTTGACTGTATTGATCTAGCTAATACATTTCAATATAGTTGTGTTTTTTCATCAAACTATATTGATCTAGACCATTCAATTCTTTTTTTTTTAATCTTTTTTCATTAGACTGTATCAACCTAGATAATACAATTCATTTTGATTATAATTAAATAGTCCATATCAACATGGTTGATACCATACATCATAATTTTATATCACCTTCCAAAGATCTTGACATTTCCTTAGATGTCACATTTTTTATTATAACACCAATTCATAGAGATTTTGACATCAATCCTAGGCTTATCAATCTTGAGGTTAACACCAATCCAATTTTATATGATAGGTTAGGGAATATTATGATGCATATCCTCTTATTATCACACATGTTTGGGAATCTTGTGATTCCCATCCTTTTCTTACTACACATATTAAGGCACATTGTGTTGTATATATTTTAGGTTTTGGGTCATCTTGTGATGCCCATCCTTGATGTCATACATTATTTTTGGGTATACTACAATTCCCATCATCATTATATTGGATTCTTGATATCTCATATTTACCATGAGGTATCAATCATAACATAGACCTAGTGAAATGACTATCATAACATAGCTCTATCCTTTGTAAATCATTTTTTCTCATCATTGTGATAAAGTATAATCATATTACTCAATATATCACATTTATTACATAGAGGCATATTCCAAAATACCCATTAATACTTATGTCATAGTATTAATCTTTGTAAATGTTTTCTCTTGACATTTATGACATAGGCTACCCTCAACTCGATCTATGGTATTTATTAGTCATCACCCAAAGAAACTAAGTATAAAAGGATCTATTTGATTAGCCTTATTTAAATCCAAGTCTATTGAAATAGGATATTTGTAGGTTAATCATAGCTTGTGCATACACCATGTATATATTTGAAGATTATTTTCATATGAGTCTAATGTTATTTCTCATGGTTGGTTATAAATATGCTTATAACTCCCACTACATTGGTAATATTAGGTCTAGTGTAGACTATTACAACATCAGGATTCCAAAAACACTTTCATATAGAACCTCAGATGTCATAAATATCTACTTGTCAAAAAAACTTGATGAGAAAATAATCTTGGTTTATTATAATCAAACATAGAAAAAAGACATCATAAAGCTTGGCATGACTAGCATACTAAGAAAAATAAATTTCAAATACAAGTTAAACTATTAGTCTATGATAGTAAATATAAACATTCATGGAAACTAAATATAATATGGCTAGGTCCATACATAATTTAATAATTTTTTAAATCTAGATAAATAATATTGAAAACACTTACATGCACATTAAGCCAAGTATTTTTAAATGGATCACATTTAAAACTATACATTACATATTACTACAGTGAAATATAGTAAGAAACTTAAGATCAGATAATAATTAACATCATCATATAAATCAATTAAAGTAAATTTAGAAAAGATAATATTGTATATTATTTCATATGTCTTTATTTTTTATTTGTTGATCATGTTACATTTTTGTAATTGGAGTAAGATGACTTAAAATTAAAAATATTGAGAGGTGATGCAAGAAAAAAATAGATTTTTTTTTGAAAAAATAATATAACTATGAGAAAACAACTTTTGAAAAAAAGGAAAAGGATAGGATAAAAAAATATTCCAAGGAAAAAAATAAATAAATAATAAAATATTAGGATTTCATTAGGATTCAAAATTTAACAGTTAATAGAATATAGAAAAAGGGAAGTAATGAGTGATGAAGAACACCCCATTTGAATAAGAAATGTAGATATGTTTATTTATTGACAAAGATAAAAATTATAGATTAATTTAACTAGATGAACAACTAAATTAAATACAAATGGGTGGTTAGTATAAAATAGAAATAAAACAATGATGTGATACATAAATATGAAAAAAATAAGAAATAAAAATTAAACATCATTAAGATAAAAAGGGAAAGGTGGTAGGTAAAATGGTAATTTTTTTTAATGAAGGTAAAAAGAGTTATTTTTCCCTTTTTAATTAATGACCATATTAATAAAATTATAAAACAAGGTTTTTATCTAATAGACAAACCAAATATCTCTTCGATAACAACACTACCAAAATTTCACATAAAAAATAAACAATCTATGTATAATCCTCAACCATAGAAAATAAATGATGGAGGTGCCCCAAGTAGTTAGAGTAGAGAAAATTAAGTCTCGATAAAATTATAAGAAACATTAATAAATTTGATCTCTTGGATTCCCACATAGCATTTTTAAGTGTCCCTACCATGGTATCCCATTATGAAGACACATAAATATATCCATTTGAATTTCATTGAAATGAATCATTATGATATGGATACAAAGAGGATGGTGATGATGTAGAGGAACTCACAAACCAAACATATAGAATATATGTAAAATTTTATTGATATTTATAGGATGCAGTTAAATGTTTAGAGATTATTTCCCTACTTTAAAATCATAGAGAGTAACATTAAGGTATTACTAAGTAAGACACATAAATATGTATTATATCTAGACAAACCATACTACATAACACCAAAAAGTATCCATTAGTCACAGGGTTGATGAACCAGGGCCACAACACCCATAAATATGAGAATGATAAAGTAGCAACAACACTCATTAGAACATTTCTGAATCAAAGATCCCTCATTACTCAATGAATGAGGAACCCTAGGGTTTGATATGCCATAAATTTAATTTCATGTAAAATATGCTACACCAATTGGAAGGATTATGCTACTACAAAGAATGTGACAATTGCCTATGACATGGTTAGTATTAGCATGTAGTATAAAATTTTACCACACTTTTTGAGCATTATCAAGATAATATTTTCAATATAAATCAAGGTACATATGCTTTTTTATATGAATCCCTCTTGGTAGTTTTATCCATGTACTTCACACATGTCATCCTATGTAACCATGGGTTAGTTTAGTGGGATATTGATACACACATAAGAGAATAATTTAAAATTACATTAGAGGCAAAAAACCAAGGGATGGGGAGATATGACATGTTATTGAGTGGGAAGAGATAATTAGAAACATGGTAGCCATAATATTTAGAATCTCATCAAGAATAGTACAAAAATATTTTACTAAAGTGAAATTTATAATTGATGCTAATAATACATTTATAAAACCATTTTATAAGAAGTCTTCACCCCTTCCACCACCTTATAAGTCATTGATGATCAAGTTAAAATTTATATAATATGAGCTATGGGTTTACCAAAATATCCTTGAATAACCTAATTTATGAGTGAGGTAGGGTCTATCTCCCAACTCCATGTAAAGAGTGAACCTACCACATCAAAGGTGCCCATTGTAGTTAAACTAAAAGAAACATCACAAATGCATGTATCTAAAATCCCACCACAAATAATACCCACACCATTCAAATCAATGTGGTTACAAAAGGATGCCCCCACATCAAATCCACAAATTTTGAAATAAGAGAGAAGATTACTAGATGTAGTCAAATATGTTACCACATGATGTGTCCTAAAGGAAGATTAAATGGTTGAAAATATAACTCCCCCACATTATTTGAGGTAAAATACATCTAAAATAGGGAAGGTGACATCTAAAGGGATACAAATAAAAATATAGATAGAGGAGGAACTAGAGCTTTCTACTATGCCATCTATGGTGAAAGTAGAAGAAACCTTATTACATATGAGCGAAGAGAAAAGGAGATTAAATCCATCATCTTAGACCATAATAAAATAGAAAAAATAAATATAAAACTAATAAACTAAAAGGAAAAGGTATAGAAAAATTGGTATTTTTCTCAGAGAGATAGTCTTTGGAAGAGGAGGAACACGCTGAAGTACAGGTGGGTAAAGGAAATGATACCACATAAGATCTTCTTGATGTGGCTACACTAATAAGAATATGTACCAATAAAGGTGGTACATCATGTTTAAGTAAAATATATGATAATTCAGATGTGGAAAGACTAATAATAATAATAATAATAATAATAATAATAATAATAATAATAATAATAATAATAATAACAATAACAATAACAATAACAATAACAATAACAATAACAATAACAATAACAATAACAATAACAATAACAATAACAATAACAATAACAATAACAATAACAATAACAATAACAATAACAATAATAATAATAATAATAACAATATAAAATTTGGACTATACAGAGCTAAGTTTGTTCACTTTGGATGATACAATAATGGGGTTGCATCCAACCTTATAGAAAGTAGTAATAAAAACATAGTATAGGAGTAAATATGTTAATATGACTATAAAAATATCAATAAGAAGCATTGGAAAAAGTAGTAAATGAAACAAACATGTCCCCTAAAGATGAATAAGCACTAAGCCCAATATAGTATATAAAATTAAGAATAAAATATAAAATAGACTTGGTGGTCAAAAATTTAGAAAAAAACTCCATGTGCTAAAAGACATAGAGGATGCTATCAAAAAATAGAGGAAAGAAATAGAAAGGGATTTAAAGGAATAAAAATAGGAAATAAAGGAAATTGCAGAGTTTTCTACAAAGTAGGCTCAATGAAGAATGGAAAATGAAAAAGTAGAGAAATAATCAAAGGAAAATAAAAATTAGAAAAAGAAACAACATAAAAAAAATAGAGGAAGAACATAAATAAGAATAAGATAAGAAAAAAGAGGAAGTAAATAATAAGAAGATAAGAAAAAGGGAAGAGGAGGACAAGAAAAGGGGGAAGAAGACAATAAAAAGAAAGAAGAATAAAAGAAAATTAAAAATTATGAAGATGGGAAAAGAAATAAAGAGGTAGAGGAGAAAAAGAGAAAAGATGTGGAAATTAAAAATAGGATAAAAGAGGAGAAATTAAAAAAAATAAAAAAAGGAAAGGAGAATCAATTAAAGACATGAAAAGAAAGAAAATCCAAAGAGGAGAAGGAGAAACAATGAAAAGAGGTAATTTTCCATCTAAAAATTATGGAGATATAAAGGATACCAGTAAGTTACAAATATAGAGTGATCTAGGTGAGATAGACACTATTTTGAGTAGTGAAACTACTCCAAGGGACCCTTTACGAAGAATAAAGGTAGAATTAGCTTGACACAAATACTTGAATTTTATTATCATGGTGCCATTGAGTTCACTTCAGCCTACCACATGAAGATATATTATGGTATCCTTACAAAATTGGCATCACTTAAAAAATAATCATTTGGGAAAACCCTAATCCATATCATAAAGATAGATCATATGACATATTTTGTAAAACTATAAGAACGCATAAAAAGGTCTCTCAAAAAATTGACCATTATTAGACCACATTATGATCCTAATTCAACACATTCACTAGAGAAACAATTAGAGGATACTTTAAATAATTTCATCAATCATGTCAAATCTATAGTAGATGAAATCCTTAACAAAGTAGAGGTTATAGAATAATACGAGGATAAATTGTTGTGTCCACTACTAGGGGAAATTTAGGTAATAAGAAATGAGTATAAAGATCAAGTAAAGAAGATGTATAAAAATATGGGAGATGTAGCTACATAATTTATATACTCTATTAGTTGGATTATGTGGACCCAAGATTATAAGAAATAATTAGAGGAATTAGAAAGATAGATTAGCATTGTTTCTACTAGCTTTGGTATCAACAAAATTCCTTCCAAGGAAAAATGGGACAATTAAATGAGCATGAAAATTAAATATAATGAAAAAAAATCAATGCATGATTATTTCCAAAGACATGGATGATTATGGAACTATACTAAACACTCAAATGGTGAAAACTAAGTTTCAGATAGTAGGACATAAACAATATTTATGAATACTAGAGAGTTCACTATCTCCAACAACATAGTGATGTTAGCCAATAAAAATACTTCATTAGAGTATAATATCTTGGATGTTAAAATTATATTATTAAACTGATAAACTTTCTCTAAGGCTATGGTAGTAAAAAATGAGAAACATTTACCTAAGGAGGGGTGATCCATAAAAGAAATGCAATTTTATTATAAATTAAGATAAATTATTTTGGTACATGCTAAGATTCTTAAAAATAATGTCTCAAGGATAAGATAATTGTATAAAATCAAAGAAAATGTTGGTAGGATTATTTAGCATAATATATGTTGAACAAAGAATCATCATATAGATTTTATCTCTTTTAAAGTAGCAAGGCACATCTCTAAGCCAATATGACTAGGATTTTTTACCAACCTAAGTAATGCGGTAGGATTTTATCACCTACGGTAACATAATGAAATATGTATAAGAAAAGGCATGTCTTAGATAAACATGACCATTGATTTATAAGAGGTATCCAGTCAATATTTATACTTCAATTTTTTAATATGAATAGAAATAGGCTGAATATAATAAAGAGAACTAAATATAAATATGTTGAGTGAGATAAGAGGTTACAACATATAGGAATGATTGTAATAACTTAAGAGAAGAGTGATAATAGAGTAAAGAGTGCGAAGGTATAGAGTAAAGAGATACATAATATTATAATGGATATTTTTATTATAATTATATGAATAAATATAGTTAGAGTAGGAAACATCTATGTATTGTGTAATGTGAATTAACACACCTACTTATTGTTAATTTATTAATGCATATTATAACTAATTCCCCATAATAATAACCTATAAGATGCATTAGATATAACTAGATTTAACTTATGCCTCATAAATATTTGTAAAATATTTCAAGAATTTGTGTCAACATACCGCAAAATATTTCTCCATTTTATTGATGTATGTGACTATATTCTTCCCATAAAACTTATATATTTACACTTTTGGCATCATGTTTTATGACCCTAAATGGGAACCGATTGAATACATAGATTCTTTTGTATTAAGGCTTTAATTTGGTTGACCTGAAGATCCAAATTAATTGGTTTGAGGAGTAGTGAATTGTGATTGATCTTGTAGATTCATTTTAAATTTATTTATTTTATCGATTATTTTCATAATCTCATCCAATCAATTATTAATGTTTTCCATATTAGACTATTCAATTTACACATTATACTCATGATGGACCACCTTGTTATTTATCAAAGAAAAACCTAGAATAAAATATCCACTCATTCACGTTTCCTACTCCATCTCCTCTTCATTATGATTTTTTACTTGAATTTTATAAACCATTTCCTTAATTCGAGTTTTTTGTCCTACCATACCAAGGCTTGATAACGAAAAATTTTATTTTCATGTTTGACCAAAATTTGACAAAGATGTTTTTGACCTATATATTCCACAAATAAAAATAATCAAAGAAAAGACCACCTATATTTTTGTAATATTTCCAAAAATGTAAAAAAATAAAATAAAAAATCCTTTAACTTTTTAGCATGTAGAATGAATTTATAAATAAAATTAAAAACATAATAACTCACTCAGAAATAATACCAAACTCTATTTTTTTAATTTTTTTCCCTTGGACAATTCTCTACCTCTAGTATAAAATTGTAGAAAAAATCATAAAATATTACAAGGTATAAGAGATTCTCCAAAATTAGGGTTTCACCCCCACTTTTATCCACATTGAAGCTCAAATAGCACTTTTAATAAAATTAATTCTTAAATAAAATAGAATCACATAAATACTTCACAATATAACTAAAATAGAGTATAATATATGAATAAATGATGGACCACTTCAAGGGGGAAACCTCCACAACCATCAATATGAATACGATTCCCAACATCATGATAAAATACAAACCACTGCCACCTATTTATACACTATTTATGATTTGGAAATAACCTAGGTCATTCATATGGCTTAATTAAAATGTATAATTTCCACATTTCAGATACACATATTCCAATACATGTTATAGGTTAAGGGTGCAACATTATATTTAAATTATTTTCTTCACTTTACATGGGACTTGCTCTTTTCCTTATTTAATCTTACACACATACATGCATATCTCCATAGTTAATCATACACCAATCTCCTTCTTGGTATGTAATGTTTTTTTATCAAAAATGTTCCCATAAAGAAACTACTTATGAAAATAAAATACAACCATACTAAAAGGCTTATAACCCAAAACCTCTTGTTCTAAAAAGAAAGGATAATTTAATTTCTATGTAGTGTTGCAAAAGAGATAAACCCACTAAGTAATTAATGGATGTAATTATGACCCATTTAATACAACATCCATTAAAAAATCCTAGGATTAACAACATATAAACATTTAAATCTTAAAGCCTAATGAGTTCCTCATTAAACATCCAAGTCAGGATATCATTCATCTACATGGGAAGAAAATAGGCTTGATTGGGAGTATCAAGACCACAATTAAATTGAATTATATTTATCACTTTATTTTTAATCCCAAAATTTTTGACACCCTTATAAATAGATATTTGCTCGTATCCATCACCATTAGAAAACACAAAGTTGAGATAAAGGGGAAAAAACTAGATAAGATTGAACCCATGTTATGCATTTAGGTTAAGATTAGTCCAATTTGGGAAGTTATTCATATAATGTTCTTATGGTTTATATGTAAATAATTTTAGGCCATGATCCCAAAAAAATTATGGACTTCACTAAAACCTGAAGAGATAGGGTGGTTAGGATGAGAGACATGGTAATCAATGTTTCGAAGGAGAGTATCATGGTGGCTAGTGGTACACATTCTGATAGTGGTAATGAATTTAAGGACAATAAATTTAGATCCTAATTTATAAAAATGTTTTTTAATGATGAGTCTCTAGTTAATAAGGTAAAAAAATGTCTTATTGAGGGAAAGTCTACCCTTCCCTTGGTTGTAAGCATGTCTTCAAATTATGAAATATCTAACACTCCAAGGGAAGAAGAGGTTTGTGAACTCTCATAAAAAAATAATTATGTCTTTAGTCTACAATTTTATCTACTATGGTATTTTGAATGCTTAGTGGAGACTTACCATAATGATATTTTTGATAAAATCATCGATCAAGCCCTAATCCTACTATTATTTAGGGATGTTAAGTCATTGATAGATAATATGTGATGGGTGAAGAGGATGTTAAACCCATGTATTTTTATAATTCAAAGATTGGTGATGTAGAAGAGGATTCCATGAAGGGTTTGAGGACTCTAAGTAGATTCTAGGTCATTCCATTCATATAAAAAAGGTGAAGGCCTCACCTAGGACCCAAAGGAATATTTTCATGCTAGATGACAAGGAGGATATCAAATTAACCAACTTACATGATATAACCCTTTTAGATAATAATAATGATCAGCTAGACTCACTAATTCTCATTTTTGAAGATAATGGAGATCTAATAAGGGTGGAGGAAGGATATGTTAGGGCCCATAAGTTCCATTTGAAAAAATAAGGTGGGAAAAATTTTACACAAGGAAAGAGATTGGCTAAGGAGGAGTTCCCTAGTTTGAAATTAAAATACAAGTTGAAATATTTGGAGGCTAGACTGAAAGGGATGGTAAAGGATATCATAAGAATTAGAAAGGAAATCAAGTTTGTCAAAGAAGGGATCCCAACTAGAGCTGGAGTGGACAACAGGGGTGGTAAGATATTGAAGAAGATAGTGAGAATAATTAACCCTAAGTTTGAGGTGGTAGCCAAAGAGGAGTATAAACTCAGAAACAACAAGAAGAAGGTCAGAACAAGTGAAAAGAGGTAATTCTGAACAAGAAGAGGGTGAAGGTGATAGAGCCTGATGAAGAACCTAAAAAATATATGAGTAACTGAGGGGTAAAGTAAAAGGACTAGGGAAAACATGAAAAATAGAATGGCTAGCAACAAGGAAGTGAATGAAAACAAAAATAACAAGCCCAAAGTTACCATTTAGGAGGAGCTAGAAGGCTAGTAGGAGTTGCATGTAGTTTTTATGTTTTATGTGCCTTGTTTTATTAGGCTAGCTTTTTTTAGGTTTTGTGTAGGTTCTATGGGGGTTTATGATGGATCCAGGTAGGATGATAGTCTTGGTTTGTCTTTATGGGTGGTTCCTTATATATATTTGTCATTTATATATGGTTTATGTGAGCCCTTAAAATCTATTTGTTTACCTTATCTAAAAAAATAACCTATAAACATTATGGATAACACTTCCATTTTGAGTCAGTTTATAAATCTATAAATAAAATTCATGCATGAAATTACATTACCCTCAAGTACTCATATGCCTTCTTACAATGCATGTGATATTGAAACTTCATCACTCTAAGATGATAAAGCGAAAGAGGGATTAATAAGACTTTGACAATATCAAATTGCTCAAATCTTGTGGAATAGGAATTTAGTTGGGCATCCTTATGCTATAAAATCCCATCAACCTCAAGAGAACAAAACCAAATTATTATTGAAATATTCTCTCTTTTTTTGCTAACTATGATACTTTTAATTTTTTCATTGATTCATGTTTATATTTTTTTTTTGAATGGATTGAGAACATCATTATTATTTTATCTCCTTGTTGTGTTTAGATTTAATACACTTATTGGTTTATATGTATATTTCAATATTTAAATTTGAGATACATGTGTTAATATGATATACTAAAAAATTCATTATGTTACAAAGGAATATAGTTGTGATTATTGTCAATACTTTGTAGTTTTATTAATTATAATTTATAAAAATATTATTGGATTCATTATTACACCACTTGACATGTGTTATTATTTTATTTTGGGTTATGTGTGTGTGAAAGTACAAGGAAAGTTACAGGTTATGGTAAGTATTGCATTTTGATTAAAATTTAAACTTATGGGTGCACCTTATAGTGTTCAAACTAATATAGTTTATATGTGTAATTTTTCTTTCGCATGTTGACTTGGTTTCATGCAATTTGGTGTTGCTTACATTATTGTTGTGGTTTGAATTATATTTTTGACCTTGTTAGTCATAATTTTTAGTTTTATGGTGGTAATTGTATTTTATATGATAATTATTATTATGACTAATCTATTATAGATTAATGTAGATAATATTTGAGTAATTAATTAATCAACATATATATTTGGTCATTTTAATCATTTTGATCTCTTCATTTTTAGATCCCTTAAGTTATTTTTATTTTTTGGTTTTCACTAATTTTAATGATTATTTATGGAGTGTTTCTTTGAACTTTATACCATTTCATAGAACCTATAAGTAGGTTGTGGTTTTAATGTTGTGATTATGTCTTCATTGGAGCTCATGTTTAGTTGATAACTATTTATGTTAATAAAAACTTATTTTATTTATTTCTAAGAATAAATCCTTAAGGGCATGCCACCATCATTAGATTTAAAAACTATGCTATACTTAAGTTTACATTTATAAGAAAATTAAAGGGCCACTTGGGTCATATGTAACTTTGGAGGATAATTTTAGATGGCTTATTATAAGTTAATAATGTGCATTTTAATTAATAGCCTTTGTAAGACTAGAAAAACTCAATCCCCATAAGGAATATTATAAAGGAGTATAGGGGACCATGGTTAATATGAAATTAACCCATACTAGTTTAGGGTTTTGAATGGGAAATAAAAATATATTTATTTATTTTGGGATTAAAATGATTAAGGGGTGTGATTGACAAGGAAGGGATGAATACCTCTTAAATATTTCAATGATACTAGAGTGGAAGAATCAATACTTACATTCTATGATTTGATTATAATATTTTTTAAAGGGAAACCCTATCTTATCATTTTGTTTTAATCGCAAAAAATAATA